>JAJEJO010046603.1:216250-339120 GCA_020662805.1 Glaucomys volans
AATTTGTTTCATCAAATTATGGAATAAAATTATTGTTCAAAATATTTGTAATTGCTTTATTTGTGATCACCTCAATCTGGAACATTTCAAATATTCCTTAGCTGTCAAATGCATAAGTAAACCATGGAATGTCCATATTGTAACATCCTCTCAGTGATAAAATGTAGTAATTTCTCATATAAACAAAGACATGCATGAAGATCAAATGCTTTATGCTGTTTTTGAAAACAGTTTCAAAGGGATTTATTGGACATGATCCCATTGACATGGCATCTGTGAAAAGAGAGAAAAACAGGTTTGGATGCCAGGTACTGGAGGTTCAGAGATGGATGGACTATAGAGAATCCCAGGGGAACTGTTTGTTGGCAGTGCTGGCACATTGAAGCCAGGACCCTGTGCATGCTAAGCCAGCTCTCTACCAATCATCCACAGCCACAGCCCAACAGGGGCACTTTGTTGTTAGGGAACTGTCTGTTGATTCTGATGACATAATGTGACGATATGTGTTTGTCCCAAGTAGCCATTGTCTGATAGCCACGAGCAGCAGTGCACACCTCTCATCCCAATAACTTGGGAAGCTGAGGACGGAGGATCTCTAATTCAAGCTCAGCCTCAGCAACTTAGTGAGTCACTGAGCATGTTAGAGAGTCCCTGTCTCAAAAGAAAATACCAAAAGGCCTGTGATGTAGATCACTGATAAAGCCACCCTTGGTTCAAATGCCAGTATTGGAAAAAAAAAAAAAAACTGGCAGGCCTAAATGAGTACATTTTACAAAGTATAAATTAAATTTTAATAAAACAAATGGAAAAAATGTAAAAGCCAAGAATAGCCAAGACAATTTTGAAGAAAGTGAAAACATGGGAAGCATTTCTCTACTAGATATTCAGAAATATTTTTAAATGCTATGGTTAAAATAATTTATATGGGTTCACGGAAATAGACAGTGGATACAAAATGAAGACATTAGAAACAGATCTATGTCTATAGGATATTGATAAATGATACAAGCCGGTCAGGGCAGTTCTGTCTCTTCAATAAGAGGCTATGAGATCATCAGTCACCATGTTCCTTTGTAAAGTACAATGGTTTCTGCCTCACACATATACAGAGATCAACTCCCTTTCCAAATATTGTCTGAAGTATGGAACAGCAGGAAAAATTACACACTGCTGGGGAAGGGATAAAGTGATACAAGCAATTAGTTAATGCTTTAGCCTTATTGACCCAAAGTGAAAATGTCCTACCCCATAATCCCACGTTCCCACTCCCTGGCAGGCACACATGCAACAGGAATGTGTGCCCACATGCTCCAAGCTATGGGGCAGCATTTGTCATTGTAGCCCCAAACTGGAAACAAACTGCAAATTCCTTAGTAATGGAATGGAGAAGTAAAAATCAGGGTTTTCTACAATAGTGCAGCATAAAACAAGGGACGGAGGAAAACATGAAATGGGTGCTTTGGTTACATTGTGGCAAACCTGTCTCATTCTCTGTAGGGTCATTTCCCTCACTATGGTGTCTGGGGGAAATTGCATTAATGGCCCAATTCCTTCACTCTTTCCAGGATTTGAGCACTTGGCCATGTGACACGACAGTTCCCCTTGGAATGAAAGGAGGAATCCATGTCTCTGCCTCTTCAGTCTGGCCTTGGCCGTGTGACAGTCCTTGGTCCATAGAATGAGCTGGAAATGAGAAGGGTCCATTCCTGTGTATGGGCCTCAAGAGACATTGTGTTGTTTTTTTCTTCCCTTCTCCCCCACCCACCCCTTTGCTTTCTTATGTGTCTAAAATCACTGTGAGAAAGGAAGCCCAGGTTACCAGTGTGCCTAAGGTGGCCCAGTCACCCCAGAGCAGTCACTAGCTGCCCTGTGGATGAATGAGTGACCCTGCTTATCCACCACCTCTGCAGAATTGCTGAGCGTCACAGCCATGGAGAAATCCATGTTCATTGGGATATGCCACTGTGGTTTGGTGGGTTGTTTATCTGAAATGCAACAAAAGCTAATGTGAGTTGGGGCAAAGACAAGATCCAGAGAAAGTTGGATTGTGGCAAGCAGAGGCAGGAAGAGAAAGCAGAGCTTCTGGAAACACATGAACAGCAAAGGCAGCCAGCAGTCACACTAGTGGGCCAGTAGCAGTCCTGGGACCCAGGTGGTGTGGTCAGACCAACTCTCTCTTCCCACCCTGCTAGCATTTCACCTTTTCTATTTTTTATTTCTTATTGTAACACCAGTGCTCACTGTACTATATTCATCCTGAAAGAGGGATATAGTTCCCCGTACTGGAAAATCCCCAAACCCATCTCTCAACATGAGTCCCTTCCCAGCACCAAACACAAAGTATGGGTACACCTCTTCTGACATTTTCCTGGTGTCTATACAACATCCAGTCATCCCTCCATCCTTCCTGATTTGAGGAAATGATGTCTGAAGCTATTTATTATTTTGGGGTTTGAGTTTCCTTGTTTTACAACACATCTTAGAAATATTTCCAAATCAATACACAGAGATCTACCCTGTTTGTTAAACTGATTCCTTTATATTCCATATGAAGGGACTGTCATTTACCTCTTGGTTCCTCTAAGCAATGGACACTTTAGTTCTTTCTGACTTTTCCTACTGTGAACCAGGCTGCACATGAGCCTTTGGGCACATGGGAATCATTAGAGCAGGATCCATTTCTAGCAGAGAGATGATGGAGTCAGAGGGTAGATACAGAGGAACATGGAGATATTGTTCAACTGTGCTTTGAAAAAGCCCATGTGGATGTGCACAGCCAGAATGTGTGTGGGACACCCAGTATCACTATACTCTTTTGACATTGGATATTTCTGGTATTTAGAATTTTTTCTTAGGTCTGGGGTGCAGCTCTGTGGTACAGCACTTGCTCAGCCCCCATGTGTGATGTCCTGTATTCACCCTGGTGCCCCAAAACCAGCATCAAAGTTTCCCAGTCTGAAAGTACACTGAGGTTGTAAATGCTGGACCTCCTGGATTAGAGGGAAATTGAACATTGTTTTCATGTTTATGGTCTATTGGTTTTTCTTTTACAAATATCCTTTGTGCATTTTTCATTCTTCTTTTCTTTTATTGATTTGTCTGGTACTTTATCTGCAACCCTTTGTCCTGGATGTGAAACTGTTTCCTCCCAGCCTGCCACTTCTCTTTTAATATTCCTTTGGGTCTTTATTCACACAGACACTTCCACTTGGTGTGTAGTCCAATCTGTTGTCTTCTGATTGCTGGCTTCTGGGTTCCATTTCCTGCTTAGGAAGGCTGCTCCATTTATTGTTTACAGTGTACTTTTATTTCAATTTCCTCCTTTTGGCCTGGATCACAGAGATTTGGTGAAGTGCACAGTATCTCCACTGGAGAGATTGAGAAAGGCAGATCAGTTAGGGTCTGACAGGTGTGACAGCCCAACAAGGGCATGGCCCTCAGAGGTTCCTGGTCCCATATGAAACCAAGGCAATGGACAGCAACCCAGAGAAGGTTTGCACCCAGCCTAGAGCTGGGGCATAAAGGCAATAATGACACTGAAGTGATGAAGCCACATGCAGGATAGAGGGATATGAACTGGGGTTGATGACTGAGGGGATAGAGGTTTATAAGAGAGGCTGAAGGTGTGACCCAGAGCAAGAGGCTCAGGGTCTGACATCACAGGTCAGTGAGAAGGTAGGTGGCTTCTCTCTGGGCTTAATGGGTATGAAGGGATCTGGATGCCTGCGGGGGCATAAGGGAGAGCAGCTACCCAGTTCCCTGCTTGCATATTGCTTGCTCTGGTCTCTGTCCCCTGCCCTCCCCTTCATCATGGTGGTGATCACAGCCATATTGTCCTTGGTGGTCCTTAGGATCATCTTCCTTATCATCCTCATCATGTTCTGGCAAAATGTGAGACCCTATCTGGCCTAATGGATAGGGGTTGGTACACTTCATTTGCATGGTCCCTATCCCCATTCTCCAGTGTCTGGCCACAGGAGAGGCACAGCATGGAGCTCAGGTGGAAACTCTTAACACAGTCTCTGAGCTGCCTTCATCTCCAGTAGCCTGGGCTCACTCAGGATGATCCAAGATATCAAGGATCCCCTGACTTGGCTGTATTCCAACCCTAGCTCATGCTTGTTCCTGTCATCTGTGGTGACTCCTATGGATGCATTCAATTCCTCTTAACTAGTCTATGATAGGAATGCTCTGTCCTGAGATTTCACTACTGAGTGATTCCAAAATGTTAAGATTCCATCCTAGCTTTACCGTCCCCCAGGATTCTATCATTCTAAGTCTAATCCTGTGATTTCAGCATCCTAAATTTCAGCATTCAAAAGCCTCATCCTTCTGAGATTCCCTCAAGGATGACCTCATGTCGGGAGAGGCCATGTGCAGAGCTGCCTGCTCCTCTACTCACATGTGAGGAGCAGCAGAAAAACCAAGAAAATCTGCTGAGCCAGCATCCAGACTGTCAGGTGCTTTTCTACCTGTCTCGTCCAATGGCTCCCCAGTCACACCCTCATCCCACTGAAGCCCCTGGGTACCAATTTCCTGAGACTAGGAAATCCTTGACTTGTTGTGTTACTACAATTTTGCCCTGCCCCACTTGGGTCTCAGGGTCTCCTTCCCCATATATTCCATCAGTCTGTACCTAGTGAGTTCAAGTCCAAACCCCTTCACTGATACTCTTTTCCTAGTCTTGGTCATGTTCCTGCAGAAGTCATCCTGAGATTTGGTGGAAGGTGATTGAATCTGTGAACTCTGAAGGCCATGAGTACATCTATTTGGACCCCATGCAGCTGCCCTACCATGCCATGGGGAAACCACCACGGAGCTAGCTTGTGTTGGTGAGTCCTGAGTGGCCTCACCTGAAGGTAGGGAACTTGCAGGGAAGACTATCTTGGGTCTGGTCTCAGACTGGCCATGGCTTACTATGAGAACTGGGCCTGGCACTTGCCTTCTCTCTCCTTCAGTCTCCTCTTCTCTAAATACAATTCAAGATGACCCTAGGGACTGCCAAGCATTGAAGTCCTAGGAGTCTGGGACTCTTAGATAGGATCCTCTATGTCAAGAAATGAAGCACTGAGGACAGGCCCACTGCCAGGCAGTGCTTCATCTAGTTAGGAATGCTGGAGGGGTGTGGAGGAGCTGTACTCCCATGGGGAGGGAGGAAGGCTCCTAGAGACTTAGGAAGGGGTAGGTCGATGGCAGAACTTTGATGAGACACCAGGAAGGACAGGAAAGTATGGTTGTAGGAGCATTTTTGGGGTGAGCACATTAAATCTGGAGAGATTTATGGGAAGTTTAGGTTGACCTAGGAGAGTGTCTCCTCCCAAGTCCTGGGTGGGAAGGGGAGAGCACCGCCTCCTGGTGGGCCAGGAACTGAGGGATCCTCTTAGTCCAAGATGCACCCTCGGCTTTGGGGCCTTCAGGTCAGTGGTGGAGGCCAATGCACAAGATCTAAGCATTCACAGTGGCCACCACGATGCTGAAATGTGAGTCCTCCTTGCTCTCTACTCCCTCACAGGGGGTCCCCTAACCTCTTTCCTCTGCCAGAATGTCTGGTTTTGATGTGCTGGACAGAAGGTCTGCTGTCACACCAGAAGAGGGTCCTAAGGCTCCCCTCCTGTCCCCTGTTCTCTCCCTGCCCAGGGTGAGGGCACAGGCTCTGCAGTATCAGACTGTGTGGTCTTGCAGCTCGGGTGGGGCAGAGGAGCCTGAGTAGCTCCCATTGGGCCTCTAAGAATCCTCAGTGACCAGACGAGGAAATGAGGCCTAAGCCCAGAAACTATCTGTGCTCGCACAGCTCAGAGCAAAGAGAGCAAATCCTGGTCTACCTGGCTCCTAACCCACATTGCTCCCATTCACCCTCCATGTCCCGGAGACCCCAGAAACTGATGAAGGTCAGTGGTAGAACCCATTCATTGGTCCAGAATGTAGATTCCAGGATTCAGAATTTAGCTCTGCCATTTCCCAGCTATTTGACTCTGGGAAGGTCACTTACCACATGTGAGTCCACCTTCATTCACCTTGAAACAGGGTAATTATTGTTCTCACCTAGGGTGGCTGGAGCAGCAATAAGATGACCTGTGCTAAGAGCTCAGTCTAGAGACTGACACCAAGAGCATGTGCAATGGGCAGGGTCACTCAGACCCTGAGCCAAAGCTGGGTCAGAAGCTCATCCCTTGGAAAAGTCAATGAGAGACAAGTGTTATCAGAAAGGAAGACTTTATTCAGTGGCCAAAGCAGGGAGAAGAGGGAGCTCTGCTCACAAATCACATTCTCCAGTTGAGGGTGTTGCAGGATATGATTACTCATAGGATAGGAGTTAGGGGACAGAGGGATAGGCTCATAAGAGGAGGAATTTGTATGTCTTTCTGAGGAATAGGTGGAGATATTGGAGAACTGGGGCATCACCTCTGAAAATAAAGATGTCCAGCATCTCATGCCATTCCAGTCTTCCACAGGTATCTGCAGGACCTGCATGCAGGAGGAACTCTGAGCTGTGGCCTTCCTGGGTCCAGTATAAGACCCCATGGATGAAGTATTGACCTGATGAGTTGGTATCAGAGTGTGAAGTACTCCTCTCCCCTCTCTCCACTCATTCCCCAGTTGATGCATTGATTCATGCATGTCACAATCCCTTAGCTACCCACTACCAGGCATGGCCATGGGGAAAAGGTATAAAGAAGACCAGGAGGGTCTTGCAGTACTTGCCAGTGAGCTGAAAACTTGCAAGGATGCTGAATTCCCCCTCCACTCTCTGGAGGGGACCCAAACCACCAGAGGGTCCCTGGGCAGGTGGGTAGGGGCTAAGTTACCTGCCACCTGGTGTGTGGAGGTGCCAGGAACCAGCAGCCAGACAGGGAGGTGAGGATTGTGCGGTCATATATGCAGAAGCCTGTCATGGCACACACTCTTGCATCAAGATTTCCTCATCCAGGGCTGCCAGGCAAAACCTTCTCAAAGTACCTCTGCCACAGGAAAGGCTGATGTCAGCCTGGGATCCCTGATCATCATCATCATGGCAGGAACACTCTGGACCCCTCAGCCAGGGATCACCCCACTGAGTCCCAGGGCTCTCCCACACCATTTCCAAAGCAGTCAGCATACTCCCCTCTGGGAAGACCTCGTCACCCCAGGTGGCATGGGAGTGATTAGCACAGGTTCTGCAGTCAGGTTGTCTGCTCCCCAACTCAGTTCTGCCATCCACTGGCTCTGGAGTCTTGGGAAATAGACCTAATAAACCTCATGGTGTCTTGATTTCCTCTTCTGCAAAATACATAATAGTAGTAGAAACAGCCTCCCAGGTTGAGCATTAACTGCCATAAACATACCAAGGCATGGTGCCTGGGGCATAAACAACACTCAGAAAATGTTAGCCCTCCAAACGCCCTTTTCACAGGAGGACAAATCACCTTCCTGCTCAGGATATTGGGGTACAGCAGTCATTCCCTGACTCATTCATTCCTCATGCTTCTACACTTGGTGGGTCAGGGTGGACAAGTGCACCTGTCACCACAGGCACAGGTGTCAAGCCAACCCGTCCTGACTGTGTGATCCTGGGAATGTGAATGAACTTCTGAGAACCTCAGTTTCCTCTTCAATAACACAGTCATAACATTCTCACCCATGTCTAGAGTTGAGGATTCGATGACAAGACCCCAAAGAGCACGTGACACACTGCCTGACCCAGAGTGAGGGCCTGAGAAGCCTTTAGGGCCTACACACAGACAAAGTTCCAGGAGGGAGGTGAATCATGAGGCCTGGGGGACTTGGGAAGGACATTGCTAGCTGGCATCCACTATATTGGAGAATACACCTTTCTTGCAGAGGTGACCTCCACTCCCCTGGCCAGCCACCTCCCTCTTCACCCAGACACAGTCCACCAGAAAGAAGTCTGCCATCTGTGGTCAGGGACCTGGTGAGAACTGCCTCACTGCTGGGCGGCGTAGCCCAAGACCAGACTCAAACTGCACACAAATTAGGGGTCCACACATTTTCTTAAAGCCACACAGCGGCTATCAGGTACAGTGGCTTCAGTCATGAGTGAACTAGGAATTACCCAGAAAGCTTGTCCCCATGCACCTTCTCACCTCCTAATTCAGCAGGCCTGGATGGTCCCGGAATCTGCCTTTTAGCAGGCACATCTGCAACTTTGCCACTGGGGTCCTTGGATCATTCTTGCAAACACAACCTCTAGGGTTCTCAGTCCCTAAAAACCCGTGGCGTATAAAATGAAGCCTGAACACCCAGGTCAGTCAGAGATCTTATCCCCTTCCTACTCCTACTTCCAATCCACTCCTCACTCACCAAAGGGAGTCCTGATTATTCATCCTCTCTGCCTTCCTGCTTCTTCAAGGGCAAGTCTAAAGTCACTGCACTGGAACCTCTTGCAGAACTAACATCCTTTGTCCTCCACAACTTAGAGGCTTGCACACAAATGTGCCCAACTATAAGAACTCCTGTTGGATGACCAATATGCAATAAGAACTCCTGTTGGATGGCAATATGCATGGATGACCATGCATATTGTTGGTCTAATGAGCGTGAAGGTGACCAAATGTGCATGGAGATCCTGTTCAAGGACAATGGGGAATGAACGTGTGTGGTCTGAAGAATGTTGCCTTCAGGTACAGCAGGGGCTGCCTCCACATGGATGTAGGCCTGATGGGGACGAGGAACAGTGATAATAGTGTTCTATCATGTGACAGCTGGAGGGCAGGAAGTGTCCTTCCCCGGCTGAGGAACATGGGCCAATGACTTTCAAACAAATGGAAGCATGTGGGGATGGTCAGGATTTTCAAAGGATGCAGGACATGCTGTTGACCAGATCACCTGAGTGGTAGGGAGTAGAGACCCCCTACCTGGGCCTGAGGCCATGACCATCTGCTTCTGACTCTTAGCCTTCCCCTATGTAGCCGTTTGAGCCCACTTAAATCACTGATCCTCCCTGACCTTCTTTCCCTATCTCTTCATGCAGATCCTGTGCAGTTCACCAAATCCCTGTGACACAGCCTGATATGCGAAAATCGAAAGGAAAGTGCACTGAAATCAATAAATGGCGCAGCCGTCCTAAGCAGGACATGGAACCCAGAAGCCAGCAATGAGAAGACAACAGATTGGAGTACCCACCAAGTGGAAGCTTCTGTGTGAACAAAGACCCCAAAGGAACGTTAAAAGAGACACGTTTCACATCCAGGACAATTGGGTTAAGAGTTAAAGTGCCCAAAAATCAGTAAGAGAAAATGACAATGAAAAGTGCACGAGGATATTTGTAGAAGAATTACTAATAGACCATAAGCATAAATAAATTCGTCATTTTAATTCTAATCCAGGAAGTGTCACAATTAAAATATCAGTGTCCTTTCATGTGTTTGTAGCAGACTGGGAAATGTAGATGCTGCTTTGGTGGCACTAGGGGGAGCCCAGGGCTTCACACAAGGGTGCCAAGTAAGTGCTCAATTACTGAGCACTGGGAAAAGGTTTTGCAGACCAAAAATATCTAATGTCAGCAAGAATGTAGTGATGCTGGGTTCCCACACACATTCTGGGTGTGCACATCCACTAGGGCCTTTTCAGAGCACACTTGAACAATATCTCCACGTTTTTCAGCACCTACCTTTTGGCCCTGCCATCTCTATGCTAACAATGGATCCTGCTCTAATGATTGCCCGTGTGCCCAAAAGCTCATGTGCAGCTGGCTCACAGTAGAGAAAAGTCAGAAGGAATTATCATGTCCATTGCTTAAGAGGAAGCAAGAGGTAAATTACAGAACTGACATATTGGGTATAAATGCAACAATTGAGAAAACATGGTAGATCTCTGTGTAGTGTGTTGGAAAGATTTTAAGATGTGTTGTTACATGATCCAGCTCAAATTCCAATATAATTAATAACTTATGACATTATTTTCTAAAACATGCAGGACAGAGGGATAAATGAATGACACCAGGCAAACATCAGAAGAGGTACACACCTAACTTGTGGTTGATTCTGGGAATGGGTTCTTGTTGCAAGAAGGGTTTGGAGGAACTTTCAGTTTGGGGGACTCTATACCTCGTTATGGATGGATATCTTATGGTGAGCAGAGGTGTTATGGAAAAAAAAAAGAAGAAAAAAGAAACAGTGTGGGAAGGAATGATGAGTCACAACTCCCCTCCTGGGTCCCATGAGTGCTACCAGCCCACTAGTGGGACTGCTGGTTGCCTTTGCTGTTCATTTCTTTCCAGAAGCCCTTCTTTCTCTTCCTGCCTCTGTCTGGCACAATCCAACCTTCTCTGGACCAATTCCTTGCTCCAACTCACACTTGACTTTTGTTGCATCCCAAATAAACATTTGCACAAAACCACTGTGGCAAATACCAATGAACATGGATTTTTCCCATGTTGTTACAATCAGCTGTTCAGCTGCAGAGGTAGATTACTAGGGCTCACTCATGCATACATGCAGTTTGCATCTGAGTTCTTATTAGAAGCTGGATTTCAGAGGTCACCTTTCATGGTCAGTGGGCTCCATTCATTGGGACTCAGGGTGAGCAGGACATCATGAGTGTGGTGGAGGGACATGGCTCACATGAACATCTGGAAGCAGAGCCATAAGGATCTCTTGAGCATTTGTTTAAGAATGTTTACTTAAACCTCAAGGTCACAACGTAAGAAAAATTTTCTATCTTTCATGTAATAATTGCATGAATTTACATTTTAGGTCATGTATCCCCTGAGAAATAACTTTTGTGTAGGATTTAATGTACAGATCAAGAATATTCAGGCTTGTTGAATTTCCTTTGAAGATGCCCTTTATCTCACTGAGCTCATTTCCTACAACTTCTATTTTGCTGAGAGTTTTGATCAGAAATGGGTATTGAGTCACTCATCTTTTCATCACTGTGACAGAAATACCTGACAAATTAAGAAGAGGAAAGAGGCCCATCATTTCAGAGTTCTCAGTCTGTGGTGTGCTGGCTCCATTACTGTGGGTCTGTGATGAGGCAGAGCATCATGCCAGAGAGGACATGGTGGAGCAGCATTGCTCATCTCATTGAGGGCAGGAAGAAGAGAGAGAGAGAGGAAGGGGCCAGGCACAAGGTACAGACCTCAAGGACATGCCTCCAAGGCCCCACTCCCTTCAATCAGGGCTTCCTACCACAGCCTGTGCCTCTGAACATGGCTACACTGGGAGCCAAATCTTCACAGCATGAGACTTTGGGGCACAAACCAGATGCACACCATAAGAGACATTGAATGTTGTCAAGTCATTTCTTCTGCATATATTGTGATACTCACATGTTTTTTTCATTAACTATTGATATGGTCCGTTACAATGCTTAATTTTTTCATGTTGAACTCATCTTTAAGTCCTATAATAAATACCAGTTAGACCTGATATATTGATCTTTTTACATTTTCTTTTATTTGATTTGTTAGTATCTTAGTCAGAATATTTACAACTATGTTTATGAAGGATATTAGTCTATAACTTTGTTTTCCTGTGGTGTCCTTGTGTGGTTATATCAGGCAAGTGCTTTTTTCACAAAATGAGCTTGGACAAATCTCTCCTGTTTTTTACTCTTAAAAATTTGTGTGGAATTCACATTATCAGGTTCTTGCTTGTGGGTAGAACTTGCCATCTGGTTCTGGAAGTTTCTTTTTGCCTGTCTGTATGTTGTGGACTGGAGATTGAATCCTGGCTGCTCTACCACTAAGCTTCCCACAGCATTGTTTAGTTTTTAGTTTGAGACAGGTTTTGCTAAGTTGCCAAGGCTGGTATCAAATTTGGCCTCAGCTTCGCCAGTCACTGGGATGACATTAATGTAGCCCATGCCTGTTTGTGTGTTTATTAGATGGGTTTTAACTATAATTATAATTGATTGAAGAAAATATCCAGGACAGTTCTTGTTACCTAATTCTTCTTGAATACGATTTGGCAGTCTGTGTCTTTCAGGTGATTTGTTCATCTGTCTAGCTTCCTGAATATTTTAAATATGTTTCTTAGATGTTGATAGACTTTCATTCATTTATTTGAATTTTTGTGATGACAACAGAACCCAGTGCCTCACACACGCTAAGCAAGCGCTGTACCAGTGATCCACAAACCAGCCCCATAACTTCCTGAATTTATGGACAGAGACTAGTTTCTGGATGTCCTTTAATACCCTTTCATGGCCACTCTTCATTCCTGATATTCGCTCTTTGCAGTACTAGGGATTGAACTCAGGGCCTTGAGCATGGGAGGCAAGGGCTCTACCCCTGAGCTACATCTCCAGCTCATTCCTGATACTTGTAATTTGTAGCTTTCCTGTTCCATTTTCTTGGTCAATATTAAATTTTTTCAATTAATAAATTTTGGTTTTGTTGATATTTTTCTTTAATTCATTTGTTCTGTGTTTCATTGATTTTATTTATTTATTTTTTGCAGTGCAAATCTACTGGCACTGAATTCTTTGTTTTTATTTGTCTACTGTCTTCATCCCTTCTTTTTGATTATCTGTTTTTTAAGTAAAATTCACAAAATAAAATATGGTGGCACTCAGTACACTTACAATGCTATATGATCATCCCCCCCACATCTAGTTCCAAGATCTTTTCATCACTCCTGCAAGAAACCTCATGCCCATTAGTAAGTCACCTTCCATTTCCTCTCCCTGTGACCACTGGAAACCTCTAGTCCACTCTGTCTCTGTTGACGTTCATCTTCAGAGTATTCAATGTGCCCAGAATCATACATATCTAATACCTGTCTGGCTTCCTTCACAAACACAATGATTTCAAGGTTCATTCCTACTGAAGCACATGTCAGGTTTTTATGGTTAAGTTATTTGCCATTGTAGAGACATGACACTTTGTGTTGATCCATTTGTCAACTGTTTTCACCTCTTTCCTACTGGGTATATTCTTGTTATGGTTTGGGTATGAGGTGTTCTCCAAAAGCTCGTGTGTTAGACAATGCAGGAATGTTCAGGGGTAAAATGATCACACTATGAGCTGTATTTAATTGATAGAATAATCCATTTGATGGATTAATAATGAAATGGATTACTCAGTGATAACTCTTGGCAAACAGAACATGACTGAAGAAGGTCACCTGGGTCATGTCTTGAGGCATTCCCTTGTCCCTGGCTCATTGCTTTCTCTCTTTCTGCTTTCTGGCTCCCAGCAGCTGAGAATCTGTCTTCCACCACACCATTCTGCTATGATGTGCTTTCCAAGAAATGTTGATCATTTCTATGTCTACTCTGGAGAAATGCCTATTCAATATTTATTCTATTTTAAATTAAGTTTTTTGTCTTTGTCCTTGAGTTGCACAATATGCTATCAGACTCATTGAATTCAACATGTATTTATAGAGAGAATATAGATGTATGTAGAAATATAAATAGATACAGGTATAGAAACACATATTCTGGATACTTAGCCTTTATTAGGTGCATGATTTCTACATATTTTCTTCTATCCTCTGCTACCTTTTCATTCTCTCAATTATGTCCTTTTAGGCAAAAAAAAAAAAATGTTCAATTTAATAAAGTCTAATTTATGTATTGGTCCATGGTTATCTGCACTTTTGGTGATACAGTTAAGAAATCACTTACTAGTTTAAGGTGTTGAATATTATCTGTTGTATTCTAAGAGTTTTGTATTCTTTGCCTTCATATTCATTCCCTTGATTCATTTTGAGTTAATTTTTGTATATGGTGCAAAGTAAAGATCCAACTTCATTTCTTTGCTTTTACATATGCAGTGGACCAGTGGTACTATTTTTTGAATCAAACACACTTTTATCATTATGTGATCTTGCTCTCCTTGTAGAGAACCAACTGACCATCATCTTGAAGTTTCTGGGTTCTAGAGTGGGCACGCCACCTGCTGTTCAGCCTAGGCAATCACAGGAGGAACCACCTAGGACTCAGCAGCTGGACACAAAAACTTGATTTGCAAGTCTCCATTACGTCTGCCTTGGCCTCAGTCTCCCCCTCTGCAGAAGGGTGAGGCTGCAACCCATTCCTGTCTTTCTTGACAGGTGTCCATATGACCTGCCACCCACACTGCTGGGGAACAGTTCTGAGGAGGATAGTCAGGTTGAGATGAATGTGACACACTGGGTGGAGGAGCAAGAGTAGGAGGTGGAGACCAAGCAGAATGTATGCCTCGTGGATCAGCAGGTGTCAGTGCTCTGCATGCTGCTGGACAACTGGGCCAGGATGTGCAGGAGGTACCTGTGGTGCTCCATGACCTGTCTCCCTATTTCACTCCTAACTTGACCCTGCCATACACAGGGACTGAACCCATGCCCTCTCAGCAGGCCAAGTCAGCATACCCTTAGGGACACAGGGGTATTGTGAACTCCATCCAAGTGTGTTCCTATGCACCTTACACAATACATGATGGTTCACATGGACAAACACAAGTGTAGAAACCATGGTTTGAGTAGCACTGTCTGCTTCTAGAGAGAGAATCTAAAGTGTATGTTGGAAGCACTGACCATGAGCAGCCCTGATGCCAGGACACATGTGCAAATTCTCTGTCTGTAGAGTTGTAAACTTTCAGCTGAAGAATGCCTAATCTCCAGATACACAAATAAAGCTAGAGTGTATGTCTGTAAGCATGTACACAAGCATGCAAGATGCTTACTTATGTGAGTAAACCCAGAGAATATGTGATTAAAAGCCATGTACAGAAGCTTGCCCAATTCCCAGGCTTATGTATGAACCCCCATACATGTGTACAAATAATACATGTGCAATTTCTGTGTGTACATATCATGTGTCATAGTGCATGTCTGTAAGCAAGTCACTGCAGCACACCTTTCTGGAGAAACACCTGAACACATTTGCCTGGTGTACAATGCCTCTGACTTAGAGGGACACATCCATGCACATATCTTCCACAAATGAAGAGTCCTGGCCATGCACAGATGTGTTATATGTCTAGCTGTTCATTCCTCTGTATGCATGCACTTCTATGAATACACTTCATTCACTCATCTGTTTTCTTCTTCAATAAATAGTTATGTGGCTCTGACTTCTCAAGATCAATGGAAGAGCCTTGCCTGCTGTCCTAGAGCCTATAGTCCAACGACCTGGGCCGGGGTGGGTAATAAGCAATCCTACTTGGGATCACAGCTTTGGAGGAATAGCCAGGAAGGAGAAGGGGCCAGTGGCAGGATTAAGGACAACTCTTGGGAAAAAAGCACTTAGGTCAAAATCTGAGCTATGACTGGAATTAGCCTGGTGAGTAATAATGTTCCATTCAGAGGGAAGGATGCAGGAGGTGTTCTAAGAAGTTAAAGGAATTCAAGGAACCTAGAGACTGGAGATTGTCTGGATTTGGGGTTTGGGATTTGGAAGAAAATGCAGAAGGCAGTGGGAAGGATTGGGGCTATCGAGATAGGCAGAAGTCAGAGTCAGCAGGGCTCCAAGGTCCACATGAAGCTTGGTGCACACTTTTGTACTCAGGCAGGCTTAGTGGCCTTGTATGTGTGTATGCCTGTTGAACACACCAGCCTCCTGTCACCTGCTCTGTGAATGGCAGCTCCTGCCACTGTGAGGAAATATTTCTCAAGCTTCCACTTGGTGTGTAGTCCAATCTGTCGTCTTCTCATTGCTGGCTTCTGGGTTCCATGTCCTGCTTAGGAAGGCTGCGCCATTTATTGTTTTCAGTGCACATTCATTTCCATTTTGTCCTATCAGCCTGGGTCACAGGGTTTGCTGAAGTTCACAGGATCTCCAGGGTAGAGATAAGGAAAGGAAGGGCAGGGAGGGTCCATGACTTATCTGGGGTCACACAGCTACTTAGGGGAAAACTAATTTCCAGGCAGATGGTAAGGGCCTCAGGCCCAGGTAAGGGATCCCTACTCCCACCACTCAGGTGATCTGGTCAAAAGCACGTCTTCCACCCCTCACATATCCTGACATCCCCCACATGCTCTCCTGTTGCTACAAAGTTCATGAGAAATGTTTCCTCACAGGGGCAGGACACTGCCTGTCTTCTAGCTGCCATGTAGCCCTGATTTCTGACCCCATCAGGCCTGCAGCAAGGTGGAGGCAGCCCCTGTGGTCCCTGGAGATACCATTTTCCACCTCAGACAGGGTCTCCATGCACAGCTGGTCACCCTCACCCTCTTAGATCCAACTCTATGCAGGCTCATCCAGGCCACAGAACTTCTGCTACATCAGTGTGCAAGCCCCTACGTGGTGGGTGATACAGGGTGGTGAGTCTGCCAGGACTTCCAGAGCAGTAGCCTTTGTGCTGTGCTTGAAGAAGCAAGAGGGTAGAGAGGGTGAGAAATGGGCACATGTGTACAAGCATAAGTGTAGAAACCGTGGCTTGAGTAGCACTTTCTGCTTCTACACAGAGAATGGAAACCTTGTGTTGGAAGCCCTGACCTGAGTAGGTTGATCCCAGGACACAGGTGCAAACTCTCTGTGCGTAGATTTGTATGCTTTGTGCTGAAGAATGCCTAATCCCCAGATACACAAACAAAGCTTGAGTGCATGTCTATAAGCCTGTACTCAGTAAGCACGAAGCTTGTCTGTTTGTGTAAACCCAAGAATACTTGTTTAGAAGCCATGTACATAAGCATATCCAGTTCCTTGGCTTGTGTATAAAACCCCATACATGTGTATAAATAATATATGTGCAGTCTCAGTGCATATGTATCAAGTGTCATAATGCATGCCTATATGCATGTCATTGCAGCACACCTTTCTGGAAAAATGGGCAAGCACAATCCCTGAATACATATGCCTGCTATACAGTGCATATATCTTGAAGGGACACATACATGCATGCATGTAAAGATATGAACAGTCCTAGCAGTGCACATATGTATTTGTGTGTCTAGCTACCCAATTTTATGAATGTGTGCACTTGTATGAATGCACTTCATTCATTCACCTGTTTCCTTAATCATTCAATAGTTATATGGAGACCACTTCTTGCAGCCAGTGGACCAGGCTTGCCTGCCCTCCTAATGCCCATAGTCCAAAGATGGGATGGTGAGGAGAACTAAGCAACCCTGCTTGGGATCACTATTTTGGGCCAAAGTCTGGAGGGAAAAAGGGGATGAAGGAAAGTGCCCAGGGAAAACTGTCCTTTAGGTTATACCTAATAACCTAAAGGTATATTCCAGGTATAACTGGAAGTCAGCCTGGTGAGCATGAGTGTCCTAGTCAGAGGGAAAGGTCTGTGCAAAACCTTGAGGCAGGACGGGTTCTAAGAAAGGAAAGGAGTCCAAGCTGGCTGGAGCAGACAGTGTATGGTGGATTTGGGGTTTGGGGTGGGGAGAAAAGAGGAAGGCAGTGGGAAGGAGTGGAATTCTCAGGATAGGCAGAAGCCAGAGCCAGCAGGGCTCTGAGGTTCACATGGGGCTTCTTGCACACTTGTGTAATCTGGCAGGCTTAGTGGCCTTGTATGTGTGCATGCCTGTTGTACACACCAGCCTCCTGTCCCCTACACTGTGAGTGTGGGTGGATTTTCTCACACATCTTTTTGCCATTCACCCTCCCACATGCACGCATATCCCTGAGCAAGTGGGCACCTGGACAGAGAATGTGGACACCCTGACCTGCAGACCAGCAATGAGTGAAGGCAGAATTCCACCTGCAGAGACAGATGCTGTGCTTCAGAAGATAGGCCGACAGAGCTGTGTAACAGCTCCTCTTCATTCAGAGGACTCCATAGGGGATGCAGGGTCTTTTCCCAGGCCCTGGCCATGTGAAACTGCTGGAGAAAGGGAGTAGAAAGTGGTGTGGGTCTGCGACCTGAGGACAAAGTGAGGCAGGCAGGGCTCCCTGGGATCAGAGATGGGCAGGAAGGGGACATAGGAGGAAGAACAAACTTCCCAAGGGACACTCAGTTAGCCAATGTGGCAGGGTAGGGGAAATGATGGTGTGGCCGGGTAGGCTGAGGAGAGAAGAGGCTGAGGTAATGGGATACAGGAAACTCCAGGACATGGGGCCCTATTAGCCCTATTAACTGTCATCACTGTCCACTCCTAGCTGGGCTCTGGGGTGGAACAGGACTGTAGGAAGGGAGCAGGCTGCTTGCTAATCTGGATTCTTCAGGCTTTGGTTGCTCAGCAAGTGGCTACCTTGGTGGCAGGTCACTCAGTCCATTGGCCACTTGGTCAGGCATGGAACTCTGAGCTCTGACCAGCTGTGACAGCCCACCAAGAGCATGACCTTCAGAGGCTCATGGTATCGCAGGAGAACTAGTCAATGGACAGGAACACAAAGAAGGGGTCAGCTCCCAACCCAGAGCTGGGAAAGGTAATACTGACCCCGGGTGGGACTGAAGGCACATGGAAGACACAGGTATCTGAACGGGGGTGTTGACTGAGGGGATGCAGATTAATAAGAGAGAATGAAGTTGTGGCCAAGAGTAAGAGGCTGACAGTCTGACATCGTAGGCCATCGAGGAGGTGGGTGGCTTCTGTCCAGGCACAGTGGTTAGGAAGGGATTTTGATGGCTGCAGTGGGATAGGGCAGAGCAGCTACCCTCTTCCCCACTTGGTCATGGCCTCTTCTTGTTCATTAAACCCTCCCCTTCAAGGTAGAGCTGATCTCAACAATCATGGCCTTGAGGGCTCTCATGATTATCTCCCTCATCTTCCTCATCATGCTCTGGCAGAAGCTGAGTCCCTTTCTGGCCTAGTGGGTAGGGGTTGGTACCCTTAGTATGCATGGTCCCCAAGGACATGCTGCAGGATCTGGTCTAAGACAAGCCCAGTATGCATCTCAAGTGGAAAAATCAGGGTTTCTGAGCTGCCTCCACCTCCAGCAGCCTGGGCTGACACAGGCCTGATCCAAGCTATCCAGGGTGCCGTGGCCCTGCTGTCCTCCAACCCCAGATCCAGCTTGTCCCCATCAACCATGGTGAGTTCTAGTCATGCATTCAGATCCTCCTAGGTAGTCTATAATTACCCAGCATCAGACCTTGGGTACCAGGCTTGGTGTACTGTGCTGGCATTTGGGGGAAATAGTCATCCTCTACCCTGGGTCCCAATTTCTCTGCTGATCCTAGGAAGAGATGGGCTGTGACTGAAGTTACTCCAGGACACCAAGCAGTGACACTGATCTGACACAGGGAGGATTGGCTACAAACCCTGTCTCCTATGCCAACTCCTGAGATCTCTTCAGGGCCTTGCACAACCGTATCACTTCTAATACTCAACCACTTAGATATTGCTCTGGGTTTCCTCAGAGGCCAATGGGGCCTTCTGGGACCTAAACCTCTGTCTCACCTGGTGACAGTGCAGGGTGAGGTGATGCACACCTCTCTGCACAGTCACAGCCTTGTCCTGAGCTCCACTTCTCCTCTCCCACCTTGGGCTTGTCCTGGGGTGACTGAGATAAGAGGACTTCTCTCACCTCATAGAAAGGACACTGAGGCTCCCTCACTGGGGGAGGTGCTGGGGTCTGGGGTTGAGAGACTCCAACCAGCATGGGGACTTTGCCCAGGAGGGCTAAACTTACTACAACCCCAGGCCAGCCGTCTCCCTCCTTGGGATCGAGGCCATATCCCTCACTGCCCTGGTACTGCCAATGACACTGGTGGTTTGAGGACAGTGAGGTGTCACCATCAGACCTGGGCAGTGACAAGACCATACCCCACCAGGTACTGCCTCCAGCATGGGGCAGCTGGAAATTAATGAGGCAAACCCGAGTGCCCTCCCCTTTTGCCCCTTTCCTAGAGAAGCTCTTCTCCTTCATGCACAGAATCATCCTTACTGTCCATTCTGTCTGTTGTACATACTTTGGTTGCAGTGGTGGGCTGCTTCAGGTAATGACTTCCCTCACTGCCCCCTTGCCCAGGAGAGCTCTAGAGTTCATTGTGGGTGCTGAAAGAGGTCTCATGGTCCTCCCATGACCCTAGAGCAGTGCTGTGGGCTTTCCTGGGTTCTGACTGTCACTCCAAGTCAAGGTCCATGAAGGATCATTGAAAGCTGAGGAAGGGACAAGTTCCTGAATGACTGGAATGTCATGTGCCAACTGGAATCTCCCCAGAGCCAGCAGCCCCCTAAGAAGGTGGTTTACGGTACTTAGTCTTGCTTCATCTAAGCTTGCAAACCCCAGGAATATTCTAGAATATTAGTGTTGACAGGGCACTCAGAGTCAAACTTACTCTTTCTTCAAAGGGGGCAATGAGCTGTGGCATCAGCTGTGCCTGACAGCTGAGGATGATGAGGGAAAGTCTCAGAACCAAAGGGGGCTGTAAGTCAGGGGCACAGTCCACAGTCAGAGTGCTGAGTGTCCTGGGCTAGGTCCATAGGCTGCGAGTTCTGTAATTGGGTCAGCTGCCAGTTATAATTACAGCATTAATTAGCATGGCTGGCCCCAGACCAACTCGGAACTGGGAAAGCACAGAGTAGTGTGAGGTGAGGTGACTTCACAGTGAAGGAACACTGGCCAAGGCAGGCCCCCGTTCACCAGGAGCCAGGGTGCCAGGTCCCTTACTCTGCCTTAGGCAGATAGAAATGTGGGGACAAGCCTGCACATCCCTGGTAGCTGGCTGAACAGAGAGCAGTCATTGACCACCTCATTTACCCAGGAGCCTCCCCAGATTCCAGCCTGGTTGGGGGCAGAGCAAGGGGGGGCGGTGGGTAAGGTGACACTATTCAGTCTGACACAAGCTGTTATTTGTTAAAGTTTTCAAAACATATTGTGAACATACAAGAATGTACAAGGACACTTTGATTTCTACACTGGCAGGACTGGAAGCCTGAGGAGCCCTTTGGCTCTGAAGATAGGATTGTGTGACTTCCTAAGTCCCAAACTCATCTGGGATTGTGAAGGGAGAGTGCTGGGCAGGAGGGCGAGGACCCTCTCATCCAGGGCACTGTGTCCTGCTGTCCCAGAAGAGGCAGGAGTGGAGGCAGGAATGGGGGCAGCCTGGGTCAGTGGGCATTTCCCAAGTGATCTCGGGTGGCTTTCCTACCTCCTTTGGAGCAAGACCCCAGCAAGTGGACATCATTTACCTGGGGCCCAAGGGGGCTCATGACCTTCAGCTCTGACATGAGTGCTTGCTTCTCAGAGCAGCAGTCTGTGGCTGCAGGGATGGGGCTCAGGACAGCTGCTCACTGAGGCTTCTTAGAGGCCACATGGGAGCTACCCAGCCTCCTCTGCCCCACCCTGTCCTGCAATTCACATACCCTAGTGCAGGGAAGCTTATACCTGCACCTGGGCAGGCAAAGAGGGAGGGAGCAGAGGCAAGGAGGCCAGACCATGAGCAAGCAAGGAGCTGGGTAGCTGCTCTCCCCTATCCCACTGCAGGCATCAAAATCCCTTAGTACCCATTCTGAGGGGAGAGAATTCCCCCACCTCATCCATGGCCTATGATGTCTGTCTCATCCTCTTGCTGTGGCCACAACTTCAGCCTCTTATAAACCTCCATCCACTCAGTCACCACCTCCAATTCAGATGCCTTTGGCCTCCACATGACTTGGGCCCCACCACAGTCACTATTGCCTTTCTACCTCAGCTCTAGGCTGGGTGCAAAGCCTTACTCTGGGTTCATGTGCATTGCCTGGGTCTCCTCTGGGACCATGAGCCTCTGAGAGCCATGCTCTTGTTGGGCTGTCACAGCTGGTCAGAACTCTAACTTCCATGCCTGACCAGATGGCAGTGGACTGAGTGACCAGCCACCCAGTGATTCACATACTGATTGACCACCATTAGGTGCACCAAGACTCAGCAAGGAGCCTGCTCCCTCCTACAGTCTGTTCCACCCCAAATCTGGCTAGGAGTGGACAGAGATGGCAGTTAATAGGGAAACAGGATCCCCAGGTCCCTGAGACCCTTCTATCCCATGAATTCATCCTCGCCCTTCCCCAGTCACACGGCCAGACATTCGTCTCCGCTTCCCTGAATACTGGCTTACGAAGTGTCCCTTGGGAAATTGGTTCATCCTCTTCTGTCCCCTTCCTGCCCTTCTGTGACCTCAGGTAGCCTGTCCTGCCTTATGTCCTCCTCAGGGCAACAGAGCCACAACACACTCCTATTCCCTCTCTTCCTCAGTCTCACACATCCAGGGCCTGAGAAAGTATCCTGCATCCTCTCGGGAGTCCTCTGAATAAAGAGGAGCTGTCACACAGCTTTCTCATTCCATGGGTCATGATGCTTGGTGTCACCTCTGCAGGTGTGCATCTACCATTCCTCAGAGCTGGTCTGCAGATCAGGGTGTACACACTGCCTTTCCAGGAGCCCATTTGCTCAGGACATGTGTTCATGTGAGGGAGGATGGATGAGATCAGTTTGTCTTTAAAAGGGTACAACTTCCATTTCTCTGGTTGGACATGAAGTGGAGTCACACCATTTGCATAATCATACATGTACATAGGGTAATGACGTTTTTCTCATTCCCATTTTTTTCCTTCCCCCAACCTCCTACCCGCCCCTCATTTTCTTCTATACAATTCATCCTTCCTCTATTATTTTTGATAACCAAGAATACACTACTGTTATGGTTTGAATGTGAGGTGTCCCCCAAAAGCTCATGTGTGAGACAATGCAAGAAGGTTAAAGGAGAAATGATTGAGTTAAGAGAGCCTTAACCCAATCAGTGAATAAATCCCCTGATGGGATTAACTGAGTAGTAACTGAAGGTGTGTAGGGTGTGACTGGAGGAGGTGGGTTCCTGGGGGCATGTCTTTAGGGTCTGTATTTTCTATCTGGTGAGTGGAGTCTCCTTTGGTTTCTTGATCATCATGTGAGCTGCTTCCCTCTGCCACACTCTTCTACCATAATGTTCTGCCTCACTTTGTGCAGGGAACGGAACTGGCTGTCTATAGACTGAGACCTCTGAAACTGTTAGCCCTTAAATACACTTTTCCTCCTCTACAGTTGTTCTGGTTGGGGTCCTTTAATCACAATAGCAAAAAAGCTGACTAAAACAACTGCCCAAACTCAATCTCTCAGAAAAAGTTACAATCCTTTCTTGGGGACTAAAATTTCACTGAAGACAGAAATAACAACAGGCCTATAAGTAGACATTTTGGCAGAGTTACAGCTACAACAATGCATTCCCTTAATGCTCAACTTAAAATGAGACAAAGCAAAAGAATATACCATGCAGATTTCTAAGAGGGTTCATTATTAGATTTCTAACTACTTAAATATTGGCAAGAATGCATGTCCCCAGTGAATTAAAGTATACCTATAGTATACACACCAATGACTCACATCAGAATGTAAATCCTTGAGCACTTGCTCCCATTCTTTCCTAGGTGCTACCGTCTGACCCTCTGGTGTCAGCTAATGAACAAATCCTGATACACACTGCCCAGAGATGAAACAATTCCATGTCCAAGATGCATATTTTCTATCAATTATAATTAAAAGGTATTGACAAGTGGACTAATTCACTAGCTCTACTTTTTATGATACACTGTCACCTCAGGACATCTGGAAAGCTTAGATGTTGTGAAATAAAGTCTGAACTTTGTGCACAATAAACACAAGTACTTTACCAAAAATGCACATATAGATCTATGGCTAAAATCTAAACCTGTCTTCCAGATATAGATATACTAGCAAAGAGCACTTCCTCTCACCCTTCTTCTTCTCCCTCTTCACCATTCCAGTGACTAAGTTCAAGACAATGCCTATCTCAAGAGCTGGATTAACAAAAGTCATTCCCAGAAGACAGTTCTTCCTAAAAGTTAACAAAAAGGATATTGATATAGGTACTATTTTGCTACTGCTTACAAATTTTGGGCACTAGGACTTATCCTTTAATACCCAGAAATATTAACTAAAATGCACATATAACAATGACTAGACAATCTGAACTATTCTAAGGGGCACAGATTGCTTATCTTTGCATAGTTTCTCCTCTCCATACCCACCACCCAGTGAACCTTAAAATACTCTCCAAGACATCAAGTTGAACAATCCCATTCCCTAAATGGCAAGCATTCTCATGTAGTAACAAAAATACTTAAAGGGTGTTACTTTAGCCATCAATTAATAGATATTTCCAACAAGGACTTAAGTTTTCCATAGCAGTACAGAATAAACCACACAGGCTTACTTAACAAAGGCTAGACTTTGAAGCAAAACGAACAAACAAACAACAACAGAAACCTTTTTTAAAGGCTGGAATTTGAAAGTGTCTTCCAAACAGCCACATTCTGATCTAGAATCATTCCCCTTCTTATCTCTTATAAACCTTGGGGTCAAATATATGCATCTGCAATGCTTACAGATGACTTTATTTTACTTCCTAAGTGTTTTTAAGAACAGTATTTCCTGTGAATTTTATTATTGTTATTATTTTTATTATTATTATTATTATTATTATTATTTGTTCACACAATTCATATAATCTTACATATACATAGGGTAATACTGTCTGTCTCAGTCTACTATTTTTCTGTTTTTCCTTCCCCCCTCCTCTCCCATCCCATTTTCCTCTACACCATCCATACTTCCTCCATTCTTTCCTATCCCCTCCATAACTCACGCCCCCCATTTTGTATCAGCATCCACTGATCAGAGAAAACATTCAGCATTTGGTTTTTTGGGCTTGGCTTATTTCACTTAGCATGATATTCTCCAACTCCACCCATTTGCCAGCAAATGCCATAGTTTTATTCTTCTTTATGGCTAATATTCCATTGTGTATATATACCATCATTTCTTTATCCATTCTTCAATTGAAGGGCATTTAGGTTGGTTCCACAGTCTAGCTATTGTGAATTGAGCAGCTATGAACATAGATGTGGTTGCATCCCTATACTTTCCTGATTTTAAGACTTTTGGGTATAAACTGAGGAGTGGGATAGCTGGGTCAAATGGTGGTTCCATCCCAAGTTTTTTGAGGAATCTCCATACTGCTTTCCAGAGTGGCTGCGCCAATTTGCAACTCCACCAGCAATGTACAAGTGTGCCTTTTCCCCCACATCCATACCAACACTTGTTATTGCTTGTATTTCTGAAAATAGCCATTCTAATTGGAGTTAGATGAAATCTTAGGGTAGTTTTAATTTGCATTTCTCTAATTACTAGAGATGATGAGCACTTTTTCATATATTTGTTAATAGCCTGTATATCATCACCTGTGAAGTGTCTGCCCAATTCCTTAGCCGATTTATTGATTGGGTTCTTTGCAATTCTGGTGTAAAGTTTTGTAAGTTCTTTATAAATTTTGGAGATCAGTGTTCTGTCTGAAGTGTGTGTGGAAAAGATTTTTTCCCACTCTGTAGGCTCTCTTTTCACATTATTGATTGTTTCTTTTGCTGAGAAAAAGCTTTTTAGTTTGAATCCATCCCATTTATTGATTCTTCCTTTTATTTCTTGCACTCTGCTGGTCATGTTGAGGAAGTCTGGTCCTAAGCCAATATGAAGAAGATTCGGGCCTACTATTTCTTCTATTTGGTGAAGAGTCTCAGGTCTAACTCCTAAATCCTTGATCCATTTTGAGTCAAGTTTTGTACAGGGTGAGAGATAGGGGTTTAATTTCATTTTATTGCATATGGATTTCCAGTTTTGCCAGCACCATTTGTTGAAGAGGCTATCTTTTCTCCACTGTATTTTTTGGCACCTTTGTCTAGTATGAGATAACTGCACTTATGTGAATGTGTCTCTGTGCCTTCTATTCTGTACCATTGGTCTATCTGTCTTTTTGGTGCCAATACCATGCTGTTTTTATAACTATTGCTCTATAGTAGAGTTTAAGGTCTGGTATTGTGATACCTCCTGCATCATTCTTCCTGCCCAGGATTGTTTTGACTATTCTGGGTCTTTTGTTCTTCCATATGAATTTCATGATTGCCTTTTCTATTCCTGTGAGGAATGTCATAGGAATTTTTATTGGAATTGCGTTAAATTTGTATAGCATCTTTGGAAGTAAGGCCATTTTGATTACGTTGATTCTGCCTATCCAAGAACATGGAAGATCTTTCCATCTTCTAAGGTCTTCCTCAATTTCTTTCTTTAATGTTCTGTAATTTTTGTTGTAGAGGTTTTTCACCTCTTTTGTTAGATTGATTCTCAAATATTTTATTTTATTTGAGGCTATTTTGAATGGAGCTGTTTTTCTCAATTCACTTTCAGATGATTCATCACTTATGTAGATAAATGCATTTGATTTATGTGTTTTATTTTATATCCTGCTATTTTGCTAAATTCATTAATGAGGTCTAAAAGTTTCCTGGTGGAGTTTTTTGGATCCTCTAAATATATGATCATGTCATCAGCAAATAGTGACAACTTGAGTTCTTCTTTTCCTATTCATATACCTTTAATTTCTGTGGTCTGTCTAATTGCTCTGGCTAGCATTTCCAGCACAATGTTGAATAGAAGTGGTGACAGTGGGCATCCCTGTCTTGTTCCAGTTTTTAAAGGGAATGCTTTCAGTTTTTCTCCACTAAGAATGATGTTAGCAGTGGGCTTAGCATAAATAACCTTTACAATGTTCAGGTATGTTCCTACCATCCCTATTTTTTCTAGTGTTTTGAGCATGAAGGAGTGTTATATTTTGTCAAATGCTTTCTCAGCATCTATCAAAATAATCATAAGATTCTTAAACCTTAAGTCTATTGATGTGATGAATTACATTTATTGATTTCCAGATGTTGAACCAACCTTGCATCCCTGGGATAAACCCCACTTGATTGGGGTGCACTATCTTCTTAATATGTTTTTGTAAGCGATTTGCCAGAATTTTGTTGAGGATTTTAGCATCTATATTCATCAGAGATATTGGCCTAAATTTTTCTTTTCTAGATATGTCTTTGTCTGGTTTTGGTATCAGAGTGATATAGCTTCATGGAATGAATTTGAAAGGGTCCCCTCCTTTTCCAGTTCATGGAATACTTGCAAGAGTATTGGTATAAGTTCTTCTTTGAAGGTCTTGTAGAACTCAGCTGAGAATCCATCTGGTCCTGGGCTTTTCTTGGTTGGTAGTCTTTTGATGGCTTCTTCTATTTCATTGTTTGAAATTGATCTGTTTAAATTGTGTATGTCCTCCTGGTTCAGTTTGGGAGGATCATATGTCTCTAGGAATTTGTCGATATCTTCTATTTGTCAATGATTTTCAATTTTATTGTAGTATAGGTTTTCATTGCTTCTAATTATGTTTTGTATTTCAATAGTGTCTGTTGTGATATTTCCTCTCTCATCACGGATTTTAGTAATTCGAGTTTTCTCTCTCCTTCTCTTTGTTAGTGTGGCTAAGGGTTTATCTATTTTGTTTACTTTTTCACAGAACCAACTTTTTGTTTTGTCCATTTTTTGAATTGTTTCTTTTGTTTCAATTTCATTGATTTCAGCTCTGATTTTAATTACTTCCTGTCTTCTACTACTTTTGGTGTCATTCTGTTCTTCTTTTTCTAGGGCTTTGAGATGTAAGGTTAGGTCATTGAGTTGTTGACTTTTTATTCTTTTCTTGAATGTGCTCAATGCAATGAATTTTCCTCTTACTACTGCTTTCTTAGTGTCCCAGAGATTTTGATATGTTGTATCATCATTCTCATTTACCTCCAAGAATTTTTTTATCTCCTCTCTGATGTTTTCTGTTATCCATGCTTCATTCAATAGCATATTATTTAGTCTCCATGTGTTGGAGTAATTTATGTTTTTTTCTTTTGTCATTGATTTCTAATTTCATTCCATTATGATCCGATAGAATACAAGGTAGTATCTCTACTTTTTTGCATTTACTAAGGGCTGCTTTGTGGCATAACATATGGTATATTTTAGAGAAGGAGCCATGTACTGCTGAGAAGAAAGTGTATTCACTCATCGATGGATGGAATATTATATATATGTCTGTTAAGTCTAATATTATATATATGTATAATATATAATATATAATATAATAATGTATAATATGTAATATATATAATATTATATATATGTCTGTTAAGTCTAGTTATTCATTGTATTATTGAGTTCTATGGTTTCTTTGTTTAGTTTTTGTTTGGTAGATCTGTCCAGTGGTGACAGTGGTGTGTTAAAGTCACCCAGAATTATTGTGTTGTGGTCTATTTGATTCCTGTAATTGAGAAGGATTTGTTTGATGTACAAATAAATGGATGGGCCATTGTTTGGGGAATAAATATTTACAATCGTTATGTCTTCTTGATTTATGGTTCCCTTAAGCAGTATGAAATGTCCTTCTTTATCCCTTCTCACTAACTTCGGCTTGAAGTCCACTTTATCTGATATAAGGATGGAAACCCCTGCTTTTTTACTAAGGCCATGTGCATGGTAGGTTTTTTCCCATCCTTTCACCTTTAGTCTGTGGATGTCCTTTTCTATGAGATGAGTCTCTTGAAGGCAACATATTGTTGGGTCTTTCTTTTTGATTCAGTCTGCCAGTCTATGCCTTTTGATTGATGAGTTTAGGCCATTTACATTCAGGGTTATTATTGAGATATGATTTGTATTCCCAGTCATTTTGGTTTAGATTTATTTTTTAACTTGACTTGGTTTCTCCTTTAATTGGCTTTTCTTTTAGGATCGTTCCTCCCTTTGATGACTTACATTGTTGGTGTTCATTTCTTCCTCATGGAATATCTTGCTGAGAATGTTCTGTAGTGCAGGCTTTCTATGTGTAAATTCCTTTAACTTTTGTTTCTTATGGAAGGATTTTATTTCATCTTCAAATCTGAAGGTTAGCTTTGCTGGATATAGGATTCTTGGTTGGCAGCCATGTTCTTTCAGAGCTTGAAATATATTGTTCCAGGCCCTTCTAGCTTTTAGGTTCTGGGCTGAGAAATCTGATATTCGTATTGGTTTCCCCCTATATGTAATCCATTTCTTGTCTCTCACAGTCTTTAAAATCCTATCTTTATTTTGTACATTAGGCATTTTCATTATAATGTGTCTTGGTGTGGATCTGCTGTAATTTTGTGCATTTGGTGTTCTGTAAGCCTCCTGTAGTTGAGTTTCCATTTCATTCTTGAGGTTTGGGAAATTTTCTGATATTATTTCATTGAATAGGTTGTTCATTCCTTTGGTTTGTATCTCTGTGCCTTCCTCAATCCCAATAATTCTTAAATTTGGTCTTTTCATGATATCCTATAGTTCTTGGAGGTTCCGTTCGTGATTTCTTAACATATTCTCTGTTTGGGCAACTTTGCTTTCAAGATTCAATATTTTGTCTTCATTGTTTGAGGTTCTGTCTTCTAAGTGATCTAGTCCGTTGGTGATGCTTTCCATTGAGTGTTTAATTTGGTTTATTGTTTCCTTCATGTCAAGGATTTCTGTTTGGTTCTTTTTCAGAATCTCTATCTCTTTGTTGAGGTGATCTTTGTTTCCTGTAGTTGCTCTTTCAGCTGCTTATTGGAATGGTCAATCATTGCCTGCATTTGCTCTCTTAATTCATCATTTGCTTCTTTGAACATTTTAATCATCTATATTCTGAACTCCTTTTCTGGCATTTCTTCTATCATGCTGTCATTGGATTCTATTAGTGTAGAATCTTGGTTTGCTTGGAACACTTTCCTTCCTTGTTTTTTCATTTTGTTCATGTATCTTCCCCTCTAGCAGTGCAGATCTAGGGTATTATAGTTTCTGCCCTATAGGCTTATAGTGACCCTATAGTTTTCTGAAACCTCTTCTTTAAGGGGGGAATCAATATTAGTACATTGATCAATACCCAGTACAGACAATATGCAACTGTAAACCAAATAGCCCCTATGAAGACTATTGTTACAGTAGTCTTTTTGTTACAATATTGTCATAATAAACAGAGAGGATGAGTTCAATTATTATCTACAGTATAACAAACAGATTTGCAATGAGGACTGCAGTTTCTAATGGAGGACAAAGAGGATGGGGAGGGGTGTAGGCTGTAACTGTTAACAGTGTAAGAAAAGAGTATGAAGAAGTTCTAGATCATAGGAAGAGTGAAAGTGTAGTCAAAAGAAGTTGGTTGTTAGCATGCGAAAAGTGAGAAAAACCCTTGAGGAAAGAGGTAAACAAAAGGAGAGATCAAGAAAAGTAAAGAAATAAAAGTTTAAAAGCTATTACAAAGGTGAAAAAAATCTATACTATAACTGTCATTGTTATACTTCCCAAAAGATTCTCTAGTGCCATCAGGAGAGAGTCAGCCCCACCCTAATCCCCCTCCCTAGAACTCAACCCTAATCCCTTCCTGCACCCTATAGCCCTGCCCTAATCCCTACCCAGGGCCCTATAAATGCTGATAACAAAGGAAGTAACTCGCAATTTCCCAGCACACCGCTTTTAGGTGTAAGGGTGGTCATTGCTGGCCAGCTAAAATAAAGGCTTCTTTTGGCTTTACGTGAATGGCTTGGATGATCTTATTTTCCTCGGGTACAACAATATACTATTGACACCTCCCTGTCTTTAGTAGCCTGAGGCATGAGAGGTACCTGACAATGAGATTCCAGTCTCCAGCAAGCGGCTCAGGATGGGATTTGCCCCACCTAATGACAGTTTTCCCTTCTGGATAATCCGAGATGGCTGCACTGGCCCCCAAACATGTTGGCAAATGGGAAGATACCGCGCAGGGTGTGGGCACTGAGACTGGGTGTGGTGCAGGCCGTCAGGCTGGGCCCCTGGAGGTTGTGTGCTGTCAGTCAAGCTGGTGGTCCTGGAGCGGGGTGCTGTCAGTCGGGCTGGCAGTCCTGCAGCAACTGGCATTTTTTCCCCAAAATAGCGGCAGCCACGTGTAACCAAACCTGTGGGTACTGTGATGGTGAACTTCCAGGCAACAGCAGGCAGCTGGCAATCCACTGACGGTCTGCAGGCTCTGCAGGCTACTGGCCGACGATGGGCAGATGAACCTCGGTTGGTGGGCGATGGGTAGGTGAAAGGCAGGTGATGGGCAGGCCAGAGGCAGGCAAACAGGCAAGTGACGGATGATAGGCGGTGGTCAGTGAGCAATCTGCACTCAAATGTAGTTGCTATGCTGGTAGACTGAGAGTGATCAAGGTAGACAGATGTGGTAAACAGCAGGGGATCAATGAGGAGTAAAGACTGTTTCACGGAGAAACAGATTTTCCTCTGTTTGAATCCTGAGTTGCCGAGCGACAAGGAACACAGCCTCCCTCTAGTCTGCCATCTTGGATCTCTCCACAATTTTAAATATACTGTTTTAACATAGAACTCTACTTTTATGATTTATTTCACAGATTAATTCTCAGAAACAAGAAACTGTATAAAGGAAAAAAAAGTGTTCTTTAATAGTACAATATATAAGTCATCTTTTTAGTAGCTCTTGGAAACAAAAAAGAATAGATTATATTAAGGTTTCTAGGACACATTAAATGTTCTTATAAATCTACTTCCAACAGGTATTAAGATATGAAGACAGCATTAAGGATTTGACATTTATATACATGTACATGTTTGTGAAAAACTGGTGACCTGTTGAAATCTAAAAAAAAAAAAACTTATATATTTTACATTGCTAAATAAAAGTGATAATGTTTTACAATTTTATAATTTTGTAGGACTCATTTTCAGAAATATACTTCAGAAAAAAATTAATCCTCTATTAATCTCATCTCTTTCACTTTCATTCTTTTTCTTCCTGTTCCTTTTTCCTCCTGGATATTTTTTTAGTTGTTGAATGAAATTTAATTAATGAATTTCAGCAAGGTATTTATAGAGTCACATAAACTATAAAAATACAGTGAAATTTTAGTTTGCAAAATGAGTGCAAATGATATCAAAGATAATTAAATTAATTAAAATTTAAATTGTGAAATGGATGCAAAAGTTAATAAAATTATTAAAAGACAAACTTTTAAATTATACAAAAATTAGTTAAGAGAGGGTAAGATGTTACAGTTAAGTGGAGGTCTAGTCAGGACACACCTCCTTCTCTTCCTGATGAAATCACTAGCTCAGGCCAAAGCACTTGGTCCCCCCAGAGCTACTTGTCAAAGGCTGATCCTTCCTCAGGCTGGGGAATTGGAGCAAATCCTCTGCCCTGTGTTCCTTGCAAGGACCTACCATGTCTTGGCCCTAGGCACATTTGTACCTTCGGGAACTCATTTCTCCACTAAAAACCAAATGAATAATTTAAATTAAAATTATATTTTTTACTACCTCGGTTTTAAGACAATATGTTAACATATATCAATTGTATTTGACATAGGAGTTATACTTTTCTATTCCAACTTCAAAGGAAATTAAAACAATTTTGAGAATCCCTGAAAATATTAAGGCTCTAGGTAGTTTGCCCATTGAATGAGTCAGCCATGCCTGGTCTCCTAGTGATTCCTGGTGGCAGCAGCTGGGGCTCCATCTCCAGAAGGGACACATTCTAAACCTGCTCCAAAGCAGAACACCCTTGGCCTGGCTACATAGTTAAAATGCAACTTTGTGAAGGAGTCTATAGTTTTGTGTACTCCCAAAGGAAAAAAAAAAAAAAGTTTTCTCCTTAGATCATTCTGGCAAAAATTAGAATAGTAAAACCAACACTGTAGCTTCTTTCTCTGAAGCTAGTCATGTAGAGATTTCTGCATTATTTGGTTTCAATTCAGGATCAAGAGACTCTTGATTGTAATGAAAGAAAACCCTTTGCCAAAGACAAGCCACACAAATTTTAAAATTCTTTTCTATATGTGGCAATCACTGAAGAAGAGTTTGCCTTGACTTGAAAACAAATGATAACCCAAGAGTTCCTAGAAAAGAGCAAGGCTTTTCTCCAGGTAAACCAATGGTTAACCTGACTGGTAACCTCTTAAGAACCAGATTCAGAAGCCAATTATGGAGCCAGTCAAGGTTTGAAACTTTGCTGCAACATACCGATGAATAATGTGCCTGCATTTCACTTACCCTCTGGTCAAGGCTCTGTAATCAAGATTTGAGAGTCAGTGGGTGACTTCTGAGAGCAGGGGGAGGGAGAGTTCATTTTGGAAGGTCTCTGCTATCACAGGCCTTTGGCTCCAACCATCTCTCAGCCAGGGTAAGTAGGCATCCTCCTGTCTGTTCTCCCCCAAAAGCTAAACCAGAAACTCATATGAAATTTTCTCAATTGAGGATAATTTTATTGAGAGCGAAAAACATACAAAACGCGGGAAAGCACGACCTCTGCAATAGAACTTGAGCAAAGAGAGCGCTTGGATGACATTCTAGGTCCGCCCAGGATCATCCAATGAAGCATTCGGGTGGGAGAAATCTCACTGCTTCTGGAAACTAAAAGCAAGCTATGGAGGGAGCTGGGGTCCATTGCCTACCACCAGCAAGACTTTGGACGTTTGGAGGTGGCTGTCTTTAGGAGGAGGAAGGCATCCGATCTCCGGAGTTTCCAACAAAGGATTTCTCAAGTTCCAGTCGTCCTCCCAAGCCGGGGCAGGAGGGTCAAGCTGCAGTGTGGACATCTGCCGGCGTCCCCATCGCCTGGAGCGCCGGTGGCTCCTTCTAGGTCCCAAGCAGGCTGCGCCGAGCCCCTCCTCAGGGTGCTCTGCGGTCTGGGCTGGTGCTGCCGGTGGGCCCAACTCCGAAGACCACAGGGACCAGCAGTTTCTGTCCAAGTCCCAGTAGCCCCAAGAGACACAGCCCAGCTTTGGATACAAAGAGGGCAGGACCCAGAATCCCAGGGACTCGGGTTTGGTAGCGTTTGGGGTCCTGGTGTCTGGTCGGCAGAATCCCAGGCCACCCGCACACAGCAAGGAAAGTGCTGTTCCACCGCGTCCTCTCACTCCGAGAGAGGCTGGGTATCTGGTTTTCGGAACACCCAGACTCTTCTTGTTGATTAGGTGATCCCAAACGAATGGAGGCAAAGTGGGTGTGGACCAGAAAATCTCAAACTAATCACACCAGAAGACCTGCTAGGATTACGTCATTCTCGATTTGGGTCCATTTTCAGATGAAATTGTCCAAAGTCAAAAGGAACTGGCTATTGGATTAGAGGTAGAGAATTCAAAGCATCACTAAATCTGGAAGAATAAAGCTGTCTAGGGGTGGTAGATTCTTGTCAAAGTCCTTATAAGTAAAAGGGCATGACATCTACAACTTACTCTCAAATAATCAGCCATAAATAAAAAGGACTTAAAATCAGCACACTGCAGTAAAGCAGCCACATCAATGTTTATAGCAGCTCAATTCACAATAGCTAGATTGTGGAACCAACCCAGATGTCCTTCAACAGATGCATGGATAAAGAAACTATGGTATATATACACAATGGAATATTATTCAGTCATAAAGAATAATAATATTATGGCACTTGCAGATAAATGGATGAAACTGGAGAATATCATGCTAAGTGAAATATGCCAAGCCCCAAAAAACCAAAGGTCGACTGTTTTCTCTGATAATTTAGATAATGATACATAATGGGGATGGGGGGTGGGGGATAAGAGAAGAATTTAGGCTTTAGATTATGCAGAGGGAAATGAGAGGGAGGAGGGGAAGGGGGGATGAAAGATGATGGAATGAGACAGACATCATTACCCTATGTACATGTATGATTACATGAATGGTGTGAATCTACATTGTGCACAACCATAGAAATGAAAAGTTGTACCCCATTTGTGTACAATGAATCAAAATGCAGTCTGTAAAAATAAAAATAAAAACTAATTAATTAAATAAATTGGACAATAGCCTAGAGTTAGAAAGCCAATGTCATAATATTATAATGGGGGAATCTAGATAAAGGTTATATGGGAGTTCATGGTACAAGGCTTGCCATTTTCCTGGAAACTTGAAGTGTTTTCAAGGTAAAAAAAAAAAAAAAAAAAAAAAAAGGCTGGCCAGGGGGGACTCTACCTTGTCAAAAGCTGACATTGGTACAAGTCATACTTTGGTGCTAGAATAGAGACTGAAACCCAGGACTCAGGCTAGGAATGTTGGGGAATGGAAGGGACTGATGCCTAAAGGAGGGATCAAGAATAGTTGAGTGATAGGCACCCAATTTTTATTACCCCTTTGCTCAGTTTTGCTGAGCAAATTGCTCAGTTGAAATGTCCTCATTTTGGGTGTGTTCCTGTGTAATGGCAGAATGACAAAGTCACAGGCTTCTGTGTCTGGCTGTTGTAATTAAAGAGCTGCTGCATGTCTTTCTAGAGAGTGACCTTCAGCAAGTCATCATATTTCTCTAGGCCTTTTATTTTTTTAATTATTTCTGCAATGGAAGCCAAATTTAGCTTTAATTTTGCAAGAAAGCATTCGTAATAGAAATTAATGTTTAGACTGTTCCTAGCAGAAAATAACTTACTCCATTATTACTATTGCCATTATTGTTCATCTTACCACAGATAATAAAGGAAAACAATATAAAACTGGGTATTGGTATTTCTTTGTAAGTGGATTGCATTTTTCTTTTTATATCATGTCTATGGCACAGTTGTAATACATTTCATCCATGTGAAATACTCTGACAAAAACATTAAGAGATACAAATGTAGATTTTCTTGATCAAAAATCTACATTTACTCTTACATAGTCTGAGTTTAGCATTTCAGAAGCATATTTGATATCCTTCCAATTGCCATGAACTATGGTGTGGATCTCACACATAAAGATGAGGAATTGGCTGCAGCTTTCCCAGCCCCTACAATCTTGTGAGAGAGCAGAGACACAATTAAGAGATCTTTTAGAATATAGTATTCTACAGGATCCCTGTTCTAACATATTTGCAAATGAGAAAATTAAGTTCTGAATGCAATGCCTCCCTGCATCATCAGCTTTTTAATCTTGAATAGAAGAAAAGATGTAATAGAAAATAAAGAGAAATAATGAAGCAGAGAAAGAATGACAGAATATACAAAGAGAAAGATTAGAAATTCTATTTAGGGTTATACACCACATAACAATATTCTAGTCAACAAGACACTGCATATACAATGGTGGTACTATAAGATTATGATGGTATTGAAAATTCTTATCATCTAATGAAGTTGTAACACAAATGTATTAACACATTACTTACTTGTTTGTGGTGATTGTGGTATATACAAACTCCCTGTGCTGCCAATCATATAAAAATATGGCACATACAATGCATAATACTTCATGATGAATAAACAATTGTTACTAGTTTACTTATTTACTAGTCTATACTAGTACTTCTTCTACTTATATATATTTAAAAATGTACTGCAAAGCACTGTGTCATGTTATGCCAGGAGCAGCCCCACATATCTTGTGTTTACCTTGACTCTTGATTGCATCAATAAGCCTGAGTGGAATAACTGGCCTGTACCATCCAGGTCTGTGCAAATACACTAAAATGTTTTCACAACCACAAAATTACCTAATGAAGCTATGTGTTGTGGTACACATCTGTAATCCAGCACGCAGGAGGCTGGGGCAGAAGGGTCAGAAGTTCAAGGCCAGTCTCAGCAACTTAGTTTGATTCTCAGTAACATAGTGAGACCAGGTCTAAAACAAAACATAGAAAGGACTAGGGATGCAGCTCACTGGAAAAGTGCCCCAAGTTCAATCCCAGTACAAATAATAATAACAACAACAACTAATGACACACATCTCAGAACATGTATCTCTGTCAAATGATGCACTTATATACCCCAACATCATGGAGTCATCATAACTGAACTGAAGACTAAAAATAGTGTTAGAAAGCACTGCCTCCATGGTTGGAAAGGAAAGAGAATTGTCTGAACTCAATGACAGCTGAAATCCACTGAGATGTGAGGCACAGCTAATTTGTGCTGTAATGCACCAGAAGGAAGTGTCTTTCCTTTTTTTTTTTTTTTTTTTTTTTTTTTTTTGGTACTGGGGATTGAACCCAGGGGCACTCCACCACTGAGCCACATCCCCAGTCCTATTTTATATTTTATTTAGAGACTGGGTCTCACCGAGTTGCTTAGTGCTAAGATTACAGGCATGCGCCACCATGCCTGGCGGAAGTGTCTTTCTTGAGAACCAGCAATTGATCCCTCTGCAGATGACAGACATCAATCACCAATGAGACAAATGCAACAGTATACATGCAGGAACAAGATGCTTGAGGAGTCTCATGTTTGGGTATAAATGTTGACAGAATCTCCCTTTGGATTATGCAAGGAATTGTTTTGAGAATATTAGTGGATGATAACCTAACACATTCATATTAGATATGTGCTAATTCTGATACTGGTAGCTCAGCAGATTTTTAAATATATTTTGTTCATATCTATTTTTCATACACATACTTTATAAACTTACTGTCTGCAAACTCAAGTTTGAGTGAGCTTATCTTGGTATATCTCAAGACATCTTTAGATCTGATTCTCATTCATATTTTAGCTTTTATTATGGAAAATTTCAAGTGAACACACAGAGAATCCACCACCCAGGTTTTCATAGTTACCAACCTTTGGCAGTCTTCTTTCATCACTTCTTCCAAAGTTTTTAGGTAGAGCTATCATGTCATTTGTCCATGTGATTACACCTATCGATAACAGATGAGGCTTTTTTCATGTCATTATACCTTATAATTTTAATAATTCTTTATCATCTGTTAATTAGGATATATGAATTTTCTCCCAATTGTCTCCAAAAGTCCTTTTATATGTGATTTTTTTATGTCAGTAGTCAAAGAAGTTCCCTACATCACAAATGATCTGGATGTTTCAGAAATGTTTTAATTTATAATAATTTCCCACCTACATTATTTTCTGGCCTTTTATTATTTATATATTTTTCAGTTCCTAAATTAATTTCATTCCTTGCTAGGTGTTGTTCTATTTTAGTTCCTGCCTCAAATTTTTAGATCTAGAGATCTGATTTTACTTAGGTTGAATTTGATTTTTAGGCAGGAATGGTACATGGGGAATGGTGTGTTCTTCCCATACACTAAAAAGTACATAGCATGATTCTCTCATTGTCACCAAGATTAAGAATGCGGTTGGAGTTACGTGACCTTTTACCATGTGTGAATCCATTTCCATATCCAGAATCTAATTTGAGACAGCGTTTAGGATAATTGTCCTTGGCATTCCATTTCAAGCTCAAATTTTACCTTTTTTCAATGGCATCTCTTTCACACTTACTATTTTTCTTTCAGTGCATTCCAAATACTCTGAGAGTTTCCAATGCTCCAAGTACAACAAAGAGCATCAGGTTTTTATTTCACTTTACTTGCCCCACAACTGGAATCTGTAAGTCTCCAAACAACTTTCATTTATTTTATTGAAAAATGGCATGGAGAAACCACCATTTTGACTTTGGTGTGTTTGTTACTATTTGGTTGATTATTGCATCTACTTCTTTTCAGTGGACAGAGCAAAGATACATACACATATATGATATAAATTTATATATATATATATAAGAAAAATAAAACTAAATTGTGGGTTTATAATGACATTCAATTTTAAAGATTATAGGCAGTTAGAAGATCTCAGAGGATGGACAATATATAGATTGTTATAGGAACTTCAGTGTAAGAGACATGCTTCATTGTAAGCTTCAGTATAACAACAAAGAACTAAAACTCAATGACAGGGAAATGATGACTACCTTAATATACAATTTTTCTTCAGTACCAGGGATTGAACCCAGGGGCACTTAACTACTGAGCCACTTCCCCAGTCTTTTTTTTTTTTTTTTTTTTTTTGGTATTTTTATTTAGAGAAAGGGTCTTGCTGAGTTGCTTAGGGCCTTGCTCAATTGCTGAGGCTGGCTTTGAACTTGTAATCCTCCTGCCTCAGCCTCCCTAGCTGCTTGGATTATAGGCATGTACCACCACACTTAGCTACAACTTCATATGTCCTGAAAATATTGACAACAACTATCAAAAAAGGTTAGCAAAAAGACATTGTACATGGAATAAGAAAATGTCACTGGAGAACGTGTGAGGAAAGTTAAGAGGTAATGAACAGAGAGAGAGAGAGAAAGAAAGAGAAGATAATGTCAAAGTATTAAACTCACAATTTGTATATTCAAAAATGTATAACCTCTTGAATAGATAAGGCAGGAAACACAAAGGAAAAGTGAGAAAAAGACATGAATAGGTAATTTATAAAGATTAGTATAGAACAAGGAAGGTATAAGAGGGACTCAACATCATTATTAATAGGGCAAATGTGAATTTAAACTATGCAGCTGAAAAAAGGACAAAAATTTAAATGCAAACAATTCCAAGTTAATGATGATTTGGGAAGGGCAGACTTCTCAAGAAGACTGGCATTTGTTAATTCTGAAAAGCAATATGGCAGTATTTGTGGAAGTTAGATAAGCTTTTCCCCTTCGTCCCTCTTAATCTCATTCATGCATCTCTATCACAAACAATATCCTTTATATATCCCTAAGGAAACATACACGGATCATAGAATTGTGTGTAATATAGGGAAGTTGATGGAGACCATAATTATAAGTAAAATGTTTGTATTAATACTAGAAATATCCTGCAGAAGATGAAACAAACTAGTTGCATATATAGTTCAATTGATTAATCTTAAAAATTATAATACATTTACCAGAATAATATCCACATACACTAAAAACACATTTGCCTAACAAAATGAACAAATTATATACAGAAGTCTCCATAATTACATGAAAATCTACTAGCTGAGTGAAAAGCTACTCCAATTTTTGGCAACTTACGACAGCAAATACTTATTATTTCACACAGTCTCTGGGAATCAAGAATGAGAGCTGCTTAGCTGGATAGTCCTGATCAGAGTCTCTCATGAGGTGGCAAACATCATCAGAAGCTTTGCTAGAAGGCAAGGATCACCTCCCAAGTTCAATCAGGTCATTGTTCACAATAGGTCTGGATTCCTTTCCACAGGGTCCTCTCCATAGTGCAGTTCATGAAATGGTAGTTGGTGTCCCCAGAAAAATTGATTCAAGAATAGAGCATGTCAGAGTCTTCAAAAAAGAATCTTCAGTCTCTTTTATAACTGGCTCTCAGAAGAGATAAATCATTAGTTCTATGTACTATAAGTCACATAGACTAACCCCAGAATAAAAGGGGAGTAGTCTGTATAATGAGTGACCACCAGGAACAAGGACTACTTGCTGGGCATTGGATGCCATCTCCCTTCAAACTTTAGTGAAGAAGAAAAAAAATTAGCTACCTTTAATTCTTTATGGAGATAGTAATCTTTTTAAAAAAAATACTATAAAAAGACAATAAAATCATTCTCAGACTCCCTAGAACCTAAGAAATAGAAATAGAAATTTGGGTATATATGTGGTCTAATATAGGTATTTTGAGTTGAATATTCCCAAATACTATTGACAATACAGTAGTAAAAACTCTCATGTTCTTCAAATGAGAATTTGTTGATGCTGCATTTCGAAGGAATATTAAAAGTAAATAAATTGAATTTATAATGCTCATAACTATATACAATCTAGAAATTCACATTTAGTAATGTTTTACATACAAAATACTTTCATAGGATAGAAATTGTTTGGGTGCAAAAGTAGAAAATGGGAAATGTCTTGGGAAATTAGCATATTTTTGCATTCCCCCAAATGGATATATGTCATTGGTCAAAGAATGACAAGGTTTTATTATGCAGTCATAAATCAATTGACCAGGATGTTTAATAATGGCATGCATATCATGATCCGTATTTATGTGTAACTAGAGAAAAAGTACAGGACATTATAGATTTAAGAAATTCTAGAGGTAGAAGTTTATGATTCTGAGCACAGAAGGTTGAAGACAGACCAGAAGGAGTGTATCTGGAGATTATAGACAGTATAACTACATATCCTGTCCTAGGGTAGAATCCTGCAGGGTGTCCTTAATACTTTTTTTTGGGGGGGGGGCTATTCCTGCTAATCAGAATAAATAGAAAGCATAAAATTCACTCACCTCAAGTTAGGTCTGTTTTGATGCCAAACCTTTCAGGGACCAGACTGTAAGGGGGAAGCACAGGTTTTAAGAAATTTTTTACTTTAGAATGGCTGTTAAGAAATTGTGGAAGTATCGTAAAAAATCTGGGTTTATTGGCAAGCAGGATCATAGAATACTTTTCTTTTTCAGTCCACTCAAGCACCATTTTTCCTTTTTGCTTTTCCTTTTTTTTTTTTTTTGTTCTTTTGTTTGTTGGCTTTGTTTTGCTGATCTAATGGTTATAAACTTGGGGGGGGGGGTGCTTAACAAGGCCAATTTGTTCAGATTTTTCTTAGCAGTAGTAGGAATTGAACCCAGAGGCACTCTACCACTGAGCTACATCCCTGGCCCTTTTCACTTTTTGAGACGGGTCCTGCTAAGTTGTCCAGGCTACCCTCAAACTTGCAATCCTGCTTCAACCTCCCATGTTCCTGGGATTTCAGGCATGTGCCACTATGTTGGTTATTTGTCCCTTTTTCTGTCCCCCTCCTGTATCCTCTCCCCAGTGATTAGTTATTACTTTGGAAACTGGAAAATAAAAGGTAGAAATGAAAGTAAAAATGGAATCTCTGATAGTCTCATGTCTTCAGTGATTCTCTCTCTTTTTTAATGTACTTTTTAGAAATAAAGAACCAATAAATTATTTAGATAAAGACATATCAGTGTCTCCAACATACATCAAATCATCAGTTCCTCAGGACATGACACATATTTCACAAGCTCACTTTTACTGGGGAAATCAGAATTAATTCTAAAATAGCAAAATTATCATCTTCATTATATTTTTTTTTTTGCATGTGGACACCAACAATGGCATTTTCAATTAATGTGAAGGTAAATATTTATTTCCTTGATAAGTTGCAACCACAGTTCCAGTGAAGGAACAGAAAGAACTCTGGCAACAGGAAAAGCTGGAAGGGGTAGGATAGATAGTTCAGGAAATATTCATTGCCAGAATGGACTTTCTGTGACACACATAAACTGTTGTAGAAGGAAAGGACTGCAGCAGATGCTTGTGAAGTCTCCTGACTTTAGGACATCTGTGGAAAACAGTTTGATTCATGTTAACAGCATTCCACATCAAACACATATGATGGCACCCCTTTGCTTTCTCTGAACCTAGGGGAAGCCATTCAGTCATGCAAAAGATAGAACCTGTGCTTAGTATGCAGGAGGAACTGGGTTGTTCAATTACTAGCACAACCAACCAATGTCCCCCACCCCCTTTCCCCCACCAAAAAAAAAAAAAAAAACACAAAACAATGACAACAAAAAACCCTGGAGAACTGAAGGATGAACCACACTGCAATGGACATGTTATCTTTGATTTTTTATTTTTGTTTTTCAAATAGGGTCTTGCTATGTTGTCCAGCCCTACCATGAACCAGCAATACTCCTGCCTCAGCCTTGGACATGTCATTTTTTGTCCACTATATACATCACCACCACCACCACAACAGTCACCTAATTTCATTTGTAAAAAAGAAAACAACGGTTTGGCCTTGCATCCTGCAGGGAGATCCACTCTGTCCTCTGACCACACCTGCTTCATTTTGCATCCCCACAAGCAACTGAGGAATGGCTGAGAAGACCAGTCCTTCCTCATGCAGCTCAGGCGAGGGACCACGAACTCAGCCTGCCCTCCCAGTGCTAGACCTGACAGCTCCTCCTGCCCCACTCCTGGTTTCAGAAGCCCAGACAATTTCAGTGGTAGGTAAACTTCTTGGGGGGAAATTTTACTGCCCCCTGGTGTTGTGAAGAAAAGCAATCAGTCCTTCACCTGTCAGTGGACCACTAGAGGGCAGCAACACGCCGGTGACAGCAACATTGTGGCTCAGGGGCTACCCTGGTGCATTGGGTTGTGAGATGCAAAGAGGCAGTACTGCTCGCTACAACAAAATTAAGAAGGGAAAGCTCATTTTGAATTGACATGTCCAGCGATATCTGCTGGGGAAGGTGAAAAGGAATGACCAAAGGAGCTTTGGGGGAACACTTCATATCCAAACCATAACAGAAATAATAAAAAATGCTAAAATACTTAAAAAAAAAAAACAAACTTGCAACTTAAAGGACAGTGACACCAATTTGGAATTTAGATGGAAAGTGGATGATAATTATGTAAAACAATAAAATGATGTGGGATTTAATATATGTAAATATATAAAGCAAAAATCTGGGGGGTGGAGAGGAGAATAAAGGGAATTAAAATTTCCCAAGGACTTTCTGTTGTCTGGAAAGAGGCTAAAAATATCAAGTAATGTAAATGTTTTAAATCAAGAATTTATGATGTAAACTATAGGTTAGCCACTAAAACAATGAATAACTTAACTACCAAGGTGATAAGAGTCATAAAAATTATCCAAATTAAGGCAAGAAAGGAGCAAAAAACTGGCACTGAAGAGTAAGATGCAGGAAACAAGCCAGGTGCAGTGGCACACACCTGTAATCCCAGAGGGTCAGGAGGTTGAGCAGGAGGATCATGAGTTCAAAGCCAGCCTCACCAACTTAGAGAGGCCCTAAGCAACTTAGTGAGACCCTGCCTCTCAATAAAATATAAAAAGGGCTGTGGAACTGGCTTAGTGGTTAAGTGCTCCTGGTTCAATCCCTAGTACCAAAAGAGAAAAAAAAAAAGGGAAAAAAATGGAAACATATCCCAAATATAGTAGAATGATGTTAAAAGTAATGAACGAAGGCACTCCAACATTAAAAGCTCAAGAAAAAGAGAACAATTCACAGAGAGACCAAGGAGCAAGCAGGGTGCAATGAGTTCTATGTTTGCAATAAAGATTTAAAAATTAAAGAAGTAGCATTTGGATCTTTGTGACCCCTTTGGCAATAACAACATCCTGAGGGTCTCAGGTGTCTAGAATAACAACTATTTCCACACCTGGATGGTTTTGCAGGTCATATTGTTATGCCAAGATGGGATGAGAATGCAACTTAGACACAAAATTTAGCAGCCACCAGGGACAACACTGCTGAAAATTTCTGAACCTCGTGTTTTATCTATCTCCTGCTTAGCCTTCTATCTTTTGTGATGTTTTGCTATCTGGCCCCTGTTCTGTCTTCTTTCCTAGCTCAAGGACTCCACTAATTTGGAACTTCCAAGCCAGTGTTAAAATTTAAATACTAGATGAGTAAAGGCCAACACATACAAGCTGGGAAGCAAATAAGTAATCATCCTTAAGTATAGTCATGAGTGCTTAGCATTAAGGACACATTTTGAGAAATGCATTGTCCAAAGATTGCCTTGTGTGAACATCAGAAATGAGCCATTAACCCCTCCTTGCACAATTAGCCCCTCCTCCTGTATTTTAATCATCGTCCTCTGCTGATCTTTCCCTGCCAGCATACATACAAATTGCCTAGGTCTCTCCCATCCAAAACCAAAAAACTAAAACTGTTTTGATCCATCACCATCTACAGGTCCTCCTTTTCTTTCCTTCATTATTTAAAGAGAGTTCTACAATTATCATTCCCATTTCCCATTTCCCTAATTATTCCTTAATCTATTGGATAAACAATTCCCCCAAGCCCTCAAGAACTCCACTAAATTTGTTCATGCTAAGTCTTCTACCAAAGATGTTTAAGATATTAAACCCATTTACCCCACCATTCCCTGATCTTTATTTAGTTTGGCCACTCCACAGCACTTGGTACTACTGAACACTTGGCCACCTATTTTAAAACACATCTCTCATGACCTTCTTAATGGCATCCTCCTCTGGCTTTCCACCTTTTCCATTTGCAATACTCAGTCTATTCAGGATTTCCCTCTTGTACTCAATCCATAAATACTGATAATTCTAAAGAGTAAAATCCATATACTCTACTTTTAGACCCTGTACAACACAAGCTCCAAACTCTAATACTTTAGAAAATAAGCAAGTGTCAAATATGAATACTATGAGCTGAGTCCAAGACATTATACAGTGGTGGGGACTGTGGTGAACTGGAGAGCTCATAAGAAGAGGTGTTTTCCATTTGGTCAATCCAATTGTGCAGGGAAGCAGCCCTATATACTGTAATTTCCCCAAAGCATTTTTATATATACTTTCTTCATCTTAAGAAATACCGTGATTAGTAGTGACAATATTTTTAAAACACCAGTAGACAGATTCAACCTACAGCTAGTCCGACTTCTGCAAATTCTCCTTGAATATTTCATCTACTCCCATTCGTTTTATGCTGAAAGTTTCCAAATCTATATTTGTTTGTTATAGCAATAGAAAACAGATTAAAATGTTGTATTCCCCAGGGAAATTCTCCATCGCCATTGGGAGAGTCAGCCCCACCCCAATCCCAAATCCCCCCCCATAGCCCACCCCAATCCCAAATCCCCTCCCTATTGTCCCACACTAATTCCTACCTGAGCCCTATAAAGCTGGCAACAAAAGAACTAACACGGGATTTCCCGGCACCTTGCTTTTAGGTGTAAGGGAGGTCGTCGCTAGCCAACTAAAATAAAGGCTTCTTTTGGCTTTACGTGATCGGCTTGGATGACTTTATTTTCTTTGGGTACAACATGTTAGCTCTTTCCCTTAAGTTTATATACATATCCCTATATCCAAATGCCTTTTTTGGCATCCATCATCTCCGCTTAATCTGTCTTCTTGAAATTCTCCTCTCTCCCAGCTTGACTTCCAAACCTAGAGGAACTCCACCACTGAGCCACATCCCCAGGCCTATTTTGTATTGTATTTAGAGACAGGGTCTCACTGAGTTGCTTAGCTTCCCTAAGTGGCTGAGGCTGGCTTTGAACTCGAGATCCTCCTGCCTCAGCCTCCCAAATGCTGGGATTACAGGCATGCTCCACAGCACCTGGCTTGTGCCACCCCGCCCAGCTAGAAAATCTAATATCTTTAATACTATTTACAAGAGCCCTGGGAGTCTGTCCCAGCCAAGTCTTTCAATGCAGGAATGCTATGATCGAGGCACCTTTGCATGAGCTGTACTTTTCAGATCACTTCTTACAGGCCACTGGCTCTCCTTCACCTTCCAGATTACCTTTTTCTTCACATACCATAATACTTAGCAATCAATACCCAGGCGATCACTGTTTAAAATATTTACTCTACCAAACTAAGATTCAGAATGTGGAAACAAGGTGTACCTTGCCCACCGCTGGATTTCCCAGTTCCTTGAACAGTGCCTAGCAGTGTTGACTCTCAAAACATGTCTGTTGAAATAATGATTATACTCACTATTGCACATAGCTGTTAAGAGTTCTCCCCTAATCCTCATTCTCAAACTCTTTAAGAGAAAAGAATTAAATCTCAACTATTGCATTCTCTTCAAAAAGCCTCTTAGGATGAATGAACCAGTCGCATGTGTATAGTTAACTGTGGGTCACAGGCCTCTTTAAAGGGAAGAGGTGCGGGGGGGCGGAAAGCTGTAGTAAAGATATCACGTGAGTAATTCCGTGCAGATCCAGGTCCCGAGCCTAGTAAACACGTGCACCGGCCGGCGCGAAAAGGGCGGGCATTTGGGGAGACAGATCCCCGGCGGCCCGAACGTGCTCGCTCCCGTGGCCGCCTCCGCCAAAGCGTCCAGGCGAGCGAACCTGCGTCAGCTGAACCCAGCGTAGGGAGCGCCCGGGCTCCTGCGAGAAAAATGATGGAGGGAGAGCCGCGGCTTGGGAACGGGGAAAGGTGTGGGGCGACGTGTGCTCTGGAAGGGGAGAGCACGGAAGGGGAGGAGAAAGGAAGAACCGCGAGCTAGGTAAGGCGGGCCGACCTGGGCTCGAAAGGAAAAGTGGGCGGGGTGGGGCGTGGCTGGGGCAGCGGGGAATATAATCGTGCTGGGACTGGTTAGCAAATGTATTTGGAGTACGGGACCGAAAGCATCTGCACCTGGAGTCAAGTGGGGAAGGGTGGAAGGCAGAAGGGCGGCAATTGAGGGTCCTCGCTCCCAACCCCGTCAGACGGTGCATCGGCCTAAGGCCGTCGCACCTTGCTTTTCTCAGCTGGCGGACTCGAACGCGGTGAGCACCAAATACTCCCGGCCGGCTCCGCCCCTGCACTGAGAGGGCGGTGGGGGTGTGGCCCGCCCCTTCCTCGGTTGGCGCTCGGAAGGCGTACGCATCAGCCGGAGCCCGACGCGGTGACGCAGTACGTCGACGTAAGTGACGCACGGGCCCGGGCCGCTCCTCCTTCCCTGAGTGAGTGCCGGCCGGGTTGGGGCGGGGGAGAAGAGGGAGGGCGGGGGAGGGAGAGGCGACCCGGGAGTCGTTGTGGGCCGCGGGCCGGACCGGGTCCTGGGGCAGCGGGAGCTCGGGCGGGGCAGAAAGGCTTGGTGGGCCGTTGGAGCGCCGCCACGGCTGTCGGGTTCCCTCCCTTGCCGGATTTACGCGCCCGGGCGCCCCGAGCCTCCGGCGCTGTGCCCACCCCGCTCCAGCTCGCGTCTCCCGACTCCAATTAGGTCAGGCTCGGAGTCCCGCGGCCGCGGCTCCGGCCCGCAACGCGCGGCGGCTACTCGGCTCGCCTTTCTTTCTGCCCTCGCCTTCCTCTCTTGCCTCACCCTCCCCCCTTCTTTTCACGTTCCTGGGTTTTGTTTTTTCGTTGTTTTGTGCTTTAGGGGTTTTGTTTCCCAGCACGAGCTCATGGGTGTACATTATCATGCTCCTCTTTTGTAGAGCAACCCGACGGCCATGGAGGCTGAAGAGACGATGGAATGCCTTCAGGAGTTTCCTGAACATCATAAAATGATTCTGGACCGATTGAATGAACAACGAGAGCAGGACCGGTTTACCGATATCACCCTGATAGTCGACGGTGGGTAGGACAGTGGTCAGAAGAGTATATTTGTGGCTTCAGTTCTCCCTTTCCACCACCCGCCTTTTTTCCCCCCACTTTTGGGGCTCCCAATCAAAGTCTGTGGATGGTGTGCATTGGGACTGGAGGGCACTTGTCAGTGTGTCTGCTCGCATAAACTATACTGCAGAAAGCTGGTTGGTCAGTTGTGCTTTCAGTATAGCCCGGTGTTCATCACATTTTAACTTCTTGCACCCTGTTAAAGTTTTCACATTGCACGCTTGAGTGCAGGATGATAAAGCTGGGCTTAGAGAATATATCTCAGAATTTTTGGCTAATAGATATGGAGAGTGTCTAAAAATGTTTGGTTAATAGTGTCCTCTTGGTAAGCTGCTTTGAGAAGTCCCTTACCGGAGTCATTTAGGAAGTGTGGGTTTCTAGTTATTCAAATGGTTTTGGGTGGAGAATGTGAGAGATCCCCTTTGGGAGCCCCCCAAATAATTGAAGGCTTCATCAATCTTGTCATTATAATGGAGACAAACCCACTTTAGGTATCTTTTCTGTTTAGTAAAAACAGGTTTTTTCAAACCAAATTATGTTTTGTTATTGGTCTACCATAACTGAGTTTCCACTTTATGCATTTTAAAAACATTTCCTATTGCATACACATCAAACTTTATGCTTATACTTATTTTACAGGTTTTTTTTTCTTGTCTCCAAATGATGTGTGTGATCTTTTGAATTGTCTTTATGTTTAGCAATTTCATTGAGTAGTATAGACCTCCCATTTCATAATTGACAAGAACGGAAAGGGCTTGAAGGTTTCTTACCTAGTGTTGTAAATGGGCCTTTATAAAAACCTAATTATCTTTGAAGTAAAGATTTGGCTTCTTGTTTAATTAAGTTTTAAATTTGCCCAGTTAGCTGACCATATTCTGAGTTTGGCTCAATAATTTATACTGATATTATGTTGTGAAAAAAGACCTATTTTACTTTTTATAATTTGATGTTTTGTAGTTTTTACATTTGATTTTTGGCATATGTATGTTTTGTTTGTTTTAACCCCCTAGGACACCATTTTAAGGCCCACAAGGCAGTTCTGGCTGCTTGCAGTAAGTTCTTCTACAAATTCTTTCAGGAGTTTACTCAGGAACCTTTGGTGGAGATAGAAGGTAAGTTCTTGTTTTATATACAATATTCAGTTGACGTCATTGGTTCTTTAGCTTTTAGACTATTTAGCCTGTCATGGAGAATAGGCATCAGTAATTCCTTATTGGGCAGCTAGATAGGCCTTCTTTTGACACTTGAGAATCCTTACTTTTAATAAATGGTTTGGTAGCATGATCTGCCAGGAAAACTTTTAGATGGTAGATGTTGGTGAGGAATAGAGGTCTTTTCCATTGCTAAAACCAGTCAACTGTCTTTTGAAACATGCATTAAAAATAAATCACCATCTTTGTTTTAGTGGGCTTATGTTTCAGACTGGCAGAGATGATGTGAGTTATAGGAGGGATCTTTATATTAACAGAAGTAATGATGTACTAACAGTGATATAGATGACATGCACAAGGTGAAGTGGGCTGCTGTGATATGGAAGAGGCTAGGAACGATGAACTCAGCATTCAGAAAAAGTTCTATAGAATGTCTCAGAGGAAAGGAATCATTAATTAGGTATTCACTTGAAACAAAAAGTGATTTTTGTAATTGTTTGACTTTTTCTAGTAACTTACCAAGTGCCAAGCATTGTGCTATGTAGTTTGTATATTATCTGAGGTTCATGTGAATATTTTAAAAGTGGTATTATTTCCAATTTACACATAGGGGACAGAGTCCAAAATGTTACTTGCCCAAGGTTGCCTGGCTAGCAAGAGATTGTCTGTGCTATTAATTACCATGCTTTTATCTCTTGTTGCTACTATCTCCCCTTGTTCCATCTCCTGTCAAAATCCCAAGTAGTAGGGCATAAAACAATTTGTGTACATAAATACAAAATCTTAAGTTCTTCCAGGGTTTTTGGGTTTTAGTTTTATATATCTTTCACTATATACATACTCTTCATTATGAATGGGTTGCCTTGGAACACCATTCCTCTAAAAAATTTTGATGCCTAGGGGAGTAAAGAAAACAGTTAAGAATATCTTTTTATTTTGGCATATTCCGGTTAACAAATCTGCAGCTAGATTATCTTTTTCTGTGATGAACAGAGTGCAGGCATAATGGGAATCCATAGAGCTTAGTAAAATGAGAATCTAGCTACAGGGCGAGGAATCCAGCAGTTGATTCATCTGATGTTTGCTAAATATCTAACCCAGTCAGGTTATTTTACCTCAATTGCATATTTATCTTTCCATTTTAAAAGAGGTTAACAGACTTGTAATGATTAATTGAAATAACCTATGCAGAATATCTTGCATGGTGTTTGATGCATTGTCAAAGTATAATAAATGGAAGCTTTTTGTCATATTAAAATACCAATTACATATTATATGTTGTGCTAGAAGAATTAATGAGTTAGATGTCTCTTATGAACTTGAACATGTGACAGCAACAGGTAAACGACTGCAAAAAGTGTTAGAGATTTTTACTGTTTTATGGGATTTTTACTGTTTTATCACTGAGAAGGGAGAATGAGAGGTTTAGTCTCCCATAGATAGGGATTTCAGAGAAAAGCTTACTTCTAAGCAGAATATTAAGTTTTAAAAAAAATAAGTGGCCTAGGCTGGAGTACTCATTGGTGGGGAGAGTAGCACTAGAGTAGTAGGCTCTTTTCTGAACACTTATCACCTTGGGATTTTTCTCTTCTACCTCTTAGTACCTCTGTCCTGTTATGCCCATAATATCACAGGACATAGAAGCCTTCAGAATTTCAATTGTGGACAGATAAAGTAATATAGAAAGCACTCTTTTTGTTATTTGTGCAGATTTAGTTTTGAAGAATGAATTTAGTTCAGTGTCTTCTTAAGATTTTAACTGTGGGATTGTTTATCAAAATCACCTGGCTATAGAGAAAGTGCTCAATGCATAATTAGAAAAGCTGAGTTTTAGTCCTGTTCATACTATTTGTCAGTTATGTGACCTTGGATGTCTTGACTTCCTTTTTTTAATCTGTAAAATGTGTCAAATAGTTTTGTATTATGTCATGGACACTTTGAATATTACTTTATAAGACTGGATGCTGTTAAAATCCTCTGGAGAACATTTCTTTTTTTTTTCTCTTTTTTTTTTTAAATAGGCAGTCTCTCTGGTTAGGTTCAGGCTGCTCTCTGGGTTGTGGATCCAGTTCCAGTTCAAAACCTTTGTAGTGCTGTCCAGGTCCCAGATGGGACTGGACAAACCTTGGGACCTGGGTGGTAGACCATGTCATAGTGCAGTTTTTAAAGCCTTTGATATGTAATCTTGGATCAGTGTAGCTCTGCAGGTGAGCATACACAGATTGAGAACCTTTCTCCAATTCCCTCATTACCATTATTTTCTCTGTACTCAAGCTCCCAGAAGCTCCTTTTCATTGTTTGCTGGCTAGAAAACTGGGATTTTAGCCTATATGCTATTGTACATTTCCTGCAGGTGGGTCTATTTCCTGGACACAGAGGTGACAGAAAACATAGAGGAAAAGCATGAATTCCCTCCATACTCTGAAGATCATAGTCTCTTTGCTAGTTCCTTTGTCAAAGAAGAGAACTCTTAAGAGTTTAATTGGTGGCTACCAGCCACATATGGGCAGCCTTAGAACTAGGGCTTGTCCTGAGGCATAGCTGAGAAAAGAAAAATTACAAGGTCTCCTTCCCTACCCACTTCTCTCCCCCAGTGTCCCCTTTCCTGGTTTTGGAGCCAAGAAGTTTCTCTTGGTGCCTTTTTCTGTCTCCACCCACTACTCAGTTATGGGATTTGGGCTCTCAAATCTAACCTGAAAGATGGGGGAGGAAAAATAAACCGTAGGAAACTCTACTCTTTGAGTTTTTCTCTTTCCAATCTGCTTGCTTCTATTTTCATTGTCCTTGTATATATGCTTTATGTATTCTCTGCGGGTTGTTTAGTTGTAATTAATGGACAAGATTGGGTGGAGTGTGCTTGTACTTTCTCTATCTTAGCCAGAACTGGAACCTTGTCTGTAAAATACAGTGACTTGGCGCAGTGCAAATTAGTTGTACATTAGAAACACCAGGAGAGCTTTTACAAATGCTAGCACCTAGGCTATCAATTAAATAGGTCTTTCAAGGGTGTGATTTAGGCATCTGTGTTTCAGTTTTCTGATTCCTTGTTTTTCACCATGGTTTCTGAGGACTAGTAATTGGTGGGGATCACCTGGGATGTTGTTAAAGCCGTTGACTCAGTTTCCACTCAGGCCTACTAAATCACAACAAGATCCTCAGTTGATTCCTATGAACAGTATAGAGTTTCAACTGCACTGCACTAGGACCGTTCCCATGTGTAGTCAATGTTGAGGACCGCTGCCTTATAGGATTTTATAGAAGCAGATGACCTGTGTTTAAAAAATTGAATTGGAAAATACTCTGTGAGTGTCAATGTAATACATAGAAGCTGAACTCTCTCCCTGTTTTCAGATTTCCTGGTGGTTCATTACCTTTGATTAGAACCATGAATTCACCTTTGGCTTCAAAATAAAATTGTTGCCCTTGAAGCCAATTGTATCCCAGCTTAGCTATGCTACTTGGATTCACACCACATCCAATTTTCAACATTTATTCTTTCCCTGGTTCAGAACTAAGACTCCAGTTTTCTTAATTCACTCTCTTTTTTTTCCAAAAACCACAGATTCCCAATTGCCTGGTTTCTCTTTGATGGCATATTTTAAACATCATGTCCAGATATTTTAGCCCCTACTATTAAAGACAAACATTCAAGTACCTTTTGAGACATTGTTTTGAGTAGGACTTTTCCCCCACCAATTGAAAGAATTCCCTAAGTCTAGAGAAATGCCTGATACTGCCCCCTCCCCCCCTTTTTTTTTCTTTTTTCTTTTTTTTCTTTTTTTTCTTTTTTTTTTTTTACTGTTTTTAAGCATTGCTGTCACAAGACTCAGATTAAGGTGTTATATTAACATTTTCTTTAGATATTCTCAGAAAAATTGTATTCTCCTGCACACTTCCATGAGAGGAGTAAGGACTGATAAGAAAATCCATTAGTCCCAAGATTTGTAAGTTAGCAAAGTAGTCCTGAAAGAATAAAATATTTTCACAACTATACATCATTTGCCACCTCAGTTTCCTGGGCAGGCATTATCAGTTTATGTTAACTAATTTGGTTTGTTCGTTAAGATAGTTTTGGGCTGTGAACGTAAGAAGCACCTGAGATGTTTATAAAAAAAAATACTCATCTCACATGTGATTCCAAAGATAGGGAACAATTCTTCTAAGTGCTCAGCTAATTTTAATTAACCAAAGTCCACAAAAATAACATCCACAATTCTTTGTTCAAATTCTTGGAGCCCAGATGTATTTCTCACAATTTCAGATTTCAAAAATTTTCTAAATGCAATGCAGTTTATGTATTTTAATATTCCCAGTGGCATCTAGGATAACATCCTATAACCAGTATTAATATTTCTGAAGCATAACATTTTAATATTTACTTAAGTGGGATAAAGATCATACATAGCTTTATGTTCTGAACAAACTTTATTGACAAACTTGTGGGGAAACTTGGTTTTAAGTGGTTTGGGAAAGTAGAATAAGGATACTGGCTGTATTTGAGAGATAATGAGAAAAATCACAGTTTGTCATTGATTCAGTATATGGTGGTGAGTGAGAGTAGTAAGCATAGGTTCTGAAAAATGGGGAATACAAGATCAAGAGCAGATTCCACATGATAAGCTCCACTGTTGATTTACTGTTAGGTCTCTGTATAATGACCAACTTGAAATGATCGATAAAGATCAGGAATTCTAGAAGCAAATAAGGGCGGAAGATACTGCTTAGGCAGAAAGGAACTTGTGGATCTGTACTTTTGCTGTAAAATACTGAGCAAATAATCTTTAGGTACAAAATGTACTGAGGCTATTTGAAATTCATTATTAAACATCAGTAGTGTAATGATTTTTCACGAAATCTCTTCAACTGAATACATTAAAAAACATTAGAGGTAAATGATGAATGTACGGCTAAACCAAGAGAAACCATAAACATTCCATTTTCTTTAAAGAAATTTTCCTTTGATACTTTTCTATTCCTGACTTCAAATTTTGCTTTCCTGAGTGTTGATAGTGCTGATTGTTAAATGAGAAAAATGTCTGAAGGCCATTTTTCAAGGAGCAGGTGCGTTTAATTCTCCAGTTTTATTACAGTTTTTAACATGCTGTATTAACAGTGCATGGCATGTGGAATCTTCTCCAATTAGAGGATATCTCTTTAAAGATTGTCAGCAGATCTTTGGACTTATACAAGAAAGCAAAGAAAGAATAACATAATTCTAATGTGATATTTTTCATAATATTAAAATTTTCTATCTAAAATAGTACCGATCCCTAATATGAGTACCCTCAAGGATTCAGCAAAACCTTTCCGACAAAAAATATTAACAAAAGTCAAGGTATGGAGCCAGGAATGTAACTCAGTGGTATAACCTTGCCTAGCATGTGCACAAAAGTCAGGATGTAAATTGAGAGAATAAGCAGTAATCGACCCACCTACCTTCCCATAAAATAACCAAGAGGGATTATGTATATTCATGGTATAGAGAAAAAGAGCAATTTAGGGGATTTTAGAATTATATAACAGATTGTAGACCTATAATGTATGAGACTGCAGACATTTTTCCAACCAGAAAGGAAAAGTTCAAAATCTTTATCCCATCAACATCCTATTTAAAATTTTACCATAGACTTAGGCGTAGGACTCTCTGGGATTGATCCTAATTTTTATCAATTAATTATTTCCTAGTTACAAGGATTCTGTTAATATTTGTATTTTGAACCATGCCTGATACACATAAGCATTCAATGTGTGTATTTGATTAAAACTCCAAATCTCATTCTATTTAAGGAAATCTAGAAACATTTGAATAAGTGTCTTTTATTGTGCTTTTTAATTTTTGGTCCAAACTCCTCAGCAAAACCTCTCTGTGTTTCACATAGGCTTCTTTCATAAGAAAAAGCATGATCAAAAGAAGGCAACAAGTAGGGCTGGGGGTGTGGCTCAGTGGTAGAGTCCTTGCCTAGCATGTATGAGGTTCTGGGTTCAATCCCTAGCACCACCAAAAGCAAAAACAAAAAGAGGACAAGAAAAAATGAGAAAATAAGTAAAATTAGCTTTTGATGAATCCAGTTTTTGTTTTTGTTTTTTTGGGGGGGGGGGGTTGGGTACTAGGGATTGAACCCAGGGGCACTCCACCACTGAGCCACATCCCCAGCCCTGTCTTGTATTTTATTTAGGGACGGGGTCTCACTGAGTTGCTTAGGGCCTCGCTAAGTTGCTGAGGTTGACTTTGAACTCGGGATCCTCCTGCCTCAGCCTCCCAAGTGCTGGGATTACAAGCGTGCGCCACCGGGCCCAGCCCATTATTTTTTAATTTTAGTTTGCTTGCTTGTAAGCATATAACAATATATTATGGTGCCTTTCAGTATTCACATTGCTTTCTGACATTTTAAAGATAAGTATACTGAGGCTCATAGATTATCTTGTCCCATATCACAGTTTGTGGAGGAACTGGTACTGACCCTTGAAAGTTCTGACTTCCTGTGTGGTGTTATTTTTTACACAAATAGAGAGTACTGCTTTAAACATTTCGTGGCTATTCCACTAATATTCATTCTTACCATTGTCCCATAGACCACATTTAGGTAGTTGCAAAGAACATAGTGTTTTTGTGATTTGTAGTTATATGTGTTGTGTGCAGTTTGGGCTTGGGCATTTCTTAATGTAAGAATCTGTGTCAAGGGCTGGGGATATAGCTCAGTTGGTAGAGTGCCTGTCTCACATGCACAAGGCCCTGGGTTCTAATCCCCAGCACTGCAAAAAAAAAAAAAAAAGAATCTGTGTCAAAAATAGTTTTTCTTTTGTTTTAATAATTCCCGGTAGCCTTGAATTAGCAGATTAAAACAATAATTTATAGGATTAAGAGGCCTACAGAAATAGTTCTACCTCAGGACTAAATTTTACAAACAAAACTTGAAAAGTGGGAATCATAGAAGCTTAATTTTGAAAGTAACTTGTGCCATTTATTCCTGATTTGTGTTCCTGTATTTTAGGATGCACTGTTAGGTACTGTAAGGTGAGTGTACAGATCAAAAATCATTTCTCTCCACTAGGTTACAGTTGATAGATGTCCATACATTGTAATCATCAGAGCACAACCATACACATTTAAATCTAGGGGAAGTATTAAAGTTTTGTTACTGAATCATGAAGGAATAGAAAGTCGGAAGAGACTTACACTGGAGATTGAATGATTTATCAAAAAGCTCCCAACAGAGAGAAGTTCAGGACCAGATGACTTCACAGCTGAATTCACTGCAACACTTAAGGAAGAGTTAATTTCAGTCCTTCTTAAACTCTTCCAAAAAATTGAAAGGAAGGAACACTTCCCACTCACTTATGAGACCAGCATTTCCTTGATACCAAAACAAGATAAAGACACCATTAAAAAAACTGTAGACCAATATCTCTGATAATATAGATGCAAAAGTCATTAAGAAAATACTAGCAAACCAAATTGAACAGCATATTAAAAGAATATACACCATGAACAAATGAGATTTATTCCTGGGACTCAAGGATAAATTCAACATACAGAAATCAGTTAATGTGGTACACCATATTTACAAAATTAAAGGAAAAAAATCACATGGTTATCTCATTAGTATAAGCGTGAGCAAAGTAACCATTTCACGAATATGACATCAAAAGCAGACACATACACAAAAATGTACAAATGGGACTACATCGCACTATTTTGTCCCATTGTCCCAGAAGTGGAACACCTATAAAAATTTCATGATATCATTATATAATAATAAAGATATTGTTGCAATAGAACATTAGTTAATATTAATAACATAAGCCCTAGGTTATGATATCCAACCTCTTTTAATGCACCCGTGTCAATTTCGTTGACATATTCACAGAATTGACACTCAGAACTTAAAATGGGTTAAAATAAAAGCTTTTTACAGCAAAGGAAACAACAGTGAAAAGGCAGTCTATTGAATGGGAGAAGATATTGACAAGGGGTTAATACCAAGATATTTAAGTACTCCTAAAACTTAGTATAAAAAGAGACCACTTGATTAAAGTGCACTAAGAACTTGAATAGTCATCTCTGTAAAGAAGACATACAAGTAATCAACAGGTACCTGAAAAAATACATCACCAGTTGTCAAGGAAATGCAAATTAAAACTACAGTGAGGGATCACAGCTGTCACAATGTTTATTATCAGGAAAACAAAAAGATGAGTGTTGGTGAGGATGTAGAAGAATTGGAACCCTTGCATGCTCTTGGTGGGAATGGTTGTGGTAACTGGAAAACAGTATGGAAGTTTCTCAAGAAAATTGAAAGTAGAAATACTATATGACTCAGCAATCCTACTTCTTAAATATTAGCACTCCCAAGTTCTTTGCAGTACTGTTCATGATATCCAGGATGTAAAAACAACCTAATTGTTTATCAACAAATGAGTGGATAAAGAAAATTTGCATACACATATGCATATACACGTAATGGAATACTCTTCAGGTTTTAACAATTCTGTAAGTGGCAGTATGGATGAGCCTTGACATTAAGTAGAATAAGTCAGTCCTAGAAAAATATTGTAGTCAATTTTCCTGTTGCTGTGACCAAAACACCCAACATGAACAGTTTAGAGGAGGGAAATTTTATTTGGGCTCCTAGTTTCAGAGGTCTCAGTCCATAGATGGCTGATTTCATTGCTCTGGGCCCATAGTAACACAGTGTATCATGGTGGAAGGACCCAACAGAGGAAAACTGCTCAGCTCATGATGGGGTAAGGAAGCAGAGGACCAGGGAGCGAAGGGGGCCACAGGGAAGATGTACCCTTTGAGGGCATAACCCCGTGACCCACCTCCAACCTTGGCCCACTGGCCTACAGTTGCTGTATAGTCAGTCATTTAAACTAAAATGAACTAATTAGGTTATAGCTCATAATATACTTTGGAATATTTCTGCATTAACAGGAGCTTTTGGGGAACACTCCTTATCTAAACCATAACAAAAACTAATCCACATTTCCACTTATGTGAAGTGTCTAGAATAGTCAAATTCATAGAGTCAAGGAGTGTCTAGAATAGTCAAATTCATAGAGTCAAGGTGCTTGGGAGGAGATGCAGTTACTAATCAACAAAAATGTTTCAAGTAGAATAAATGCTAGAGATCTTTTCACCATTGTATAGTCAACAATGTATTATACAATTAAAATTTATTAAAGAAGATAAATCCCATAAGGTTTTTACTATAATAAAAGGTTCATTGAAGATGTGACATCCAAGAGTTGGGCCTTCAGAGACAGTAGATATCTAATCAAAGATGAATTGATTAAACATTCAGGAAAGAGCATGAGTGTTAATAAAGGCAAGGAAGCTATCAGAAAGCATGAAATTTGTTTGACAAACATTGGGTAGTTTGTAGTTTGAAATTTGGAAAGGTAAATAGAAAAATAACATGAAGGATCTTGAAATAAATGCTTTATTTACTAAGCTATGGAATGCCATTAAAGATTTTGGAGTTGAGTTGTTGCAGCTGTAAGCTGCCTGGCAAGAAATGCAATATGTCTGACATATACGAGCCAATTCATATTATTTGTCTTCAGCATTCTTCAGGAAAGATCTTAAAGTAGTTTACTAGGTAGTGCTGGAATGTGGCTATCATATAAATTATGCTGTTAATGAAAATTCTTCCTGGAAATTTTAAAATTAATAATGAGTAATCCAATTACAAGCACTTTTTTCTTTACTACATATTGTAAGATTTGAATTAATGTGAATACATGCTAATGAATATCTTTTTTTACAGGTGTTAGTAAAATGGCCTTTCGTCACTTAATTGAGTTCACATATACAGCAAAATTAATGATACAAGGAGAAGAAGAAGCCAATGACGTATGGAAAGCAGCAGAATTTCTACAAATGCTAGAAGCTATCAAAGCCCTTGAAGTCAGGTAATTATTTCTTTAGTGTGATACAGATAGTTATATTCAGGCATGTTCATGCTATTAGTCAAAAATTTGTAGTTTGTGTCATGCTATTAAAGATCTGACATTTCAAAATTAAGAATATTTAAAGATCTGTAAAATTCTTAGATACTGATTGTTCTTTTGCTTACATTTGATTTTCTGTTCTTGTTTGAAAACCTCTACAAATTAAAGTAGTATTTTTGGTAAAGGAAGTTCTCTGGGTACCTATAAACCATTTTGTTGGTTCAAATTGTAAATTATTCATATCATACTATATTCCATAAAGGGTTTGGCTTACAAAGGCTAACATAGTACTGTTTAAAAATCAGTGAGAAAATTGGTGAAGGTGAAATAAATAGGTCAAGCTAGGGTAAGGAGATAATCAGTTAGATTAGAATTGTAACAAATGCTTTCCATTTTAAGTCTGTATACTTGCTATGTGATCTAGCTCTGAGTTCTGGAACACAATACAAAGAAAAAAAAAGTTCTACATTATTCATTGTTTAAGAATCGTAACATCAGTTTCTCTAAGGAGCCATTCCTGGTATTAAAACATAAAATTCCTCCTCAGAGATATTAAGGTAACATTAAAGAGTATAATGAGTAAAGACCTCAACATCTTCACATAATGAATAGGAGCAATCTAAGATAATATACTGGCTAAGAATAAGGGCTCTGGAGTCATTTTCCCTGGTTTAATATCCTAGTTCTACCATAGTGTATGGCCTTATTTTTGTCCATAAATACCATTTCTTTTAATTAGTTTGAAGACAATTTAAGATTAATCTTTTTCTGACAAGATCTTGGTGTGTACAGTGCCTGAGACATAGCAGATGTTCGATAAAATTTGAATGGATAGGTGGATGCTTGTGTGCCAGTCAAAACCAGATTAGTACTCTCCTGTAAGGAGAGCTAAACTTGGGTAGCAAAATAGAGGTATGTGCTAAGGGATATATGCCTGATTAGGACATCCCTTCTCAAAATGAAGGTAGACTAAGGGGAATGTAAATGGATGGGTCAGTTTCAGTTTTGTGGTTAAATCTTCAAGGAGAACCTTCTGAAAAAAATGTTTTGTGTGGCCTCTGCTGCTCATGATTGTGAGTAGTTAGCTCACTGGAACATATTCTGTAACAGTAGCCTAAGTTGAATTTGGGAGACATTTAATGAAGTCTTTGAAAGGTGAAGGTAAGAGCAATTGGGTATTCATCCTTTTAAAGGATTTATTATAAGACTGGGACCCTTATATTATGACCATATGAGCTATTCAGTATAAATACAATAACATGTTGAATTGTTTCTTGAACCAGATAGATATGCAGTACACCCTGACCAGTTCTTTTGAAAAACAGGAAGACAGGAATATTTACATATTGCATGTTATACAAATAAGTGTCTGAACTTCTACAGAGTGTATTAAGTTTTTTTCTTCCTGTGTATGATGAGCTGCATTTCCTCATTTCATTGCATGCCTTGTAAATTTTTTGGTTAAAAATTTTAGATTGTAAGTAATGTGTCAGGGCTGGTATTTAGGACCCCCTGCCTTCACCCCCCCACACACACACACAGTTTGTTGCTGTGTATGTAGTGACTTCCCTGTATTAAATCTGTCAAGTCTGTGTTCTTTGAATTATTTACTAAGTTAGCTTACTGGTCAGCCGATGATTGGACAAGGATTTCCTTAAATGCCTAAACAAGTCAGGGCTTTTTAAAGTTCCCTATGGACATCTCATTTTCCTTTCTGTTTTCTTTAAGTTTTTGGTCAACTTCTTGGTAGCCCCAGTTGCTAATGCTACCTCAGTAGCTGCAGTGGTAAGCAATCACTGTTGATAGTCTTTAATAAATGATTTACGATTAGGGCTATTTGAAAAATAAGCTCTGAGTGAAATCAAATCTCTAAATATTGTTACCCTGTTTTAGATCTGTCCTTTGAATTAGTATGTGTAAAGCACTTAAAACTGTCTGCTACGTAGCAATATTATTATGGATATGCTCTATTCTTTGCTTGGAATGCCTTCTCCCTGCTTGTTCATTGACAGAATGTTACTCATCTTTCTAGTCTCAGTCCCGAGCCAGCCACTTGTTCTCTAAAGCCTTGCATGGCTGTTTCAAGCAAGTTGACTTAGATACTTCCTTATTTTTTACTTTTATCTTTTTACATTCTCCACTTAAGGAGTGATCCTACTGTTATTGTCCTTACATTTTCCCATTAGACTTCAACTTCTTTGAGGCAGGAGTTATACATTTTCATCTTCAGGAGGTATTTGGATGAGTTTGAAAAGTTATCAAATAAAATTATGTGTCTTAGACTACCCAGTTGTCAGGCTTCTTTCCTTTACTTCTTTCAGGAGCCTCTAAAACCTCTTCTTGCCTGGTCATTCAGCTTTGAATACAAGCCTGCCTATCCTACTTTACATAAGTTGGGTAGCAGCACTTTTGTTATTCTTCAATTTCTGGAGCAAGGATCTGGGTTCACCAAGTTATATTCATCATTAAAATGAGCATAAGAAGAATTAATTTACAATTTATCTCAACACTTGTACTTGAACAGAACTTAGCCATACTGCTTCATTATCAGACGCATGTTTCTTTTCTAATTTTAGCATCTTTCAATTAGGGATGACTCTTTAAAGTGAGTGGCCAGGTCATAGTCATAGCTTAGTTAGTTTCAATTAAATTGTTGTAATTATTTGTATTATACCATGCAAGTTGAGTTTGTGATTTAAAATATCTTCCAAATGATTATAGTGAGTTGATGTTAAATCAAAAACTTACTAGGGAATTGGAACTTTCCAAAGTGGGCCATTAATTTCATATTAACAGAGCAATATTCATCATCAGAGGAATAACCACAAAATCAATAACAGAGGGTCATATGGGTCCTTAAAAGGGAAGACATGATTTAACAGGCTGTCCCCAGCATAGCAAAAAACAAAGATTTAATAGGCTGAATAATTTACGAATAAAAACATATTTATGGTTTAAGTTGACTACTAAAGGGAACTCTGTTGAAAAGATTATTGTGTAAGCCTTCTGCAGGTACAGAGGTGCATGAAGTACTCTTACATTTGCAATATGGGATTATTTTTGGAATATAGTGTAAACTTTTGAATGACACTGAAAAACATATTAGGGCCTTATTTTGCTTTTCTGTAATCACTTGTTTATTTAAAACTGTATGACAAGGCTCCTGTTATTTGTTACAAAGCATCAGTTGCCATGTAGGTTTTCTTTTCCCTGCCCTCTTGAAGTATAATTTACATGTAATAACCATTTGCCCATTTTAATTATAGAATTTGGATTTTGTCGTTTTTTTAGGGGGGGTGACTGAACCCAGAGGCACTTTAACACTGAGCCACATCCCCAGCCCCCACCCTCCTTTTTCTTCATTTTTGAACAGGGTCTTGCTAAGTTGCTAAGATTGGCCTTGAATTTGTAATCCTCCTGCATCAGCCTCTCAAGGCACTGGGACTACAGGTGTGCACCACCTCATCTAGCTGAATTTTGAGTTTTTGTATATAGTGGTGTAACCACTACCACAATCAAGATATAGAAACATTTCCATCACCCTGAAAGGTTTTCTAATGACTCTATTTGATCTTGATACCACAAATCTGATTTTTATTACTATAGTTTTACCTTATTTAAAATGTTATAAATGGATCAGTATGGATACTACTCAGTATGTATCTGTACTACTCAGTACTGAGTATCCATAGATTAATTCACATTCTCTGAAATTTTATATATATAATCATGTATGTGAAATACAATTACCTAATTTCTCTCGCTATAATTATTACATCATTGTGTGTATATATAGCTAACATTTTTTTATTGCTAAGCAGCATACCACAATTTATTGATTTACCTGTTAATAGCCATTTAGGTTTTTCCAGTTTTTTGGCTTTTTACAAATGAAGTGACTGTGAACCTTTTGTGCAGTTCTTTAGACATATACTTTCATTTTTCATGGCATATACCTAGGAGTGGAATGGCTGGGTAGATATATGTTTAATGTTTGAGGAAACTAAAGTTGTGCCATTATACATTTCAACTTAGTGTATGAGTGTTCCAGTTGCTCCTTCAACTTGCTAGTACTCAGTATGATCAGGCTTTTTCATTTTAGCCACACTGGTGGTGGGAGTATAGTTGTTTTAGTTTGCATTTTCCTAATGACTAATGATGTTGAGCATTTTTTCATGTGCATTTTTGCCATCTGTTTATATTCCTTGGCAAGGTTCAAATCAGAGCAATTCTGTTCAGATCTTTTGCCGACTTTTTAAATTGAGTTATCATCAAGAACTCTGAAAGGTCTAAGATTCTGTCCTATTTGCAAGCTAATAGGTTGGCCAGCAGTTTCAGCGCATTACATGAAACTCTTGATTCAAAGGAAAAGGACTTGATTACTTATAGCATTGGAAACATTGCAATAAATATTTTCTATCAGTTTTCCTTTACTACCCCTGCCCCAAGTCCCTTAGGGATGACACAGGGCCTAGGTGTGCGCTCTGGTCAGTGGTTTGCATTATATAGTTGCAGTTCAATTCCTGAACTTTAAGAAACCCTAATCTCTTATAATTAGCTGCAAGCAAACCTGCCTGACCTTTGTCCTAGAGAGCACCTTATCTTTATTATACTGGATGGTAATAAATCTACCTAAACTCTGGAAGAAGACAGGCTTTATCTTTTAAAGCCTGTAGCTAGATAAGCAATCTTGAATTGTTCATCCAAAATAAAAGGCTCTCAGTGCCTTTGTTTATAAGACATGCAAACATGAGGGATCCATGGACAGTAGTCTCCTAATGATACTTTCATTTCCATATGATTTTGACATCTGATGAAATTTTCCATGACAATACCACTTCATTGGTCACTCTTGATTAAATCTACCAGTAGGTACTGGGACCTGATCCATTCAATTTTTCTCATACTGGATTTAAGGCAACTATTAATAAAATTTCAGTAAGTAGGATGTGGCCACTCTGTAGTACTGACCTTAATCGTACCCATCCATCCACAGTCTGCTCTACAGTCAGATAGTGGAGCAAATCCTTAGAAAGATGACCTTCTCCTTTAGTTTCTATATTGACTTTACCACTTAGCCCCAGGCTAAGTGTAACAAGATGTTTTCACAATTTTCCACTGCATTGTCACTCAAGGAGAAAGTCTAGGGCAAGTCCATCATCCATAATAACCCCTGCCAGTGATTTGAAACTTACATGAGTGCCTTCCAGAGCCCAAGTGTTGTCATTGATCACATCAGCCTCAGACAGATTTTTGCCACCTTTTTAATTGGACAACTCCTATGGAGGGGAATCCTGCCCACAGGACATGCTAATAAGTCAGTTATTCCTCCAGTAAGCTTTCCTTGGGAGCATCAGCATAGTTTTAGAAAGATTTCCAGTCATCTGACAGCTGCTTGGTTTTCCTTAAACATTTTCTGGTCCCTTGTAACCACTTCTGATGTGTAAGTCATCATGTTTTAGGAAGGGAAGGAAGATAGTATCTAGCTTCTGCACAAGAAGTACAGTCCCTGTGCTAGCTGAGAGCCATGGAAAAGGAAGTATTGTTTATAATTGTGCCCTTTATCATTCAGGGGCACAGACTGACATTACCTCCAGTGTGGTGTCCCCCTTTCTCACTTCAGTTAGAATGATTGAATCTTACAGTTTTGGGAGAAACTAAGAGCAGTCAGTTCAGTCTTTCCTACTTATCACAAGCACTTACACACCAGCTAAGTGGCAGTTGTCTGCCTCATGGACTCTTGTCAGCTATGAGAATGAGAATGAAGCAAAAACCTGGTGTTTGGCCTGGAAGGAACAGAAGCTTCACTATCCATAGGTGATTTTGAAGAACTTTTTGGTAAAGTTAAGGAAATTGATGATTAGATCATAATCAGAGCCTTCTGATGAGGGGTGGCAGGCTCAGAAAGCTGCATCAGAACATTTTCTTTCATTGGTAGGGATCTAGGGGTGGTTCTGATAGATCATTCATGTTCCTTCCTCACCCATACCTTCTGGGATCTAAGATCTTCTCTCCCCAGGTTCCCAGGTAATTGCTTTCCCTCCATCTCCACAAAATCATTGTGTCCCATTCTGGTAGCTGTAACTTCACCTCTTTCTAGCAATCCCTTCCTCTTACCCAGACCATCCATCTGGAGTACTCTAGGCCAGTTTTATAAGACTTAGAGAACTGTTTTGTTTCTTTGGCTCATGTGGATTATTATAAGTATACTTGGCTAGTAATATATTCAAATATATTCAACCAAGTGGTCAGTATTCTTATGATAAAAGATAATGTCAGTTCACTGAGAGAATCCAGATGGCTGAACTGAAATTAAGTTTGAATCTTTTAAGCCCAGTTTGACCAGGCTGTCACCTGAAAGAAGTACCAACCAGATTGTCCCAGGGTTGCTCTTGGGGGAAAAGTAAAGGATCTTGTCCAAGAATGTTCAGGGCTGAATACTACATTTTCCAGTTAGCTTTATATAAGCTTCCTACCCCTTTTTGTCTTCATCATTACCCAGGAAGCAGCTGAAAAAAGATGATCTCTTTCTGTGGATAACTAAATTTAATTACCATATTGCCTTATCCAGATTTTTTTGGTCAAGGAAGTGAAGGAAATAATCAGAAATCTTTTTAATGTTTTGAGAAGACCATTATAAGTATTCCATTATATCAATATCTATTGATGTTAGCAAAGTCCATCAATACCTTTACTGTTAGTCAAGTATTAGCCAATTTTCGAGTTGTGTTTGTGATTAAAAACTGCAGTACTCTGGGACTGATGGTGATTCAAAAAGTTGAACAGACACATAGATTAATTTCAAAGGCTACAAATGTATGGCCTGAACTAGCTGATCAGACTGCAGTAGCAACAGTAAGCTGAAAAGTGTTAACAGTGGTTAACTGTGCACCACTGTCGGCCGGGCAATGGAGCAAGAGGTCTGGTGTAGTCAGTCTGCAAGTACCAGAGACAAAACCATGTGATGTGACTTCTTCACTGTGAGAGAGAGGGCAATTTTCATAGGTGTCACAAGTTTCACATACAGTGACAACTTTCTACATCATAAACAGGGTCTTATGCTCAGTCCTTGATGGCGGATGTATTAGCACATCTAGAACAAGTCAGATCTAGGCATTAATGGTGACAATCTGGGTACAGGTGTGATTAACAGTTTCAGTCCACTTGATCTCATTAGAGAACAGTTTTTTATCCACTTATCAAAATAAGTGACCCAGATTAAGAATGGAGAATATTGACCAGAGCCACTGTCCCTACTTTTAGTTTTCATCGTTTTGAGGTTGGACACCTTCAACAGCCCAGTAAACACCATCAGGTTTCAGCTTAATAAAATCATCGGTGAATCAGGACCCCATTAACCTGTTGGCTTTATTTTGGGCAATAGAGATGGGGAGCTACCACTTTTCTTATAAAGCCAAAGTACAAACTGCTTTCTTAAATATACCCTTTACATTTGACAAATGACACTTGTTGGGCACTTCTCACCATTAATCATGAAGTCTGAGTTGACTCATCCCCCACAAAGGGAATATCAGGCTAGAAAACATGAAGGCCTCCATGGGTTAAGCATGTTTCAGTAAGAGTCCAAGACTAAGCTCATTGTATCTCTTCGAAGGGAATGTACCTTGTAGCTGTGTCCCAGGCCAGGTCTAAAACCCAGAGAATAACTTTTGTATAAATGTTTCTTCCCATTGCCAGAAGCTCTAATTTATAAAAGGATTGGTCTCTAGACTTGTAGCTTCAGAATTGTGGGACCCCAAAGGTAAAAAATATGCTGCAGTTTGATGAACAACTTCCAGTGCAGTCTTTTGTTTGGAACCCTACTTAAAGGATACTGATTTGCAAATTAGCTGATAAAAAGAAGAAAGGACTGGAGTTGTGGCTCAGTGGTGGAGTGCTTGCCTAGCATGTGTGAGGCACTGGGTTTGATTCTCAGCACCGCATATGAATAAAAATAAAGGTCAACAACTAAAAATATATATATAAATAATTTTTTAAAAAAGAAGAAGAAGAAAGCAGAATTCCTGAGGCACATGCTATCTCCAACCCAAAAAGCCCAGTAGGATAGTGGACCTCATTTTTGGTGGGAAGTGGGGAGTTGAAGAAATGATTTTTCCTTGACTGTTGAAGAGATTGAGCATTGTGAATCTATCTAAATACATCCAAAACACTTTATTGTGTGAGTAGCCCCCTAAATTTTGTTGGGGCTTATCAGCAACCCTTGCTGATCAGACTGTTGAGACTGACACTTCTGACTTGCCAATCTGCAGGACATCATCAATATAACAACTTTAGACATCAGAATAGAGATGCTCCACTGAATTCTGACTCTACCAAGACCAGTAAACATCAGGGAGTTTGTTTTCACTGTCATTCGATCTCTTCTCTATTTAAAGCTCTTCTCAGTTATAGTGATTCCCTCTGGTGCTTAGGGAATAGGGGAGTATAAATGCAAATGCTGAAGCACAGAAACAGCAGTTTGTATAATCAACCCCACCCCCCATCAGTTGAATACAAGTGCCTTTTCTCCCCTGGGGAACCAGGTAGGTTAGTGAGTTGGACACTTGAAAGTTTGAGTTCTTCACATTACTGATTTTCTCCCAACATACTTGGATGAGTATATATTGACAGTAGCTCCCCTTGAGAATGGGGAGACTTTCTCTCTACCCTTAAATTTTCTTTCTCCTTAAAAGCAGTTAAAGGTAGAAGGGAAGGGAGAAATAGAGAAGTTAAGGAGAGAGAAAATGACTCTGTCAGTAAGCAAGGCACCTTTTGGTTTCAAGCAACACAGAAACTGCATGTGGTTCAGCCAAACAAACCTCCAGTGTTTTCAGCCCCTTCCTAAGACCTTAAGGTTATCACTTCTGACAGTCTGTTTCAGCTATGAGAACTCCTTATTTCAGCAGCCCCCTCCCGTGTTGCTTTCCAATGGGAACTTCAGAGTCCATGCCTTTTGGCTTGAAAAACTACTCCTTAATCCTATACATTTGCTGCCCCTTTGTCATGATATCATCTCTTAAATTTCTGCCCAGTTTTAATGTAAAAGTTTAAGGGTTTTCAGTGGTCCTGTAACTATGATTTTCTCCTGCCTACCCCCCAAAATTTTATAGTTCAGTAGTTTAGTGCTTATATTTGCACCACCGCTAACAGATTATCTTTTCTTCATTAAGTTACTTTGGAACCTTTTTTCAAAAGTTATTCTGTAAGAAGGGCTCTATTTCTGGACTTTATTCTGTTCCATTAATCTTCATAGTTTGCTTTCACCAATGTCATTTTATCTTCACTGCTGTAGCTTTACAGGAAGTCTTGAAATCAGTATAAACCTTCTAATTTTGTTTTTTGCCTTTCCATGTGAAGGTTATGATCAGTTTCTTCAAAAAAGCCTCCTGAGATTTTAATCTTGTATATTTCTTATTCATACATTATCTATTTCAGAAACAAAGAAAACTCGGCTCCATTAGAGGAAAATACCACAGGAAAAAATGAGGCAAAAAAAAGAAAGATTGCAGAAACTTCAAATGTTATCACTGAGTCATTGCCATCTGCAGAATCAGAGCCTGTTGAAATTGAGGTGGAGATCGCTGAAGGCACAATTGAAGTGGAAGATGAAGGCATGGAAACATTAGAGGAAGTGGCTTCTGCCAAGCAGTCCATAAAGTACATACAGAGCACAGGTTCCTCTGATGATTCTGCTCTAGCATTGTTGGCGGATATTACCAGCAAGTACCGTCAAGGTGATAGAAAAGGGCAGATTAAAGAAGAAGATGGCTGTGCATCTGACCCCATAAGCAAACAGGTAGAAGGTATTGAAATTGTGGAACTTCAGCTGTCACATGTGAAGGACTTGTTCCATTGTGAGAAATGTAACCGTTCATTTAAATTGTTTTACCATTTTAAGGAACACATGAAATCACACTCCACTGAGAGTTTCAAGTGTGAAATATGCAATAAAAGGTACCTTCGGGAGAGCGCATGGAAACAGCACCTAAATTGTTACCACCTTGAAGAAGGTGGAGTCAGTAAGAAGCAAAGAACTGGGAAAAAAATTCATATATGTCAGTACTGTGAGAAACAGTTTGATCACTTTGGACATTTTAAAGAGCATCTTCGAAAACATACAGGTAATTAGCAAATACTTTATGTTAAAAGTGTATTCCACGTTAATGTGAAGTCTAAATGTCTTAGTTTTTTTAAATAGTGCCACAAAAACCAACTTTTGTCTTTTCTAATGTGCAGGCTGAACACACATTGCATTTGTAGTATTGTTTTGTTGAAATATTTAAATGCAAATCATTATTAACTTTGAAAGTGATTGTCCCTCTTATGCCTTACCAATTTTTATATTTTTCAAAGAAATATGTAACACATTGTGATTTGCTAAGGATCATAAATTATGAAATCCTAATTGTAGTGGGACTTTATTCCTGTTTTTACATTTTTCATGTTAATGTGTTACTTAGATATAAGTACATTTACAAGCAGTCTCTGACATGTTTTTGCATACATTTAGTTATTTTCTGGCCCAGTAGATAGGCAATATACCATCTCCCTTCACATCTCTCAGCAGCAAATGTTTCAGGACTGGTGGACAGCCAAGGAACTAAAAAGGGTGATATCTTCATACTATTCCTTCTCCTGGGAGCCATCCTGTGCCTAAAGCACATGTTCTGGGAAGGTCTGCTTAAGGCCTATGGCTCTCACAGTTTTGTATTTGCTTATTTTCCTGTCTAATTCACAGTCCTTGTTCCCACTCCCCAAGCATTTCCTTGTGAGGTCTCCTGGACCACCTGTAGGACCTGCCACCAATACCTTGAAACTCATAGTACTTAAGCAAGTGAGTGCTGGGTGTCATGCTTCTGAACACTTGTTCCCAAGTACTCATTACAGGTAGTGGTAAAGGCAGTTTTTCAGATTATTGGTATGGTGACTACAACATAGGTACACTATACTATTCAGAATCTTTCTTTTTGATGCTAGAGTTTGGGAGAAAGCTTCTGGTGGAATATTTTTATAGATCCGTTGCTGTCCAGAATCACTTGCTAATTTTAGTTGAAATTGAGAAACCCAGATAGACACAGATAATGTGGTATCCTTTGCCATCTAAATTCTCCTTGTCAGTTTTTGGGAACTAAATAAATATAGGAGTAGAGAGTAATAAGGGAATAATGTACTGTCTTTAAAGCTCAGTATGAATTTAAAAGGTTCTAAGAGACCATTTTGGGTAATTAATATGCAGTAAATTTTTATGGAAATTAAATCTGATTTCAGACTTGTATGTTTTACAAACTGACTATAATTATATTTTTTTGGTCCTTGACAAATATCCATGTATTCTTTGGGTCTCTTGTTGAACATTTTTGTGATAACTGGGTTAATTTTGCTAAAGGATTAACATAACCACCAGAACAGTAACAGTCATTAGTATGTAACCAGTTAACTTTGATAGGGGCTTCCAGCACACCAACAGAGGACCAGTTGCTTTTATATTACTTTCTAGGACTATGAAATTTGATAATAGGGCAACACAAACTATTTTAGAAATTTTAAAATGTGCTCTTTTATTTTGGATTGAACAGAATATAGGGTTATATTTTTTTGCTTTCAAAATGATGTGAGATAAAGTAACTTAATTGATCTTACTAGTTATTAGAAAATATAGAACCACATGTCCACTGGAGGGTCAGTTTAGCTTTTTTTTTTTTGCGGGGGGGGTGGGGACCAGGGATTGAACTCAGGGACACTCGGCCACTGAGCCACATCCCCAGCCCTATTTTGTATTTTATTTAGAGACAGGGTCTCACTGAGTTGCTTAGGACCTCGCTAAGTTGCTGAGGCTGGCTTTGAACTCGTGATCCTCCTGAGTCAGCCTCCCGAGTCGCTTGGATTACCACGCCTGGCTTCAGTTTAGCATTTTAAGCAAACTAGACTTTATCATTTAAATTGTTACTTTACTAGTAATTGATGGTTTACTGATGGTTTAGTGAATTTGAGAAGAGCATGAGTAAGAAGTTTTAAATTGTGTTTAAGTTAATAAAGAATGGATCACTTTTTCCTTTCAACAAATTTTGTCTTGTGCAAAACTTGGGAGTACAACTAAGTACAAAAATTGGAGACAGTCCTGTCCTAACACACAATACACCCCAACTCATTTTCATATTTTGCCTATTTTTATTGGTTTAATGGTTTTGTTTCTTGTATATTTTTAAAGCGTGTACCATAATCTGTGATCTGATTTGCAAAGTTTTAGCTATTCCCATGCTCTGAATTTACTTATTATAGTAATGATAATAATGCCATCCTGCTAGACCATGGATATAGAGTCCAAGGAACTCAGTTATGTTGGGGAAAATATACAAGCACAGTCAGTCTGACAAGCCAAGTGGGGTTGCTTGTTTATGATGGAAGGGACAAAGATGGCTTCCCAAGGAGGTTACCCTGTGGTAACTCTGGAGAAGAAGCCTGGAAACAGGCATTCCAGACAAAGGAAATGAAACATAGGTAGACATAGAAATAAGTGGAAGCAAGCCAAGTCATTAGGAGCACTGGTAGTGCATGTGCTGAAGGGTTGAGTCAGATAGAGGAAGGCAAAGAGATGTGACCAAAGAGATTGAAAGGGCTGAGCAGACAATAGGAACCTATGCATCATATGGGAGATCTACAAGTGGTTTAAGGGTGAGAGAGAAGAGAAGGTTGAGATCATAGTTATTTTCATAAGTGCTGTAAATGAGTTTGGATTTTATCTTGGAAGATTCTGGGTCATTTTAAAAGAGTTTTAGGTCAGGAAGCAATCTAATCAGATTTGTTTTAGGTAACAGGCAAGAGAGTTGGAACAGCATGAAACCTACTGACTCTAATGAGGAATCTCTGTTCAAGTAAATGAGAATGGGAAGTTGCTAAAGGCAGCCACAGTGGAAAAGGGTTGGAGATTTTAGTAATAAGTAGGCAAAATCCACAGGCTTTGGTGACCAGGTGGCAGGGAGGCAGAGTGGTAATATAAAAGAGGGTGCTTCCTAGCTTTCTCATTTAGGTGACCAAATGATTGGGGATTATTAACTTGGAGAAAAATAGGTAAGCAGTTTAGGGGTAAAGGAAGAACCAGTGTGAAAGACAGCCTAGAGTTGGCCTTTAGCCATGTTTTCAAAGAGTCACTCCCTAGTTTCTAAGGGAAGAAGTGTGGAATCAGAATGTGGATCCAGAAATCAAATCAGTTCCAATTCCAGTTCTGACAGTTGCCATCATGATGAACTTGACTGGTTCACTTTACTTTGGGATTCTTTCTTGGTATAAATAAAGATAACAATACCTTTCCACAGTCAGTTTTCCATTGCTGTGACAATACATACCTCAATAAATCAACTTAAAGGAGGAAGAATTTTATTTTGGCCCATAATTTCAGGGGTTTCAGTCCATGGTCATGTGACTTTCTTATTTCTGGGGCTGTGGTGAGGGATGGTAGAGCAAAGCTGCTCATCTCATGGCAGCCTGGAAGAAGAGTGAATGGTGGGAGGAAGAAAAAGAGTCTGGGGAACAAAATATGTCCTTCAAAGGCACACCTGCAGTGACCTACTTTGTTCAGCTAGGCCCACCTCCTAAAGTTTCCACAACCTCCCAGTAGCACCGACTGGGAACCAAACCTTTAACACATGAGCCTTGGGGGGACACCTAAGCAGATCCAAACTACTGCCTACTTTCCAGGGTTATGACAAATAAGAAAATGGTAAAAGCACTTTGAAAGCTGCAGCTACCCACACATCTAAAATAGAAATAATTTGTTGCTACTTCTAGATTTTACTGGGCTTATTAAACTAAATTTTAAAATAGAAACAGTTAAAGTAGCACACAGTGAAAAGTGAGTCTCTTTCTTACTTAAGTAGATCTCTTCAGAAGCAACTACTGGCTGAAGGTATAGTTCAGATGTGGAGAGTGTTCTTAGGCATGTGCCAGGTCTTAGGTTCAATCTCTAGTACTACAAAAAAAAGAAAAGCACCTCTGCTTTTTCTTCTTTTTTTTCACTTCCTTCTTTATCTTTCCAGGTGTATTTCTTGCATTTTCAAATAGCCATAGACATACATGCTTGCTTTTGGACAAGCAAACAGATGGAGTGATAACAGCTTTATGTCATTTATCTTATTGGGGGGGGGAGTTAGATCTGTGAATACTTAATTTTTAAAAATTGTAGATGTACAATACTTAGTGTATGGATATACTGTAATTAACTACTCCTACTAGTAAACATTTAGGTTTTTGCTAGGCCTTTGCTATTATGAACTGTACTGCAGTAAGCATCCTTGTACATTTATCTTTGTGCATGTGTTCAAGTAACTTAATTTTTTTAAGAAGAGAACTGCCAGGTCAAAGAGTATGTGCTTTTAAAATCTTGGCAAATATTGTCAAATTGCCCTTAAAAGAGGTTATGCCAGTTTATGCTTTTAAGTTTCATTGATAATGAAAAATTATACAATAATAAAACCAGAAAATTTAACATTTCTTTTAGCAGTATCTCTCAACAGTTTTGGAATTAAAAAGGGTTTCTGTATCAACACTAATTCCAGGTAAATAGGTATTCTCCCTGAAATGAATTTATCATCACATGGAAATCATACAAAAGCTATATTTTTTTCAGGAAATATAGTAACTTGACTGTATCTTGGTCTTGTTCTCTGAGCATTATTCTGTCTCCAAATTTCTTCACTCTTTTCCTGACTGTTCTTTTCCTCTAGTTCATGAAGCCTTCTAGCCCTTCCATATTCCTTTCTACCTATGCATTGCCTTGTCTCTGATTTTATTGTATATATCCTTTTTTTCCTCTCTCTAAACGCATTTTCTTGCTTAGAACTCACCTGCTTTAAAAAGCACTCCATCTTGGAATCATTTTAGCTGTTTTCTCCTGCTCCCTGGTTGCTGAGCACTGATAGAGACAATTCATATCTGAGATCTTCAGTTAAAGAGTTTGGTGTTTGTTTTCTCTTTTAATTACCCTTCCAGGTCATCACTGTAGTACTCCTCACAGCAAATGATGGTTTCTCCTGGCTTAGAGGACCCTCATAGTGATCTGTTCTCCAAGTCACCGTTCCGTTTTACTTCTCAGCCTTCTTGAAAGAATCATTATACTGATGGTTTTCACAAACATGCCTCTAATTCTCCTCATCCCAGACAGATCTGGCTTCTGATCCTACCACTGACCACTATAATTGCCCTCAGTTTTCCTTCCTTCTGCTTCTTGGCAATTCCATTTCTGCTTTCTTTGCTAGCTCATCTACCTGCTCTTTTTAACTTGGTGTTTCACTAAGTCCTCTCCTTGATTTTGTTATCACACAACATACTTTATCCACACTGGAAGTATTTATTACCACTGAAAATAATCACTAATCTATATATCAGTTCACCCTCTTATTTGGCTTCAGAATTGTTTATGCAACTATCTACTGGCTGTTATCCCTCAGCTTTGAGTAACTTGAACTGAACAGACTCAAAACTGAATTCATAATCTTTCCCACCACTCCCACTGCAATCCTACTTGGATTCTTGAGTCCTGGTTTCTTTTCTGATTGACATTCAAACCATTATGGGAAACAATTCCTCCCTCCTTATTCCTCATTCACCATGCTGTTTTATCCTTCTGTGCTCTCCTATAGCAGTCTCCTTCATTCCTTTTCTTCTTTCATTCCATTCCAGGGAGAATTACCCTCTTCCTTTGTGTTACTGCAGTATGTTTCCTCTGGCTCTGTCTTCTGTAAGGAGATTCCAGTGCCTTGTGTTTATTATCACATATTTCACTTTCATAACCTGGCCTTTGACAGGAAGTTTTTTTAAAGGACATCCTATTTCTTTTTATCTTCTTTGCTTAGCACATGATCTGGTACATGGTAAGTGTGCAAAAATGCTTATGGAAAGAATAGTGACACATTTCCCTAAAATACAGATTGATCATCATTTTTATCTAAGGAAGATAATTTAAGAAATGCAAAAACATGGGATAAAATTTATACCCAAATTTTATTTCTTCATCAGAGTACAGATAAAATTAATCATCATTAAGTTATATTGCCTCTTCTAGAGAAATTTTGGATGGGTGAAAACATCTGAATTAGAAATTGTGATCTCTACTTTTAAGAATGTACTATTAAAAGTAACCAAAGAGAAAATACAGACTCTTAAAATTTGCTATTTTTCTTATTGTCTGTATATTTTTTCTCTTATAATAGGTGAAAAACCTTTTGAGTGTCCAAATTGTCATGAACGATTTGCTAGAAATAGTACCCTCAAATGTCATCTCACTGCATGCCAAACTGGAGTGGGGGCAAAAAAGGGAAGGAAGAAGCTGTATGAATGCCAGGTATGTGCGGGTGTATTCTGTCTTTAACAGATGCATTTGTGTTTGCATTCTACAAAAGTGAAAGGTTGTAGTCACTGTCCCTGACTTACCACAGTTCAACTTGGCATTGTTTGGCTTTCCAATAGTGTGAAAGTAATTCAGTGGAAGCCATACTTTGAATTTTGATCTTTTCCTGAGCTAGTAATAGGCCGTGGGATGCTCTCTCATGATTTTGGGCAGAAGCAGAGAGCCTTAGCTCCCAGTCAGCTAGTGATCAAGAAGGAAACAACTGATACTCTACAGTGTACTTTGTTGCTGAGCTATGATAGTCAGTAGATTAAGTGTATTGAAACCATTTTTAACTTACAGCATTTCCAACTTAGAACATTTACAGTAGATCTATCAGGCATGATTCTGTCGAAAGTTTAGAAGCATTTAAGAATCTCAAGCAAAGGTACAGAGTTGACAGTTGACAGAAAGGAATGAGAGTAAAGAACATCACTGTTGATTTTATAAGGAGGAATAGTTTACTACTCAATCTAGATATCAGTGTTATCAATTTAAAAATCATGTCCTAAATAATAGGTCATGTGAAACTAAGGTTATTCTTAACCATAATCAGAATTTAGGAGAGAGTCAGGGGAGGCAAAATAGCTGTAACTGGTTCTTCTTCCATGATAAAATAGTGGTTGTTTGTTGTTTTGTTTTGTTTTGTTTTTAATAAAATTATGGTTCTAAGTGTTGAAATTATGCTAGAAATTACAATATGATTACTTATATTCTAGGAATTAATGTGGTACTTAAACAATGAGGGGCATATTGAAATATTTTCCAGAATATTTAAAGTTGCTAACAGCTAAAAGACCCAAGTAAACCAAATAATTATGAAATACTTTGGATAGGATTTTATTGTAGATACCATAGTCATAATATTTTCAAAGGAGTCTTTAATTTACTATCAATATATTCTGGGTTTTTTTGTTTGTTTGTTTGTTTGTTTTTTGACAGTGCTGAGGACTGAACCCAGGGCCTTGTGCTTGCAAGGCAAGCATTTTACCAATTGAGCTATATTCCCAGCCCTACCAATACATTCTTTTATAGAGAATAAGCCATATTTTTTTCAATTAACATCGTATCTCTTGGTTATTTCAGGTGTGTAACAGTGTGTTTAACAGCTGGGACCAGTTCAAAGATCACTTGGTAATACACACTGGAGATAAACCCAACCATTGTACTTTATGTGATTTGTGGTTTATGCAAGGAAATGAATTAAGGAGGCACCTCAGTGATACTCATAATATTTCAGAGCGTCTAGTAACTGAAGAAGTCCTTTCAGTAGAAACACGTGTGCAAACTGAACCAGTGACATCGATGACTATTATAGAACAAGTTGGGAAGGTGCATGTGTTACCATTACTTCAGGTCCAGGTGGATTCAGCACAAGTAACTGTGGAACAAGTCCATCCAGATCTGCTTCAGGACAGCCAAGTGCATGATACACACATGAGTGAGCTTCCAGAGCAGGTCCAAGTCAGTTATCTCGAAGTGGGTCGAATTCAGACTGAAGAAGGTACTGAAGTACATGTAGAGGAGCTGCATGTTGAACGGGTAAATCAAATGCCAGTGGAAGTGCAAACTGAGCTTCTAGAAGCGGACTTGGATCACATGACCCCTGAAATCATGAGCCAAGAGGAGAGAGAACCTAACCAAGCAAATGCTACTGAGGCTGCCAGGGAAGATCACAAAGGTGCCGAGGGTTTAAAGACCAAACTAACAGTGGATTCCCAAGCTGAAAAGGCAGAGAATGATGACAGAACAGCTATGCCAGTTTTAGATTGAAATAGCGAATATATTTTTTAATTTACATGTTGGGTTTTTGAACTGACTATGGGCAGTGTGACTGTCCTTAAGCTAACAGACAAGTGGACCAAAGTTAAAACAATTTCCTGTTGTGCTGAACTGTTTCTATTGAAGCAAACCGATGCCCCTCACCCCAGTTAATGCCGCAGAGGAGGATCTTTCTCATAAGTGAAGGGGAGCTTTGAGAAGTATATTTCTGGAAACTTAAATGGATTATATTCTTATTATATAGTTGGGTACGAATGTATCTATTTTCATTGTAGTAAGGGTTCTTTATCACCGTTTTCTCTTCCCCAGGTCATGTCCTTTCTCAAATTTTTTCCATATTGTAAAATCAAACGTAAAATCATTAGAATACAAGTTTATGTATTCTAATGCATGTTAGAAAATTGAATATGTAAGAAACACAGGCTGCATGAAGAAAAGTGCGTTGTTACTGTGCAGTTAAAATTTTGGTTCTGGCTTTCTTTAGTTTGAACAACATTCTTGTCTATCCAAATAGTCACAGGTGCCATCTCTGCAACAGAAAGAGTGGTGGTGGCAAAATTTCCAGAATGTTTAAAAAGAAAAAGAAAAAAAAAAAAAAAACACCCATGTGCCTTTTCAAAACCAACTAAACTTTTCTATAAAGCATCTCTGGTTCTTTCAAAGTTTGTGTTGTAAGAAGCAATGTAGACAGTGCTACAGTACTTCATATTTTTGCTTATGATGGTAACTACCAATTCTTTTCCATTTAAGTTAGGTTGAGAAATTTCACTTAATGGCAGCTGAAGGGCCATTTTCAATTGGGAGAGTTCATTTACATCTGTGGTAAACTTTATTTTGATGAAAAGTTGCACTAGTATTTTACCACAAGATGAAAAAAAAAGATAAGCATCATTTAAAAATTAATGTATTTAAAATAAAGTACAGAGAAAAACATGTATATAATATATCAGGCTTTGTTTTGAATGGAATCTTTTTCCCCAATCCTTAATGTAAAGATCTTGTGCTATAACTTTTAAAGCCATACAAATAAGAGTGCTAAACTGTGGACTTAAAAGTAGGTGTGTAAATATTTTTAATCAGTATTACTTAGAAAATAAAATATAACAACTACATAAAATAAACCAATATGCTATTTTCTTTACCTGTTAAATATTGGGAGATATTTACATTTTTTAAAGTAAACTTTAAAATTATGTGTTCATGACTCTTTCTTATTTTTTTAATTACCAGTGTGGAAGTTGGTATATGGTCAGAGATACCATCTTGTCTTTCTGCATTTGTATTATTCATGAACAGATATAAAATTCTCAACACATACCTCCAACTTCAAAAATCAGCTCAAGAAAAAAGAGTTCATATTTTTTGTAGTTCTTACAAAGTGGGCACAACAAGTGGAGTTTTTTGAATAGAGCCTTTTTGGTTAAGTTTTTAAGTTCAATTCAAATAATCACCTTTTGGTAATCTTGATGTTAAATAGTAACACATTTATTAATTATATTAAAGAGAATGACTTTTTGCATTTGGAGAAGTCACAGGTTTAGATGTATCAGGAATAAGAAGGTTGCGTTTTTATTTTAAGATCCGACGTAGCCGGGCACAGTGACACATGCCTGTAATCTCAGCAGCTCCAAGACTGAGGCAAGAGGATTGCAAGTTCAAAGCCAACCTCAGCAATTTAGCAAGGCCCCAAGCAACTAAGACCCTGTTCACTCCCTGGTACCAATAAAAAAAAAAAAAAAAAAAAAATCTAAAGTTTATGAACACTTCCAAGTATGGTGTTTGGCAGTGAAGATAATTGTTTTTTCACATTAAATATTTTTAGCTTGTCTTTGCCTATGTACCTGAATTGTTTGTTTTGTTGTTTTTTAAAAAGTCCTTGGAGATAGTCCGAAACTTGTAAATTGACAGCTAGTATCTAGTGAATTTTGAAGGCTAAAAATAACTCATGTTGTGCCCTTGAGCCATGGTATAAAACAGGTTTATTTTTAAAACATAATCCTTTCTGACTGCAAGGTAGAGATCAGGGGCAAGGGCACATCAAAGTGTTAAAATTATCATTTGAGTTCTCATATTTGGCAAAGCTTTCAAGACAGATTTGAGGGGCACATATAAGTCTTTTCCTTTTCCAAAAAGGCACAAGGCTGTCAATATGCCCAGAATGCCAGTGAATTCATTGGAAAAGAAGATGAAACTACCACTGGTCAGAAGCCTTATGTTGAATAGCACTATGTAGTTTGCAAAGCACTTTATGTATAACATGAAACAGCTTTTAAAAACTGATGTATGATGTGTTTTTGCTTTTATGGTGTGTTACTACTTTATTTCTACTGGGGTTTTAAGTACACTATGGTAGTTTGAACAGTAGAGTGCAATATTCTCCCCTGCTTTCTAGTTTGAACCACAGTTCTCAGACACCAATTGGGTACCCAGCAAGCTACCAACAGTCATGCTCATCCAATTACAATTTTGGAGTTCCCAGGATTCCTAACCCTCAAAGTTTGATAATGCCTTAGAGAATAACAGAACCCAGGAAAGCACCGTATTTAAATTACTATTTTCTTAGAAAAGATAAAATCCAGAACAATCAAATGGACAAGATGTGTAAGTATGGTGGGGGTGCAGAGTAGGAGGTCAAAGTTTTTGTTTTCTCCTGGTTTGCCATCTTCCCAGTACAATGATGCATTAATTTGTGAGCTTTCTGGACAAGTTTCATAATCTAGGCTGATAAGATCATTGGCCATTGGTTACTAAGCCCCTTCCCACCCTGTCTGCTCTTCCTGCAGGTGTCAGAGTGGCCTGATAGTTACAGCACTCTAGTCATAGTTGGTTCCTCTGGTGACCCAACCCCCGTCTTGAAGCCACCTTGGGGTTTCCTTCCAGTAGCTCATTAGCATAAACTGGAAAAGTCATGGGGGTTTGTTATGAATAACAAAATACATTCCTATCAGAAATTCCAAGGATTTTAGGGGCTCTTGCACCTGTACAAAAAGAGAAGGTTCTTGTCTTCCTAGTTTTGGAAGGTTCTCATACCTCTGAATATAGGAACCTCGTTTTCATGAAAATCTGAATACTTCTCCCACTACTTTTTTGTTGTTTTGTTTTTTGTACCTGGGAATGAACCCCAGCAGTGCTTAACTACTGAGGCACTTCTCCAGCCCTTTTTTGTGTGTGTTTTAATTTTGAGAACAGGTCTTGCTGAGTTGCTCAGGGCCTCGCTAAATTCAAATTGAGGCTGGCTTTGAACTTGCAATCCTCGTGCCTCAGCCACCCAAACCACTGAGATTATAGGCGTGCTCCACAGTACTTGGCTCTCCCACTTCTCTCAACATGGATTTCAAGATTACAGGGTTCCACGAGGGACTTCTAAACTGTCCGTTTTATATGTTGAATAAGCCAAGGCACTTGAACTAAAGAGACCTAAAGATAGATGAAATCTTCACTTATTGCACAGGTTTTAATTTTTATCTTCAGTGAGTGACCATATGGTCATTAACATGTTCGCATGAAAATACTGTTTGACATGCAAAATTACAAATATATATCTGACTGAAAACAGCCTGATTTTGTTAGAGAAAATAGAGCTCTGAAATCATTAGCACTAATCTTTGTTAATTACATCCAGAGAGGGGGAGAGGCTAAATATTTTTCATGTGTAATATACTGAGCTGTGCTGTGGCTCTTAAATTTGTCATAAAGAATTCAAATGAGAAACAGAATTAAAACTACGAAACACTTCATTATCATTAATGATCCTTTAAAGTTAGAGGCTTAGAAGTGTATTTTAAAACCATGAATGCAGATGGTGTCATAAATATAGACTAAATGGGATATTTTGAAATTCTCCATGTCCTATAAACTTTCATTAATCCTTATTAACATGGTAAATAGAAGGACAACATGAGGGGCTGGGGATATAGCTCAGTTGGTAGAGTGCCTGCCTTGCAAGCATAAGGCCCTGGGTTTAATCCCCAGCAACGAAAAAAAAAAAAAAAAAAAAAAAAAGGACAACATGAGAAAAAAATTGTTTTTCTCCTTGCCTGTCCTACAACTTAATATGACATAATTACTCAACTGAAGCAATCTGTACCTTGAAATTTCTACCCATATGTAGTGTGGGGAAGACAAACTTTGAGATAGGAATTTACGGATAGAGAGAAGGGAATCTCAAGAGAAACAACCTACAGCACTGGAATACAGAATAACTTAGAAGCAACCTAGTGCACCCTGTGTCCTTGTGTTTAGCTTGCCAATGATGAAAAAGTACCAGAACCACGAGATGACCATGAGGCATCTAGACAACCCACTCCTTTAGGGAGTATGCCATTAAAGATTTAGGTAACTGAGAATGACCTTAGCCTCATTATAACAGCAAGACCCACACCCTTGGGTGGGTGGAGACACATGATTATAACATGAAAGAACAATGTGCAAGCACAAGGAAAACTAGCAAAAGTACATAACGTGGCTCTGACTCCACCTCTATTTTGGTCCCCTAACTACTGTCCCTCTGTATACGTGCCCTCTGTATACGTAAAAGCCCAGACCCGGTCCACAAGGATCTGAGATTGCCCACATTCTCATTCTGAGTATGTACTTTCCCTTTACAATAAATCTCTCCCTCTACTTCTCATATCTGGCAGTCCTTAAATTCTTTTCCGTGATGTGGTCAAGAATATGGAGGGTCCAAGTAGAGGTCTCCTCCACTCCTGGAGACCCACGAACTCCCAGTCAGTGACAATTTCATTGTCACATAATAGCTATCATTCATGAATTACCTATATATGGAACACTTTTAGTAATCTCAATTACTTCATGAGTTTACTATGTTATTTACTCATTTTATAAATGGAGAAAATTGAGGATGGAGATGAGAAGCAGTTAGTAAGAGTGGAACCAGTGTTTGAACTAAGGGAGTTAAACTCCTTCCACCCTCACCCCCCACCCCACAGACTATGCTCCTGATACCAAAGTACAGTTATTGAAGAGAGGTCTTTTTAATTGACATCAATGGATTGCACAAAGCATAGGGTGTTAGATATTCATTGCTCTGACAAAATACCTGAGAAAACCAATCTAAAGGAGGAATTCATTTGGGCTCACAGTTCATGGTCATGGTCACCTTGACCCTCTCACTTTGGACCTTTGGTGAGGCAGAACATCATGACAGGGAGCAAGTGGTAGAGCAGAGCTGCTTACTTCATGGCAGCTGGGAAAAGCAGAAGAGGGAGGAGAGAAGTGAAGGGAGAGGCAGAGGGGGAAATGGACAAAATATATTCTTCAGAGGCTTGCCCCCAGGGACTTACTTCCTCCAATGGAGCCCCAGCTCCCAAAGTTCCCACCACCTCCCAACAGCATCACAAGCTGGCAACCAAACCTTAGTCAAGTACAGGACCTTTAGGGGTCACTTTGGATTCAAATCATAACACATCAGATAGACATCCATTTTCTTTTTGAACTCTATACCAGCCTTTAATGGGATTGGGAGTGGAAGAGATGAAATTAGGAAAACCAGCACGATAAATGCAACAAATCATCTTTTAATACTGTTCTGCCCTGAGGCAACACATATATGTAACAGTAGCTACTCTTGTGAATTGTCGTTTGCAAAGTCCTCCCCTCCCTTTCCATGGCATTGTAAACTTATAGAAAAGCAGTGCCTAAATGATTAAGATGTTAACTGCTAAATAGTTTTTGCTCAGAGTTATAGAACTCAGAATATCTGGTGACCTTCCCATTGTGGGATGTGTAAGATGATGCTTACCTTGCAGAAAAGTAATGCATTCATCTAAAGAATTACAGGAGTTAGAATCAGAAGGCAGAGAATGACTTTGAAGTTCTGGCCAAAGGGGAGGGGACACTCCCTATATGATGAAAACCCTGCTCAGCCTTCCTGCCCACTGTCACACTGCACCTCCTTTCTCTCCCTAAAAACATCCTTTCATGTATCTGACTCTCCCAAGTTGGTCTTTTTTGGGAGGACAATAGCACCCACACACACATCCTCTCAGGCTGCAGGCCCTAGAACAAACCTGGTGTCCTTATCACTTGTCTCTCCACAGTCCTCCAACTTTAGTAGATTATCAGAATCTTGTAAACACTTTCCTGGACCCCATACCCAGACCTGTTGATTCCGTTGGTCTGGGTTAGGGCCCTGGGATATGCATTTCTAACAAGTTTCCAAGTAATACTGATGCTCAGGACTCTGAGACCACACTTGGAGAACAACTGAGAGAGGACACTTCGAGAAAGCTCAGTGGATTGGCCAGGGGAAACTTCTTTCTGTTTGTGAGTTGGAGATAAACCTGAGGGTCTTGTGCACACTAGGCAAGCACTCCACCAAATGAGCTGCGTTCCCAACCCTGAATGGACCTTTCTGAGGCCTCTTATTTTCATAAAGCAGCCAGGGGCTACTATAGAAATATCTTCTTTGTTACCTATTGTTCAAGTTAGCCTTTGTGATGACTGGACTGAGACAAGTTTTAGGTTTTTTATTTTTTATTTTTTATTTATTTATTTATTTTTTTTTTTGGTACTGGGGATTGAACCCAGGGGCACTCTACCACTGAGCCACATCCCCAGCCCTATTTTGTATTTTATTTAAAGACAGGGTCTCACTGAGTTGCTTAGGGCCTCGCTAAGTTGCTGAGGCTGGCTTTGAACTCTCAATCCTCCTGCCTCAGCCTCCCAGGTGCTGGGATTATAGGCGTCTGCCACCACGCCCAGCTTAGGTTTTTTAGTATCAAGAACATTTTACTTATTCTCAGTAGCTAAATGCTTTTATGTGTTTGAAATGAAAATGCCACAAAGTTCTGAAATGCTAGAGAACAATAAGACATAAAAACCCTGAAAATCAGAATAATTAACCAGGTCTACTTTTGCTTCCTCTGGGTAACTCAGGTATACTTGAGACACAAAATGTTAACCTATACCTTCCAAGTGGCAAGCACCATGGTATGAATTGACTTCACTTTACAGTTGATTATTCACTCTGGCTTAGAGGCCTGGTAGATTAGCTGTATTAGAATAATAACTATGTTGTGTGAAATAGTAGTTACCTAAGCCATATATGACTTTAGATACTGCTAGGAAATAATACAGGAAGTAATACAGGTTTAGAACCTTAGTCCAAATGAAATAGCGCTTCTTAAAGACAAATCAGGGTTGGAGATATAGCTCAGTTGGTAGAGTGCTTGGCTTGCAAGTACAAGGCCCTGGGTTCAATTGCTAGCACCGCCATTAAAAAAAAAAAAAGGCAAATCAAATGAAGCTTATTTGATTTCTTAAAAACTTTTCATAATAGGTCATTTTGTTAGGTATCAATGGACCTACAGCCTTCAGGTGTTCTTCATTGTCCAGTTGTAAATAATCCCCAAATACCATTCATATGAAAGTATCACAGTAATTGCTATGATATGACCTCACATTCAAGAAATGTTTAGAAAGCTGGGCATGATAGTGCACATCTATAGTCACAGGGACTGTGAGGCAGGAGCATCACAAGTTCAAGTCCAGCCTCCACAATTTAGTGAGACCCTGTCTCAAAATTAAAAAAAATTAAAAGGACTGGGGGTTTATGTAGTTCAGTGATAGAGCATCCCTGGATTCACTCCCCAGTACCCCCTGCCCTACACACACACAAAACTACCCAGAATATCAATAGAATTTAAGCCGACTGGCAGAGGGAAAGGTAGTGGCCCCTCGTTCAAGTCACTAAATTTTGCAATCTTTTTTTCTTTTTCCTTTTGTTGTTGTTAAATTATACCCGCTAAAGTAAAAGAATCACTTAGTTTAGAATAAGTAAGTTAAAAAAGGACTCAAAATCCATTAATCAGAAATAGCCATTGTTAACATTAGATGGATGCCATTCCAGATATCCATCTACACACACACACACACACACACACACACACGAGAGAGAGAGAGAGAGAGAGAGAGAGAGAGAAAGAGAGAGAGAGAGAGATTGATTTTACACACAGGATTACCATGCTAGTTTTAATTTTGCTTGAATTTAACAGAAATAAGAAGGAAAGCAGAATAAACTTCTAAACTTCAGATAAATGTTTCATCACCACAGGAAATATTATTTCCTAAAAGGTTCCTGTAAAGTTAAGGAAAAAGGATTTTAGTAAAAACTAGTTGTAAATAAGTGATTCCATTTTAAACTATCAATTATTATTAAATTATCAACCCCCAGCTGTGAAAATGCTGAAATTGGCACATTCATACCCCCATCTCTGGGTTTGTTCATTATAGTTGCATTCTCAGGGTTTATAAAGGTAACATGTGGGTTAAACAGCTGATTAGATATAGCTCTTGGGAGAATTAGTGAAATAGAAAATAAATCTGAAGCCATTACCTAGAATGTAGCAGAGAAGGCAAAAATGTACAGAACATGAGAAAAGATGAGACAGAATGAGTTCTGATACATATAATGTCCAGTGGGAGCTCCTGAAAGAAAAATAAAATTTGGGAAGGGGTCTGTATGGACTAAATGTTTGTGTTCTCCCTCCTCCGGAACAATACATATGTTGAAATCCTAACTCCCAATCGGATGGGGCTTTGGGAGGTAATTAGGTCATAAGGGTGGAACTAATCTTATGAACAGGATTAATGTCCTTACAAAAGACTTCAGTAGGCTCTCTCATTTTCCCTTCTGCCACGTTAGGATATGATGAGAAGTTGGCAGTTTGTAACCCAGAAGAGGGTCCTTAGCAGCCCCTGACCATGTTGACACCCTGATCTCAGACTTCTAGCCCCAGAATTATAAGTAAATGTTTGTTTATTAAATAACCCCGTCTATGATAATTTGCTATAGCAACCCAAACTAAGACATATCTTTCATGTTCAAAGATATTATTTGAAAATATTTCTGAATTGTTGAAAGACATGAGTTCTCAGACTTGGGTAGGACACAGATCCTTGAACGAGATAAATACAACACATTTTCCTGGGACAAGTTGGCCCCTTTCCAGTTGTAGATTCAACTTTGTACCCGTTGTGCAGTTTTAGAAAAATCTCATTTACATCTTCTTCTAAGATTTGTCAAATATCCCAACCAGAGCAAAAGATAAAGTAATGCTTGAGGTAGGGACTCCTCATGAATGGCCCAAGTTCACATTCAAATGCAGTATTCTGGGTGCCTTGATGACAAAAAAAAATGAGAGCATGAATAATACTATGTGTACAACTACTCAGTAGAGGGGCATCTGACCATCTCTGGGCCCAATTACTTAGACACCATGATGAAAGGAGCAGACCCAAACCCAGTTTTAGTGGGGGATCCTTCTACCAACCATCCCAATCAGTTTGCTACTTGCTAGAAACTTTATCTTATTAGTTTTCATAATAACTCCCAGATTACAGATGAGGGAACTGAAGCTGAAAGATTCTTAAAATCAAAAGTGTCACAGAGCTAGTATGCAGTGGAGCTACAAGTCAAGGTGTAGCTCTATGACATCAAAGTCTAATATATGCCAATATATCTCAGGGCATAGACGAAGTACCTCTTCCATTAAAATCATCCAGTGGCTGAGAATGGATTTAATTTCCTCCCTGCTAACACAGGGAAGCAGGGAATAGCAAACTCAATGTGAATAAGCTTCTCAATAACCATGGGACTATCTACACAGTCTTTATAGGTTCTACAATTTCATACATTCTTTTGGAAAATAATATTTTTATGACATTAAAATGTTTTTCTGAGACATATCCCATTGAAGAAAATTAAAATAAAATACTGGAAGAAGACCACCTGTGATTCCCCCAGGGAATGAAAAACATTTCTTATCTGGCATATTTCCTTCCAGTCATACATATCACAACTTCATATTATTCTTCAGATTATTCTTCAGATTATTCTAATTTTGAAACTTTTGCTCTTACCAATATACAATATATTTCCTCATACTACTCAACATGAGAGTTTTTATCCTCTTACATTTAATCATGCTATTGTTGAAAGACCCCTTCTGGGAGGAAAACACTTTTTTCAAGGAAATTAAATGAAAAGTTAATCTTCTATGGCTGGGGTGTTCCGGACTCCAAGAGAAGGGAGGGCATGAAGGCTGGGCTCTGATCTGCAAACAACAGGCCCTAGCATAATGGCTCAAAGAGAAATGAAGTGTGGGAGCAGGATTCTGGAATGGGGTTTGGCAAATTGACTTCAAAAGACATGATTTTTAATGCAATTTTAAGTTTTTCTTGCTTTTTGCAGGCATGATGTGAAAGCCTGTGCACAGAGACTACATCAAGTTGGGATTTTGAGGTTCTTGGTTTCTAGGCAATTTTCCTATAAAATTTTATTCTGTGCATTGTCATGTTGTAGGATTCAAGAGATATTCCATGTCTTTTAAAAAATGCAAATATTTTGTACTGTATTTTATTGCTTTAGAAAGAAAATGGGCTGATGGCACATACTATTTTAAAGATTGTTCTTTTGATTAAAAACTCTTGTCTTAGCCGGGTGAGGTGGTGCACACCTGTAATCCCAGCAGCTTGGGAGGTTGAGGCAGGAGGATTGTGAGTTCAAAGCCAGCCTCAGTAAAAGCAAGGCACTAAGCAACTCAGTGAGACCCTGTCTCTAAATAGAAATATAAAATAGGGCTGGGGATGTAGCTCAGTGGTCAAGTGCCCCTGAGTTCCATCCCCAGTACCAAAAAAAAAAAAAAAAAAAACAACAAAACCTCTTGTCTTTTTCTTTAAAAACAAATATTTCTCACAGAGAATACTTATCCCACACAAAGACAAGACCACTGTCAAGGAAGTGATTGTTTAAAATTCTTTTGGCTTTCCTGCCAATGGCCAGTGCATGGAGCTGTCCAAGGTTTTATTTCTTACCCTGCCTATTCCTGACCCCTTTAATCATCACCCAGGGACGTAGCAGAGATGTGTAACTAGGAAGAGGACCAACTCTGGAGTCAGACAACCTGGGTTTCTGTTCTGGCACCAGCATTCTACAGCTGTGTGACCTTCAGCAAGTTATATGACCCCGTTAGGCCTCAGTTTCCTCATCTGTCAAAACAGGGATGGTAATAACAGAACCTAAATCATAGAGTTGATCTTTGTAAAACAGTGCCTAGCAAGTAGCAATGATAATCATCATCATCCTTGTATATCCCTTAATTTCTACCATGAAAGGATTTTGGACAGGTTATTTTTCACCTCCACGCTTTAGTTCTTGTAAATATTACCCTGGAAATCATGAGTACAGGATAGGGAGCATGAGGAGGTGGGAAGATTGCTCACAGAGCTATAACTTAGAATGTCTAATCCTTGCTCTGCCATAACCAGCTGTGTGACTCTTGCTAAATTTACTGACCTCTTTGAACTCAGTTCCTCCTCTGTAAAAGAGAGGGCTTAAACTTCAATAAATAACTTCTATGCTTAGTATTATGTAAATCGAATTTCCAGTTCTACACTCAATGCGGCGACTTGTTTCCTTGTTTGTAAACTGGAAAAATAATACTTGGCATCTACCATTAGTCGGAGGATCATAGCTGGAAGTAGGCAGGGGATTAGGGAGCCTCTAAAGTGGCACCACGAAGACCAGGCCCAACGTATGCCTGGAAGCCAGGCAGAGGGGTGACATTAGTATATCTGCAGAACCTAAACCCTACCAGACTCACCCGGAGAAACGGTCACAATGCTTTGCCAGAAACTCGCGTTCGGTTGGGAGGATTACTTGCTGTCTCCCAAGGACACCAAAAGCCTCGCTCAAGAGCTGAAGTGGTTCAGCGCACGTTAAATTCATACAAGCTGTGTCAACCCTCTGGTTGCTGTGTCGCCGCTTCCCATCCACTCTCTGGGACGACTCCTCTCTGCTGCAGGCCCGAACCCCCTCCGGGAGAGGCTACACTGGGTGTCCCTGCGCCGCACGCCCTCCTCTCTCCAGCCCCTCCCTCCTGGCTGCCATAGAAACCGGCCTACCAAGTCCAGGCCCGCGTCCCGGCGCCCGGCCGGCCCTCCTTCCCTCGTCCCCGGGCCGGCCCCCTGCTCGGGATTGGTCCTTCGGGAAACGCTGCAGGGCGCCTGGGTCCCCGCGGCCCAGCCCGGGCCGAGGCGGGCAGGCGAGGTTTGCTGGGCTGTGTGGGTCAGGTCTGCCGCCCCTGACAGCTCCGGGAGCCTCGCGCGCGACCGCGACGCCCGCGCGCCGTGACACCCTAGCGTACCCGCGCCTTCCGAACGCCGACCACCCCTCGCGCCTGGCCCGGCGCCGCGCAGCAGAGCCAGGTAGCCAGCGTCCAGACCGAGGTAAGTGAGGGGCCGCGGACTGGCCGCCAGCCCCACTACTCTTGCTTGCCCTTCCCTGACCGGCTGCAGACCTGGCTGGCTGTAGAGGGGACGCCTTTCCGGGACCTCAGGGAGAAAGAGACACACACGTTCTGGCCTGGGGTGGCAGTGAAGTGGGGTCAGGAGAAGGTTGAGCGCTCCTTGGGGCGTCCCCATTCCTCCACCCTCGATGGATCAGCGCGCGAGAGGAGGGGGCGTTAGCGCCAGGGAAAGGGCGTGCTCGCGAGTCTGTGCCGAGTCCTGTGCGGCGCCCTTGTCTGTGTGCGCGAGTGCGCACCAGTGTCAGTGCGGTGCCGGCACAGCTGACTGCGCGCGCCCACACGTGAGCCACAGAGGGCAGCCCAGCGCCTAGCCCTGCGCACACCGGGTGCGCTGGACCAGAGCCCCAAAGCACCAGCCCAAATCTGTTAGTTTGTAACAGGACTGGGGGCTGCGTAACCTCCCCACGGGCGCGAGCCAGGCTGGAGGTGGAGGGAACTGACATCGCACGGCGGTGGCCCAGGGGAAGGACAGCTCCCACCACACCCCACACCACGACTCTCCCCAGAGAAAGGTGCTTCTTCTGGAAAACCGGACAAAGCAAGGAAGATCCTCTTCTTTCTTCCCGAGTAGCCCTCCAGAAATTTTAGGACCTTGAGGACTGGCGATGCCACCGAGAAAGAATCCCAACGGGTTCTTTAAAAAGCCGATTTCTGATCCGCTTCCGCGTGCCATCTGGGCAGATGGAGAAGTCAGGGCAATCGCTAATGATGCTTTTAGCGTAACCAAGATTCAGCCATCTGTACTTTTATCCTCTGCTCCTTTCCTCTTCCCTTCTCCCCCTCTTCTTGTCCCTCATTTCTCTTTCTCCCCCCACCCCCACCCACATCCCACTCTCCCCCTTTCTCGCTTTTTCGTCCTCCCCGAGTTTGGTAGACAAGAGGGCTCTATGTTAGACCCACCCTCCCCCACCCCATTCCTCACCCCGTTTCAAAATAAGAGCAAATGAATCACATTTTAAGTTCTCACCCGTGTAATTTAGACAAGTTCGGATATTAAACAAATCGCGTTTACACGCCAGGCCGCGGGAATCCAAAAGGCAAACAAACAAAACCAGCCGAAAATTTTTGTTCCAAGATTTCAAATGGGACTCTAAAACGAGTATTTGTTTATGGTAAGATGGTTTTAAAAATATTTGAAAAATATGTATCGCACAAGCTTGAATCATCAGCATTCAATGTGATTCACAGAAGAGCTTCAAAAGATGGTTTCTGTTAGTGTTGCAAAAGCCCTTCTAATTTTGGTTGCCATAGTAACTGAAGAAGTCGCCCCGCACTATTGAGAAGCTGCCTGGCTGGAACTAGGGATCATTCTTTTTGAGGGGAACTCCTTATGTCCCTTAATGTCACCATGATAACAATTGGGTTTATAAAAAGATACTTGTTTCTTTTCCTTAAAGGACCTAAATGCCAAGGCATGTTTTTGTGGTTTAAAAAAAATTTTTTTTGTCTTTTCAGAGTTTGCAATTTGTTCAACACATCTTCCCTCTCAGACAAATGAGAGTAAACACTGCCCTCCAGGAAGTCAAATGGCCCAAAGGGTCCTGTGGCCCCAGCTCCCTTCCCACACTCACTGCACTAACTAACTAATTCCTTGATGTTCAAGGAATCCTGGCCTGGGACCAGATCTCCCTCTCCATTTAGCATTTAAATTTGGAATCCTAATTAGCTTTCTAATTAGGAGCTGGAATGTGGGTGGGGGTCCTGGGAGAGGCTATTTGGGAAAAAGCAAGGCCAGCTCTCCATGAAGGAGTGGTTGGTGTGCTGTTGAATTTGCTTAGGAAAGTCCACATGAGTTTATTTTTGGCTGCACCACTGTTAAGTGGTAAGTCTGGAAAAACCTTCAGAGAGGCCTCCTTCTGTGTTAGGAAAAAATATGGTTTGGAGATTTGGTTTGAGGTGTGTTTTTTTTTTCTAATAACCAAACTACTCTTAAAATAAAGGAGGATTTATATGAAATCTAAATTACCCAGTAATAACTATGGATAGGCCATAGAGCACTTTATGTCTTGTTTAGCTTTAAGCTTTTAGTTAGAAAGGCTTAATTCAGGACAAGCAGTGGAACCATTTCAAATACCTTCATCAAAAAATATTGGTATCTTTAAAGAACCATGATTCTTTGTACACACCCAGTTCCTGAGTTCAGGTTCCTATAAATCCGTTTTACACATTGATAGCATATGATTGGAACATTTGAAAGCAATTGCTTAACTTCTTATCAAAATAATGTATTCATCTGACTTTATGCATTAAGTATATTAAAAGACCATAACAAAAACAATAGTTCCACTCCCTGGATATAATCTTCATCAGCTCCTAACTCTTTGATCACTTCCAAATAATTAGCTTATGTTGCTGGTTCTTGCTTTATTAATTTTAGACAAAAACTATGGACTTACTCTTATTATAGATGAGAAACGTGGGGATAGATGTGTGTTCATGGGTTTGTGTTCTGTCATATTGCTCATACCACAGAATGAACCATCTCCCCAGGAACCAGAGGAGTTCTTCAGAAGAGTGTGGGCGAGGTGACTGGTTTTGGATTGAAAGGGTTCTAGAAGTGAATAGAAATACTTCTGTCTGGCCTGAATTTCTGTTTCCTTAAGAGTCCTCTCTGTTCAGCACATCAATCCATGTGAAAACTACTCTGTTTTGGTAATGACTCTCTACAAAGAAGAGTAAAGACTGACCAAAGCTCTTAAACAACTGAATTGGTTAACATCTATAAGAAACAGGATACAAAGTGTTGAAAGTTGCAATATAGCAGTGCTCAGCCAGGAGATTCTCACTGCGAGGTTACTTATTAAGAGGTTCAAAGTGATGACTTAAACCTTTTTGTTTAATGCTAGATTTGGGGGTGAAAGTTGCCCATAGAACAGATACTAAATTCAGAAACAGAACATTGGTACCATTCTTTTCCAATAAAATAATAATTATTATTATGAAGGTTTTCAAAAAGTCTTTTAAACTTTTCTAAACTTGTAATTTAGCTAGAATGCCCCTCAGACATTATCGATAGCACAACTCTTGAGCTCCTGAAGAACATGCAGGCACAGATTTTTCCCTGTTTTATATAGTCTCAAACTCAGGGGTACCTTTAAAAAAATTCACTCTCTACTTCCTGACCTGCATCTCCTTATCTTCCAGTGCTAACTCCATCTCACCTGCCAACTTCTCAGGCCTCATCTCCTTCCACATGTCCTCTTTTGGGCATCAATACTTTCTAAGCCTACCTCTGGTTTAGTGCTTTGTGCCTTATTATTTTGTGCTTTTATTATTTTAAATTATTTCTTTATGTATCTATCTTGCCCCACTCACTATAGATTGAGTCATATTAAATCATACCTGGCGAGTGACATGTTTAATTAAACATATAAGTAGGCAGGTGCTTAAAAATAATGTTTTCTGTACTGACCATTTCATCTTGCTATTGAAGGAGAATTCTATAGTAGAATAATTGGGTAGCAACCTCACATTGCTTAGGGTCAGGGCAAGGGCAAGGAAGTAGCACAGAAAATTATCGATTTTTCATCTTGCTCTCTAGCAATGTGTGCATCAGGAATTACCCATGATTCACATGGCTCTGGCCCGGGAGACCAGGTAAAGCAACATCTGCTGGATTTGAGGCATCTACTCTGAGAACAGACAGGCGTAGGCTTGAAATCAAACTCAGACATTCATTGCCTGTACAACTCAGGACAAGTTAACAAGTCCTTCTGAAGTTTAGTTTCTTCATCTGAAAAAATAGCAAGCACTTTTTACAGCTGTTGTAAGGGTCAAAGACAATATGTATAAACTAACTGGAATTAAATAATAATAGTTATTCTAATTTAAGAATGCTTTTGGCTGCAGATAACTAAAGAACTTTCCCACTTAGTAAAAGTTTTTCTTGCAGACAAAGGTGTCAGGATAGGCCAATGACAGCTTTGTTTTAGCTGCCAGCAAAGACCTAGTTTCTTCCTCTCTTCCTATTCTGCCGTCCTGACTTTTGCCCTCGTATAGATCACTTTGTGATTTTCAGGTGGCTACTGTACCTTCGGACAGATTCCACACTGGAAGAAAGGGAAAGGAACTAAGCTAGCTGCAAATGTCCCCCTTTCATAGGGATGCACACTTTTTTTTTTTTTTTTTTTTTTTGGTACTGGGGATTGAACCCAGGGCACTCCACCACTGAACCACATCCCCAGCCCTATTTTGTATTTTCTTTAGAGGCAGGGTCTCACTGAGTTGCTTAGGGCCTCGCTAAGTTGCTGAGGCTGGCTTTGAACTTGTGATCCTCCTGCCTCAGCCTCCCAAGTGCTGGGATTACAGGCGTTCGCCACCACGCACCCGAAGGGTATACCTGAAGGGTATACTTTTCAGAAACCCTTCATCAAGGTTGTCTCATCGTCCAAAACCATGTCTCAGAGCCATTCCTGTCTGTGAGGAAGAAGGCAAAACTGCTCTTTCTGACCTCTCTTACAGAAAGCAGCAGGAAAGGGGGAAGAGAGTTCAGTAAAGATGGGTGAGCAGCCTACAGTAACACTGCCACCTTATCACTTATTGTGAGGGCATCTACGTGTCCCAGGCTGTCAGGACAACCCTGGTTTACACCTGGGGTCCTAGTGTGATTGTTAATAGCATCCCATCCTCCTCTCAAAAGTGTGGTTTAGATGGTAAATTCTATGTTCACCCTATTTATTGAGTATTTATCATAAGTAATTATTAGGCTCTCATTAAGACAGAACACGACCATAAGTGAATAAGCCAAGCTCGTGTTTGGTGAATGCTTGTGTGCTGGTGGTATGTGCATTGAGTTTTCAGGGCAGGGAAATGAGTTTGGGTAGATAAATCTGCTGGGGTGAGCTGCTCTGGTCGGGGAAGAAGTGTATGGGAAGGTATAGTGCCCAGGAGTGAGAAATAACTAGGTTGGGCACAGTTTGAAAATGGAGAAGTACATCATCTTTTCTTTGAAAAGATTAACATCAAACACATTTTAATAGTGCCTTTGTATGAGTGGTGAACACTGTGTGGTATGAGGTACACGGCCAAGATGTGATTTGGCTCAAGATTCGGAGAACTTGTGACCCAAAATAGAACAGCCATTTATATTTAAGTATTTTTTTCTAATCACAAAGCTTAGCACAATTTCAGTGAGCAGAAAAAATATCTTTTCTCGATTATTCTCCTAACAAGCATGTAATAGTATGTGACCTTGAGTCAAGGAATATATTTGCATCTTCCAAATTTTCTTCTGAGTTGATCTTGAATGAAAATATATATAGCTGTTTCCCTCCTTAGTCTGGCTTGTATGCCTCCCCATTTTTTAAAATTTATTTAATTTTGATTCATTGAACACAAATGGAGTACAGCTATTGTTTCTCTGGTTGTACACAAAGTAGAGTCACACCATCTGTGCATTCATACATGTACTTGTTTTGGTTGTTCATTTATTCTGTTGAGCTGCTTGGTTGGAGTAGCAGAAAGACACAAAGCAACCTGTCGACTTTACCTCTCTGGATTCGTTTACTCAAATACAAAGTGAGGGATTAAATGACCTTGCAAGTCCCTCCACTTTGGATTTCTAGAAGTCTCAGGGAGTACTAGGGTTATCACAGGAAACTCTTCATCAGCCAATCTGCTTGGAGACTCAAGTTAGTTTGGTTTAGGGACATTCAGAAAGCAGAGGAGACCACAAAGTGCCTGAAGGTCAGCTAAGCAAATTGCCATTTGTTTTTGGCAGAGGGGAGGCATTTCCTCAGCAGTGGGAAGGAAGGTCAATGTGAAAAAAGGTGGGCTGGCCGGAAGGAAGACTGACTTAAGGAAACGACTTAGTCACTGGCAGACGCCTACAGTTCCAGCTACTCCAGAGGCTGATGCAGGATCTCTTGAGCCTAGGAGTTCAGGGCCACCTGGAACAAAAGAAAAAAGACTTGTTTTATTCCAGGTTCTGAGCTACTATGCAATGTTCAGGGACCTAACAATAAATCTAATCTGGAGGGCAAAGCAGCAATGTCCAGAAAGTCAGTGCCTGTCACCACACCTGTTGCTGGGTTTGTGTCCTGAGATTTTCTGATGGCACCTTACGCATCTACTGAGTTTGACAGTCTGTTATTGGTTGCTTTTCAACCTCATCCTTCCCCTCTGCACTTTGCTGTTCCTGGAATGTGGCTGGTGGCTTTTAGTTTTGTTCCTGATGGCCCCATTCCCCCCATAGCTCCTTCACTACTTAGCAGTTGCCACGGAGAGCAGTTCTTTCTGCTCCAGGATTAAATGTATGCAGCCGCTGTCAACATTTTACTCCATCTACAGTAATAGAGTACACTGACCTATAGTGTTTCTTCAGTGGACTATGGTGACATTACCGGGACTGGTCTTAACTTCCCATAAAAATCCCTCTTTTCTAAAAGACTCCCCAGTGTTTTGCTGCCTTGTTTTCCTGTCATTTTGTTTTTGAAATGACACATTTGGAGTCTGGATAATTTGCATGTTTAGTCATTCCAACCAGTTTTTGTTTAGCTTTTCCCTTGGGAAACAACGTTATCAAATAGCTGAGGACATTAGCATGCCAGTAACACACCACCAGCTAAGGAGTATCCAGCCACAGGGACTGATATTTAGGATTGCCTGTGAGATGGTGATTCTAGACTAATCTTTAGGGTCTGAGGGGTCCTGTTTGTGATCCATTCTAGGCTCCATTCCTGACCTCTCTCTAAATGTGGTTTGGAATTTTTGGGGAATGTTTTCTTCTCTGTAGCTTCTCTATATATACTCTCATAATTTATCTTCCTCATTCCTAACAACTTATTTTTTAAAAAAAATTTGGTGCATTATTATTATACACAATAATGGGACATGTTCATACACACAAACAACTGAGGTGTTTTTATGAAATCTTCCTCAGGTAGATTTAGTTATATACTTATTTTTTGGGTACCAGGGATTGAACTCAGAGGCACTTGACCACTGAGACACATCCCCAGCCCTATTTCATATTTTATTTAGAGACAGGGTCTCACTGAGTTGCTTAGTGCCTCGCCTTTGCTGGGGCTGGCTTGGAACTTGCCATCCTCCTGCCTCAGCTTCCTGAGCTGCTGGGATTACAGGTGTGCTCCACCATGCGGGCTTCTCAGGCAGATTTTGATTTCTCAGCTTTCTCTTGTCAGAAGATAGCATCATCTGTCAAGCACTTCCTCTTCAGCTAACCAATGGAAATATCAGATAAGAGTCTTCCTTTGTCTAATCTATCTACCCCCTGCCCCAGATTTCTTCTCAGGTACCATATGAATTTTATTGCCACTCATGTAACTGGGAAATGTTTTATAACTAAATTTCCTTATTACTAGATTACTGTTGGTGAATACAAATATTATGGAATTTACATATTAATCTTGTCTCCAATAAGCACTTGTTGAACTTAATTATTAGCGCTAATGGTTTATAGTAGTTTATGACTCTCTAGGGTTTTCAAAACCTTTGTCTACAAGTAAGAACAATGCTATTTCTTTATTTTCAATATTGAGTTGTTGTCTTCTTTCATTGGCTAACAGCTCCAAAAATGCTGAATAGAATCAGTGTTCACAGGCATCTTTGTCTTCTTCCTGACTTTGTAGAGAATGTTTCTAAGATTTCACCATTTAAAAGGATGTTTGCAGGGCTGGGGATATAGCTCAGTTGGTAGAGTGCTTGCCTTGCATGCACAAGGCCCTGGGTTCAATCCCCAGCACCACAAAAGAAAAAAAAAAAACTGTTAAGAGGATGTTTGCTATAGGTTTTTTGGCAGATAACTTTAATTACACCTAGTTCATATATATACATATATATATATATATATGTATATATATATATATATTTTTTTTCAGTGCTGGGGATGGAATCCAGAGCCTCACACATGGCTAGGTAAGCACTCTAACACTGAGTTACACACCCAGCCCTTCTTTATTTTATTTTGTGACAGGGTCTCACCGGTTGCTCAGGCTGGCCTCCAACTTGCAATCCACCTGCTTCAGCCTTCTGAATAGCTGGGATTACAGGCATGCATTAATTTGTATTACTTTTATAAACAAGGAGCGTACAATTTTATTAAATTTTTAGTCTTTTGTGATTTCCCTTCAGTTTACGTGTTGAGTTGAACTTCCATACCTGCAATTGTTAATCCATGCTTATATTCTTGGGAGAAATTTTACTAGGTCATACGTTCATGAATACATTGCTATATTAGACTTCTTAGTATTTTGTTTTACATTTTGCCATTCATATGCATGAGTGAAATCAGCTTATCATCTTTTACTTTCTTGTACAGTCTGCTAAATTTCAACAGATATTCTATTCCAAGATGGCCTAACTTGCAGTTCTATCTTAAGGTTTAGCTTGTTTCTTCTATAGTGTGTACATATATACCAACCATTGTTATGTATTTTTATTTATTTGTAACTATTATTGGAATATTTGGACTTTTTAGCAATAATGATAGTAATCACGAACTCTTGGACTTCAACTGTGTAGTTGAACCACATGAGATTCACCACATGAGATCACCTACAGTTTCAAGTCAGTTTGAATAACTGCAGTAGAGATAACAAGTCCATTACAAAGTTGGGAATGAAGGGCAATTCAGTTTATGTATTTACTATCACTGTTGTTTATCAGCTTTGGTAGTTTATTAAAAAGCAGAGTCCTTTGAAGAACTTTTCTTTCTGATTCTTCTGCCAGCCTTTGCTACTCTGGCTGATTTATGTCATACCCAAGCTAAAGCTGAACTTAATGGCAACAGCCTATCCTTAGAGGATTTAGTTCCTCTGCATACCCAATGGAAGCAGCCAGTGGACTCAGATGGACCTGGATTGATGCCAGACCCATCACTCACTAGCTCTCTGGTTTGGATGAATTCCTCAACCTTTCTGAACTTTAGCTATTTTGTCAACACAGTGGGAATTTTAGTATCTATCTTTCAGGGTTTGTATTGATTAAATCAATAGCATAAGAGTGTTTAACACAATGTCTGGTGTATAATAAGTGCTTAATAAAAATAACTTGGTATACATCACTGATACAGTGAACAAGATGCTATAAAACTTGCTATTAATTTATGGTTCACATTCTAGAACACTTTATATATTATGTTTTAGTTCTTTTTGGTTTGTTTTTACTAATATTTGCTCGGCACCTGCCATATCCTCATTTGTACTAGATTCTGGGAAATACTGAGGATATGAAACAAAAGATGTCAGTTTTAGAGAAGCTAAACATAGTTCATAGTATCAAGGTGTGAGCAGAATTCACTGGAAGAACTGAGAAAGAAGCAATTAACTCTGGATAAGCAGAGAAAAGAACATACCAAGAGGGGCTGGGGCTGTAACTCAGTGGCAGAGTGCTTGCCTAGCTTGTGTGAGACACTGGGTTCGATCCTTAGCACCACATTAAAAATAAACAAATAAAGGCATTCTGTCCATCTACAACACAGACAAAAAAAAAACTTTAAAAAGAAAAAGAACATACCAAGAAATGATATTTCAGGACAAACTGAGGCTGAAAAAGCAAAAAGTCAGTTGTTTCAGTTAGGGAAACTGGATACTTAACACTACTCAGTGCGAAAGGACATTTTATGTTGGGAAGGTAAAACATTAGGAATAAATTGCATAATTGAAGCAGATCTCAGAACTTTCCTTCAAGGCTAAATATTTAATTAACCATGTCTTTGCTTTTATTGGGGGAAAAGGACTAGGGATGCCTTGAAATCCGGGGTAAATGCTGATCCTTTAGTGTCTTAGAGGTGGGATTTAATTCACTGCTAACTGGTGCTGATTTTGGCTCCCTTGGGTAAGTGTGGACATAGAGAAGGCAAGGACTAGGTAGAAAGGCTGAGGCAAGTGCATGGGTCTGTATAGTTTGCAGTACTATTTGGAGGAATTGAGGAATGCAGTAAAGATTTTGAAAATGGAGCAAGGATTATTTCTCATGTTTTAAAATAAAGCAAATTCTGCTGGACACTTCCAGCATATCATACCTTAAATATGAAAACTGAGAAGAGAAAGTTTTTTTTACTCTTAGCATGATCATTTTAGCCTCAGCAACCTTCCAAGGGAAAACCATAATCAGGTTGTTTTTATTGTCTGTGGGCTGGAGCAATGCTGGTCTATAAATGTTCTGATGCTGTCAACTCAAAAAGCCTCTTAGGAATGTCCACTGCATTTGTGGTGTGCTTCACTGGGATATTTAGAACGCCCTGAAAAAATAATGGGGCATCTCATCAAATCCACAATGTTTCAGAATTTTCCAGCCAGAGATGTTCTGGTTAGGGACACTTATGACACAGCCACCCTTGTTTAAGGAAAGAACATTTGAAAGTTATTTTTAAGTTTTTGCCTTTTCTTTTTTCATCAGAAACCATTGTTTGTAGTGTCTCTTTTTAAACAACAACAAAAAGATGTTTATGAGAGAAATATCTATTTATGTATCTTCTGGGATTCATGCCACCTTTAAAAATATCTGTACAATTCAAGTCAATTCAGCCAGCATTTGTGGACTCCCCCTGGGTATTGGGTGCCCAGAATCCTGAAACAGATAAGACAGAGGACCTGCCCCAATGGAAACCCACATTATACTAGGAGGACAAGCATTCACACAAGTAGCTCAAACAGCAGATAGAGTTTGAAGATGTTGGAGGAAAACAAAAAGCATCATGGGGACATTGCAGAGGAAGAGCTGAATTCTGCTTGGGGTATCAGGAAGAGATATGAGGGAAAGGGAAGAGCAAGGAAGTGGGGAGAAGGGTGAGAATGTAGGCTGGATTTTAATAATACGTAGAATTTCAACCATTAGATGATTGAAATAAGAAAAAGAACGAAATTAAACTCTTGGAGAATTTAAAATAATTTTTGCATTTAGTAACAAATAATACCTGTCTTCATTTATTTGTCCATTCCTCAATTACATGAACATGTACTGAGTACCTCTGGTGTGCCAGGCACTGTTTAGAGAGAGAGATGACTAAAATATCATCTCTGCCCTCATTGCGCTCATCATCTAGACAGGTACACAGAGGAAGAACACTTGTGTGTTGGGGGGTTGGGTGCTGGGAATCAGACTCAGGGTTTTGCACATGCTAGGCAAGTGCTCTACCATGAGCTGCACTTCCAGCCCTGGATGGGTAGACAAAGATATACATACAAGAAATAAAGCTGTAACACTCAACTGATGGATGCATGAAATACTGTGGGAGCCTCATGGACTTAGGGAGTCAAAGAAATCTTTATAGAAAGATAGAGTTTTGAATTTTCCGTGGGAAATAGGTGGAGGAGAGCAGTCCCTGGAGAGGGAATGCCACATACCAAAGCTAGAACCATGAAACTGCACAGCATATACAGGGCCCTCAGTTATTTTGACTTGTCTCAAATATAGTGTATATGCAGGGGATAGGTGGGATCAGGGGAGATCAGAAATGAGGCTGGAAATAAATCAAGAACCACCTCTTGAAGAACTTTCTAGACTGTGCATTGGAAAATGAATTTTATCATCTAAGCATTTTAATGAGGAATTTTAAACGGGAAAGTAATATGATAAAATCTGCATTTTGGAACAATCACACAGGTGATTGGTGAAGACTGGGATTAAGACTAGTAAAGGCTGGACTGGGGATGTAGCCAGTGATAGAGGCATAGTATTTGGCATGTACGAGACCCTGGATCCCCAGCACCACACACGACACTCCTTAGGGTGCCTTACATGCAATTCCAAATTCAAGCAAAACTCACAGTATTAGTCGGCTTTTTGTAACAAATTTATGAGATGATCAACTTATAAAGAGAATATAAGTTGATCATCTCATAAATGAGATGGCTGACAGCCCTAGAGATTCCAGTTTATGATCTGTGGGCCCCATTGCTTTTGGAGTGAAACTGCTCATATACAGCCAGGGAGCAAAGAGAGGAGGAAGAAAGAGCTGGGGCACCACAATGCCCTTTGTATCAGCATGCGCCAATGACCTAAAGACCTCTCACTAGGCCCCACCTCCCAAAGGCTCCACCACCTCCCAGCAGCACCTCTGTGGGGAGCTAATCTTTTACCACATTCGCCTTTTGGGAACATTTAAGATGCAAACTATGGCATTAACCACAAAAGAAGTCTAATAAAACCCAAACTATGACTTTTTATCATGATGCTTATTTATATGCTTTAAAAATCATGCATCAGGTATCAAAACATCTTAAGACTTTTATTTCCAGCTCCCTTTAATGCCCCTGCATATGCTGGTTCCCTAAGGAGTGTGTGTGGCTACCTGTGTGGGATCCAGTGCTGCCCAGGGGAGACCAGCCATGGGATGGGTATGTAACAGGATGGGGGCAGCACTGAAGGGGGAAGATCTGCAGGTTTGGGTGAGGAGAAGAAAGAAGCCTGGGGTGGCAGCTAGATTACTTGGGCTTCTAGTGGCTTAATCCCCTGGCAGGCAGGCGTACCTTTGACCTCTGTTCTCAATGTCGAGATCCTTCATTCTTTGTACTTTGCCATATGAGCTCTTGAAGGGCATCTTTAATTGCCTTCATTTGAGCCCCCTAATAAATCCCTCCAGTCTTAAAAAATCTCAGGACCAGATTCAGCCTGTGACATAACCATCACTTCTACATAACTCTGTCATAAGGCTACTGACTCAACTTTGGCTGAGGGTGGGGGCTTTGGCTCAGGGTAGGAGGCTCAGCAGGGTCCTCCCTTTCTTCCCCATCTCTCCTCCTCCCTCTTTTAGTGGCTCCTTTGCACAGAGGTAACCGTATCCTTGTCCCCTTATTCTGGGCAATGATTCATGGCAAAAGTGGCAGCCTGATAGAGACACAGTTCATCTCATTTACCCACCCCCAGTTCCCAAATCTACCCATGTGGGAACAAGGCAGCAGCTAAGTGCATCCCTGGGGCTGTTCCTGAATTTTCTGGAGTATCAAGGACTCTGTTGGTGAGTACTTTTTCACCATGATCTAGGTCTAGTTTTCCTAATTATAGCTTCAGTTCCCTCTGCATGTTCCCCAGGCCCAGTGGAGGATACAGGAGCGTATAAGTGCCATTTATTATTTTCACCATCAATATTTGAGCCTCCACCTATGTCAACAGTAATTACTTCACTGATGTACAGGGTACCTCATAGTTTTCTGAATCATTCTATTCTTGGATTTGAGACTTTGGAACATCTCAATTTTGGAATCTTTACCTCAACCACCCCAGGATGGCGGGCCAGTTTATTTACCTGGGATGAGTCCCTTTTATATTTGTAGCACTTACACCATATCTCAGCTGTAATTATAAATAGTCAAAGCAACACCAAAAACAAACAAACAAACAAACAAACAAAAACGGTACACACAGAAGTGTACAAGGTTAAATTCTCCACTTCACCCCAATTTCCTTTCCCTCCACCCTTACAATAGTGGGGTTTGCAGACATGCAAACCTTGCCCGCACATTGCAGACACAGCATCTTTCTTTGTTTGTGAATAGATCCAGTTAAGTGAATAGTGACGATTATCAGGAAGCTCTCAGAAATTGCCCATTTCATGAACATTGCAGTTGTGTCCACTCTAAACTCCTTATCTTCACAATTATAAATAATTCATAAAATTCAAGCCAAATAAGTATGAATGCAGGCTGAGAACCACAGCAAAAACCTTTTTGATGCGTACCCCTGAATCTCTTTCCTGCTCCATCTGGGGTCTTTTTGCAGTTTTCTGCATTAATAATGTCTGGTCTCTAGAGCTAAGGCTTTGCTCAGGAGCTGCCATGTGAGATGAAAGATCCTCACTATGCACTTTCATTTGCCTCCTTGGGGAAATTTTTTCAGCCAGAAATACCAGGTCAATTAGCAAGCACCATGGAACAGTGTGTAATTCTTAGAACTGGCTTGGAAAGCTCTCTGACTCCCTGGTGGGCATCACTTAAACTACCTCTCCAACATTGTGTAATCACTTCTTCAATCAGCCCCAAATTAGTTCCCGCTCTGGGGAAAATAGTGTCTCTAATTACATCAGTGACAAAAGTCCCCTGAGCAGCCACCTGTGCCCAGCAGTCATTGGAGTAGTAAAGGCGCAGCCCGACACGGGAGGGCTCTTCCTCTATTATTGTTATTACTATTAATTATTATTAATATTATTATTATTATTATTTCAGGTACTGAGGATTGAGCCCAGGGGTGCTCTACCACTGGGCGATATCCCCAGCCCTTTTTATTTTTTGAAACAGGGTCTGACTAAGTTGCTGAGGCTGATCTTGAACTTGTGATCCTCCTGCCTCAGCCTCCTGAGTGGCTGGGATTACAAGTGTACCCCACCCAGCATACCTGGCCCTTCCTCTCCTTTTAAAAACCAATGTATTTTGCTTTTTCCAAGCCAGCCAGGCTTGCATGATCTTGAACTCCATGAGTCATGTTCTTTAATGGATTTACAGCATTATTTACTAGGTTCCTTTCAGATGCAAGATCAGTTTGGTTTTGACATATTTTCTCTGCACATGAAGCCCAGCATGACTGCTTATACCTACATGATTTATGACTTTTCTGCCTTCCCAGAGGTTTTTGTATTTCCAAACAAATGATTATCTAATTTAAAAAACCCAATTCTTTTGATCCTAAGTATACACCCTAGGATCATATACATGATCTATAGGTATGCATCTATAAGAAATGCGTATATCATTTGTTATTTTTTTTCCACAGTAGTATTTAAGAATATAAAGATACTATGTTTTTATATGGACAAGATGGCTTTTTCTGGCAGACCTCTGGAGTGATTGCATGTGAGGTGAGGTGAGGGAATGTGCTCTATGGAAACTGGGGAGTTTGTCCCTATGTTTGCTCATGGCTCATCCTGTGAATCTCAAGGAACAGAACTGAGAAGAGGCAGAGGTAGTGTCCATCTGAGATGCACTGGGACTAAGACTGAATTCTGTGACTTCATTCTCTTAGATCTGCACCAACCATGGGATACTTCATTCATTAATTCATTCAGCATTAATTGAGTGTCTACTACATGCCAGGCATTGTGCTAGGGTAAAGTACACAAGACAGCCCTGTGCTCAAGGAGCTGCTTGAATCAGAAAGATACTCTCTTCTTGCTTTTCACTCTGAATGTCAACTGCTCTCAATATCACATCTCACTTAGCCTTATCAATCTCCTCCTTATTCATGTCCACACCTTATTGTGACCTTCTGTGAGTTCATTTATTAATGTCTGTATGGAGATTATTATTCACTTATTTACATGTATCAAGTGAGCAGTGACAAACACTGCTCCCAGTAGAGGGGGTATAAGAGCAAAGCTGAGAGCACTTGTTCATGCTCCGGGCTTATAATAACCCAGAGTCTATTGCTCTCCTTTCTTCTCCTGGCTGTTCAAAAGGACACAAAACTGTATAAAGTCATTGTTATAACAAGGTGCAATATGTATAATAATAACACAAAGGGAAAGAGGGAGTGGAACTAGGAAAGAGTCAAGTTTCCAGATCTCACTAGAATTAACATAAAGCCAAACTGGGTTCTGATAAGTTACAACGTATACCATAAGCCCCTAGAGCAACCACTAAGAAAATAACTAAAAATATGTAGTGAAAAAATCATGAAAGAGCTATCCACATGCAAGAGAATGAAGCTAGACTCTTACCTCATACTGTAAACAAAAAGTGACTCAAAATGTATTAAGGACTGGGATTGTAGCTCCATGGTACAACCACATGTGTGAGGCACTGGGTTCAATTCTCAGCACCACATGTAGGAAAATAAAGGTCCACTGACAACTCAAATAATATTTTAAAATATGTATTAAAGATCCAACTGTAAGAGTTGAGACTATAAGACAGAAAGAAAACATAGGCACAAATCTTTATGACCTTCAATTAGGCAAAAGTTTCTTAGATATGACACCAAAATAAGAGTAATGAAAGAAAAACCAGATAAACTGAGCACCAAAATGAAAAGCTTTTATGCTTCAAAGAACACCATCAAGAAAGTGAGAAGACAACCCACAGAATGAGAAAAACATTTTGCAGGTCATGTGTCTGATAAGAAACTTATATCTAGAACTGATAAATGACACAACCCAATAAAAAGATAAATAATCCCATTTTTAAAAATATGTGAAGCATCTCAGCAAACATTTTTCTAAAGAAGATGCGCAAACATCTTAAAACCTATTTGTGTTGCCTGGATCCCTGAAGCACAATGCACATGTACAATTAAGATTTGTCTTACTGTTAGCACTACAGGTCTCTTCTAGTCAATGTCCCCAGAGGAAACAGAGCGCACTTCAAACATTGAACAGTGGTACCTCATGTTCTTAGGTCCATAGCAGATTGTATAAATTTTAGATATCTACACACACTGGGCGTCCAGGATGTTGAATTCTCAATAAATTCACCATTGGGAGAGGGAGCTGGTGATGCATAATAGGCATTTAACAAATGGTTGTTAAATGAATTAATGATGGTGGAGATGGTGACGTGAAAATAAATTGGCCAAAAAATTGGTCATAAATAGGAGAATTTTCTAGATTTTTTTACCCTGAATGATCACAGATAATCATTTAACTAGATTATTCCATACCTCAGTTTCTATGTCTTTAAACAGAGCATTGCCAGTCGGGTGTGGTGATGCACACCTGTAATCCCAGAGACTCGGGAGGCTGACGCTGGAGCATAACAAGTTCAAAGTCAGCCTCAGAAGTTTATTGAGGCCCTAAGCAACTTAGCAAGATCCTGTCTCAAAATAAAACATAAAAAGGGCCAGGGATGAGGCTCAGGGGTTGAGTGGCCCTAGGTTCAATCTCCAGTACCAAATAAAAGAGAGTAGTGCCTACTGATGGTTTTAGAGGTAAGAAAGAACTATATTAATTCAAAAGAATTACAAAGAAGACTCTATTCTACTCCACAGATCACCTGGCTATAGCAAAGAGCCAGTAAAGCAAACTAAACACTAGGCTGCACTACTGCTCCAATCCCCTCCTCGCCCAACCCAGTCATCTCAGGAGAATGAGCATTCATCCTTGCTCGGCCTGAGTTCATTCCAGGGAGTGATGCTAACAAGTGAAACAAATAATGTGATAGATCTGCAACAACATGATTATTTACCCTCACTGACTATCCAAGATTAGAGGGAGAAACCTTACAAAGTGGTCTAGAAAATCATGCTGCTAAAAAAAAAAAGGAAGAAAGAAAGAAAGGGAAAAACATGCTGATAGCTCCAGGGGTTGGAAGTGCATAAGAGAACCCCACTTGGCTTATGGTGGGTAGGAGAAGCTTCCTGAGGTGAGTCAGAAGGCATTTGCAGAAGTAAGCAGCATGCCTGGTGTCTTCAGATAGGGAGAGGAGCCCAGGGTGACTGGAGAGTAGTAAGAGGACAAGTGGAGAAGACCACAGAAAGGAAGATGACCTTATTGGGCAGAGCCTTAAAGGCCATTTCAATGGTATAATTTTCACTCTGGAGTGAGATGGGAAGCCATTCAAGCATTCAAGGGGGTTTAAGTAGAGAAATGACTTGATCTACATCCTTTAGAAGGATCTTTCTGGATGTTCTGGCTAGGTAGGGGGCAGGGAAGGACAGTTCTGTGACCAGCCATAGAGGCCATAACCATAATCCAACCAAAGCTCATGGTGACTTGGACTTGGTGGTAAGTGACTGTATTCTGGACTGACAGATTGAACATGAAGCATGAGAGAAAATAGGGGTCAAGGTTTGTGGTGCCAACGGGACAGATGTGTTGCCATGTGCCAAAATGGGGAAAGCCATGACAGGAGTGAGTCTGGAGAAGAAAATCAGCAGTTTGGTTCTCCTATTTTTAGCTGAATATGAGCAATTCCTCCCCAAAGTACCGGTCATTTCCCCTAGACAAGAGCGACATGGATGACATTAATATAAGTGAAGCATCCTCTAAGTTGTTAGCATGATGTTCTCAGCACAGTGCTTGAGGGGGCTGTTCGGGGTGGCCTGGGACACTCAGTGCATGGAGCCTGGTCTCAAGAACAGCTTGGGAAGAAGCTTAACTCACCCAACATGGGAAAAATACAAAATCAAAGACCAGAGTATGGGATACAGATCTCAAGTGCCACAGGACAGTGGTGGAAGGAAACATGAGTGAGCTTTGGAGTGGTCAAAGAAGGCTTCTAGAAGGAAATGGGGCAGGAGCATTTTCACTGGGTGGGGGAGACTCAGAAAGAGAGGAAAAAAGTGGCAACTGTGGGAACAAACCAGAACCTCTATAGACTGAGATACTCCAGCTCTGGCTGGAAGAGTTAGAGGAAATTCAGAAGTATTGTTAAAGAAGACAAAGAGGAAGGAGAGGAGGAGAGTGGGGGGCTGAGAGGAGAGGAAGAGGACAGTTAGTTCTGGAGCATACTAGGCACTTGATAAAAGATAACGGATCATATTTCTTATTTGGGGGGTGGCAGAATAGATGGAGATGAAATTGTGTGTAGAACTCTCCTGAACCCAGCCCCATCCTCCATGTCCAAAGGAACCCTTCTCTTCTTTCCTGGCTTGTCTTCTAACACTTCCTCCATGAGAACACTTTCATATCCAACTCTCTGACTTGAATTGTGGTGGAAATCCAAGGGAGGGGTTGGGCTATAATATTTCATCCTGTCTGTTTAGGTTTATGGGTTTTTAGTAATCTCATCCATGTGGCTACTATAAAGGCCCAGAAGGGGGCAATGTGATGCTTGGACTTCAGGATTTTTTTTCTCCTCATAGATGATTTGGAATTCATCCATACATTGTTAAGCCCAGAATCCCAGAAGATCAGGGATGGAATATCTGAAAACATCATGGGGTCCAGGATCCTCACTGAAGGTTACAAAGGAAAAGGACTCGCTCAAGGCCACATAGATATTTAGTGGAGAAGTCAAGACCCTAACCTTGTTCTGACCCCAATTCAATACTTACTCCTTGGCCTCATTTGGTTGTTTTGGTTGGCGGACTCTCCCTCAAAAACAGTTACTCAAACTTATATACTTTTAATGCAATAAAACTTTCACTATTATTTCTTGGAACTTAAATTATTTTATTACAAATAAATACAAATACAAATTTTATATCAAGAGTATTGAGGGTTGGGGTGGTGGCTCAGTGGTAGAGCACTTGCCTAGCATGTGTGGGACACTGGGTTCGATCCTCAGCACCACATAAAAATAAATTAATGAAATAAAAGTATTGTGTCTATCTATAGCTAAAAATATTTTTTAGAAGAGTATTGAAAAATAGGACCCAGCATACAGCTCAGTGGTAGAGCACTAACATGCATGAGGCCCAGTGTTCAATCCCCAGCACCACAAACACACACACACACACACACACACTCACAGAGTATTTAAAAATATAAAGCCCCATTTAAAATTTTTTCCTTAAAGCTTATATTCAACTATTAAGCAAAATACATCTACCAAATACTAACAAATTTCAAGTGAACAAAATTTAGGTTAATAGCATTATTTGGAAAGTTTGGATGGTATTGTTTTGTTGAAATTAATTTGTTGCTTATAAAATGAATGGGTTTTTTTTTTTTTTCCTTTTTTTTGGGCTTGTGCTGATGATAGAACCCAGGGGTGTTTTACCGCTGATCTACATCCCCAGTCCTTATTTTCACGTTATTTTTTTAAATTTTGATGCAGGGTCTCCTTAAGTTGCTGAGAGTCTTGCTAAGTTGCTGAGGCTGGCTTCCAATTTGCCATCCTCCTGCCTCAGTCTCCTGAGTCACTTGGATTAACAAATATGAGCCACGATGCCAGCTTTGAAGGTGGCGCTTTTTAAAACAATGGCATACCTATTCCTATCACCTTGTTTCTTTTACGTGACCAGTCCTCAGTAGAGATTTGTGAATTGGATATTCATGAAGGTATAAATAATTCACAATATTCTGAAGTATCAGAGAACCAAAACCTGGTCTTTGCAATTGGTATATTATCCTTGGTCCACTGCAGTTTATATCTTTGTGTCTGTTTTCTATCTATCCATCTATCGCCTATGCATCTATTCATCCTTCCTATCTATCTGGGATGTCAGGCCAATAGATTTTGTGTGTGTGTGTGTGTACATGCGCATGGAAAAAGAAAAGAAGAGTTGTTCCCTCTGTGTAAAGGGATCACTTTTGTGCTATGAGAGGTTCTTGATAAAGGTTTCAAATCCTCTTGAACTTTCTATGAAAGACTTGGTCTGCAGCACACTTTCCTTACCCATGACAGCCCTGCTACCTGCGGCCATGATAGACTTTCCTATATTTTGCTCAAGTAGAAAAGGTTTTTTTTTAACATCCTCTAAGGCTATGCCTCACATGCTCTTTGCTTCTGCATGAGCACTCTACATTAGAGCTGAAGAAAGTTACAAGGCAGTAAAAGAGCAGTTTCTGCTTTGATTTGCAAATATTTTTAACCTCCTAAAAATAAACGCTGAGTTGCAAATAGGCACCAGTGTTCCTATACTGCTCTCTAAATTAGTTATTTCTGAGAGGATGAAGAATATCTTTTGTCTTTCTGCTCAGAGCTACCTGCTTGTGATTCAACACATGACTCCATTCAGGATCTTAAATGCCACTTCTTGTTTGTTTGGAGGTAGACATTGTCTCTCAAAAGAGGTGGGAAGATTTCTGTTTTAGAAATGAATTGTGAATGAGGTTAAAATCTGTACGGGGGTGGGCTTCAGTTTCTGCAATATCTCTCTTGGAACGTGGCTCCCTTCCCTTCCTTGTGTGTTTGAAATTCCTGGTTTCACATTTTGTAAGATTACCCAAATGCACAGTCTTCACCCTTTTGGAACTCACAGTTGAAAAATGAAGGGCAACTTTCTTAACTTCAGTTGTCCTTAGATTTACCTTTTTGTTGTTGTTTTTGTTTTAATCTGTGAAGAGAGAATGACAATATTTTGCTTTACAAAGTTGTCATGTCATGTCATTCATTCAGTCATGCATGCATTCAGCAGGCACTGCTCCCTATTGTAGAATGCCTAGCATTTTTAAATTACAAATATTTTATTTTTTGATGTAGCAAATTTTAACAATCATATAAAAAACATATTGTAGAAAATTTTTTAAGAACAGTGCAAAGAATGTTATAATCCTCCATGTACTCATCACTCAGCTTCAAAAAGATCAATTCACATCCACTCTTGTTTCATTTAAATCCCCAGCACTCCCACTCTTGGTTATTTCGAAGCAAATTTCAGACATCATTTTATCTAACAATCATTTTTAAAGATTAATGTTCGATCCCATTCAAAACTTAAACCCTTTAAAGCAACCTAAACTGCACTTATAACTTATTTCACTTCCTTTTAAAGAACTTTATTTGATTAACAAAAAAAATTCCCAAATACTAGTAATTCTTATAAATATGAAAATTTAAACATATCAACAGGATAAGTTACAAGCTCTCTTAAATATATTTCAACTCTATTTAAAAATAATGAAATTTCAACATAAAACCACAAGCCTAAGTCAATTCTTCAATTCTTACAATCACAGAACTGTTTTCCCCTTTACATAACAACTATATAAAAATACCAATTTCATATGAGTTCATCAAAATTATTAATATTGTGGGATGTGAGTCTTCTAAACACTTCCATTTTCAATGTTAAATCCTCCCAAGGTTAAAAGATACCTAATCAATAAGAAAGGACTCTGTGATTCCAGACCCACACATGTGGGTAGCTCCCACCCAGTCTGTTGTATTTGTGGATTAAGTTCAACTGATCTGCTCTCTGTTTCATTCTATACTGAACTGCTTTCAGTATAGATTGTTCAGGAAGATTGTTCAGTATAGAACAATCTAGAACAGTATAGAACAAGACCCAAATTTCTTACAGATATTTAATTGACAATTAGTATTTTGTAGCTTTGTTTAACTCTGAAGTCAGAGTTCTAAGAAAAATATCAATGAAAAAAAGACATACTGTGAGAATGAATTAGATGGTTAAATAAACTTGGGGACACTGAATTAAACAAGCTTTATTTGTGTGTTTTAAACTCTATACAATATAAGACACTAATGCAAATATCAAAGAGCATTTCCAGATATATTTGACTATGGACCTATGGGCTGCCCCTCCTTACAGGAGCATTATTAATGCTCCTATAATACCTAATCCATAAGTGACAATCAAAAGGCCAAATCTTGACTGACAGCTCAGTTTCACTTGACCACATAGTTGTTTTCACTTGACCACCATTTAAAAATTGGGAGTTTACCAAAAAGAACAAAAATTTCAATTGCCAGTCTCTTTCCAAGGATTACAAAGTTGGGCAAAAGGAAGGCTGTGTTCCAACATGGCTCCCCTAGCTGGAACTGAGCAAGGGCTGCTCAGTCATGCTGGGCATAAGTCCTTCCTGGGTCGTTCACACAGAACACCTTTGCTGCCCTCCTGAGCATTTGAATCTGCATCTTGATGGTCCAGGGACCCACTGGTATAGTAGAACTTGATTTGAGAAGAGCTTATGTAATCCCATGCAATGGGGGAACTGCCATGAATGGTGTGAATGGGCTGGGGAGACCTGGGCCAAGTGCCTGGGGAAAGAATCCTGTAGCATCCAGTGGAGAAGGAGGCACTGTTACAAAACAGCACCCCAGTCCCAGGGCAGAACCAGCTCACGCTGATTTTCTATTTGCTTCAAAATTTCCCCATTGTCCCCTATGGATATCTTGATGTGTATTAAGAAATAAAGAGTTTAGGTCAAAAGCTAAGATGGTGCAAATGATTACTAAATGGTAAAATAAACTTCCAAATGGAGTGTGCTTGTTAATGATTCCTTCCGTCTGAGGAGGATTACAACTAGGGCTTGGTTATCATTGAATCTTGTTGCTACACATAGAGAAAACCCAGATTTTCCTCTAAGCAAGCCAATGCCTGGCGTTGCCAGCCAACAAAGAGGTTGTCTGAAAGCCGTGCCCAGAAGTTTTGTAATTTAAACTCAGACAAAGAGAATAAAGGCAAGATGGTTTCCTTTGATATTATTTTCACAGTGGGGTTGCAAGTCAAGAAAATAAATGACCAAGCAAGCTCTGTTTTCTTTAATCTTATTTAATGCATTGCTCTGCAGCAGCAGTAAGCTAATAATTAAGGACCATTCTGCCTCCTCCAGAGGCTTTGATCTACAAAGATGTGACTCCATATATTTGTCTGGTTGGGTGTGTAAACTCTGATTAACGTCCATAAAAATTGGTCAAAATCAAAAAAGCAAAAAGCAAAACAACAACAATGAAAACCCCACCTGCCTCTGAGGAAGGGGAGATTTCATCTGCAATTACGGATGTCATAACATTATTTGCTTATGTTTCAAGATGACGCAGCTTGATGTTATGGGGTACTACTAAAAAGTAATCAAAACACATACTATTTATAGCAATCCCATAACCTGTAACTAGAATTTCTATTTCAGATATCTAAGAAAAAAATCTCTAGAAAAAATATTCTGCAAAATGAGTGTGCATACTCAGACACACACCCCCATATAGGATTTATCTCTCTTGTTAGATTTTTTGGTTCAATTTTTTTAACCTATTATAATGTGTGAAAATCTAAAGTTTTCCCTTGTTCATTACTCTTTTTGAAATTTCAGGGATTTGCTGGCAATTCAAGTATAATAGAAACCATATATTTTTACATTATTGGGAGTATATTAGTATGACTGGAAATTCCAATAATTAGATATTCGACTTTCTGAACTGATTGTCCAGTTTACTTGCTTTTTCTTCTCTATTGCTTATCTGTTCTAGATTTTTAAAAATGTTTCTTCATGTAAATAGTTTTCAAGAGAGCGTTTTTTTGTCTGAATCGCCTTTTACCTGCTTATTTATATTTTGTGGATATTTTGTCTTCTGCTTCTTCATTGCTGTTTCCTTCCAGTTCCTTTTGGTTTGGGTAGTGGTTGTTTTGTTTGGATATAGTTCCTTTCTTTAATTTTGGAGCCATTCCTCTGGTGTCTGGTGTCTCTTGAGTGGGTACTCTTTCTAGAAGGAAGGCACTACAGTCTGATCGGAGGCTCCTTGTGTGTGCCTGATATTGGCACCACAGGGGTCCTGCCATACTTGCTTGGGTAGCTTTTGTGTTGGAGAACCTCCAAGTGCATGTTTGAGGAGGTCTTTTCTCCTGAGCTAGTTTATTCAAGAGGAATCCCCTACCTGGAGATGTCTATGCTTGTTTCTGTCCATTCTGGAAACTCAGTGCAGGGAGGAGGAGGAAAGTGGGGGAGGGGGATTCCATACCCCAATGTTTTACCTAATCCCCTCTTGGCCTTGTGTTCCTATAAGTGGGGCGACCTTGTGGGTGGGGGAGTGGGGGAAGAGAAAGTAATAACCTGGAAGGAAAGGACTGGGGCTCTTGTACTCCACACTGAAACATTTCCCATGGTTTTGGTCCCATGACCTTCCTCTGACCTTGAGGTACTTGTTCTGTTGCAGTCTGAAGTCTTTGGAGTGCACAGAGTGCTGAGTCTCCTTGGCATGCCCACTTAATAAGCAGGACTTCAAGTTCAGTTTTCTTCATTGTCTTTGCTAAATTATTCACCATGACTTGATTTTCCTTCCACCTCTCTTTTACCCCAGTACCCAATTCAATGATCACCTGCCTCAGATGTAATAACTATGCCAGTTTCTTAGATATGTCCTCCTCTTTCTACACTTCTTTTTACACCTATTCTTGGTACTGGGAATTGAACCCAGGGATCCTCTACCACTGAGCCACATCCCAAGCCCTTTTTAGATTTTTTTATTTTGAGACAGGGTTTTGTTAAGTTGCTTCGGGCCTTGCTAAATTACTGAGGCTGGCTTTGAGTTTGTCATCCTCCTGCTTCAGCCTCCTGAGCCACTGATATTACAGGCATGCCCCTGCACTCTCTGATAACACATTATACACATTCTTCTGACCTCTTAAACAGTATATCTTGGATATTATAACTCATTCTTTTTCAAGAGTGCACAGTAATCCACCATGTGTGTATAATATATTTAACAGTTCCATACTGATGTACATTTAAACAGTTTCTAATTTCTTACTACAAGACAATGGGACCATAAATATCTGTTCACCTTTATGTCAGAAATATGTAAGTCTTTGTGCATATGTATGTGTGAGATAAATTCCAGAAGCAGAATTGCTGAGGTGAAAGACAAATACACTTGTAATTTAATAATGACAGTCAAATTGCCCTCTAGCAGTTGTGCCAAGGTATGGTTCTCATAACAATAACAGGAGTTCCTGCTTCCCAACATTCTCTCATCTGCTTATTATCACAATTTTTTCTCTTTCTTTCTTTTTTTCTTTTTTGAGATGGGGTCTTATTGTATAGCCCAGGCTGGTCTTGAACTTTTGGTTTTGAGTAGTCCTCCCATCCCAAGCTCCCGAGTAGCTGGAACTACAGGTGTGCACCCCCATGACAGGTTTTTCATTGTTTCCAGATTTAATATGTGAAAATTCTAATTTAAGTGTAGTGTTCATGTGTATTTCTTTGGCAAAGTGAGTTTGATTGTCCTTTTATGTATTATAGAGCCATTTGTATTTTTTGTGAAATATCTGCTCATGTTCTTCTTTATTTTTCATTGGGATATTAGTATTTTTCTCAACAATTTGTACATTTTACTTACTTACTTCTTTAGAAAATTAGCTCCTTGTCTGTCATATATGTTGGAAAGTTTTCCCTACTGACATGCCATTTGATTTTTGTTGTTCATGAAAACTTTTGGCAAACAAAAAGTTATAATTTTTTGTAGTCAAATTTGATGCTTTCTTCAATGGATTTCTCTGAGGTCACAGAAAATTTTCTGATTTTTTCTGTAGTATTTTATGATTTCATTTATTTTACAGTTACTTATGTGGAATTTGTTTTGGAGTAGGGATGAAACTGGGGTTGTTTTTCCCCCAATTGGCTTGCTAGCTCTCCCAACAAGTTGTGATCATCCTCAACGCAAAACACAAGATTTACAGAAGTGCAAAATCTGATCTGATCTAAGCAGAAGACTGTCTCCCTGACCATTAAGGCAGGACAACTGGTTCAGAACATTTTGCAAGAAATCTAATCTGTGGGTTTGGGGTGTGTAATCCAAGATAGAGCCTGACCATCTCTGGCAATTGTATCTGATCTCTCCCTTTGTGTGGAATTGGGAGGGGAGACATAAGAGCTCCTGGGAGGTACCAGAAGTTAATCAGATAGCAAGTCTGACCAATTGTAAATCTCAGGGCCCGAATGGAGTTTAAGATACACAGTCCAAATCCGAAGAGTTAGGCAAGCAGGAAAGCAAAGAATAAATCTGGACCTGCAGGCATAGTGGTATAGGAGGCCTAAAGGTTTGGAGCAAGGAAGGGGACACTTACATTTCTAAAGAGTCCTGTAGCAATTCTCAGCCAGACGATGGAATTCAGACTAAGCTTTATCTGCACACAAGGGTGGGGCCAAGAATCCCAACAGCTCATAGAGGGTAGCCCAGGTCTTGGAAATGTGGGCTGAAATAAGTTTTCTGAGATAAAGAAAGTACTGGAGTAGTGTTATTGGTTTACAAATAAAAATATTTACCTCTCCTAAGTCATTCTAAAGATAACAGTGGATAAATTAGTATGTTAGTTCATTCCTTTTTCAATAAACTTTTATCAAATAAATGTCAGACTCTGTGCAGACTAAGAGACAGAAGAAAAAGGCACAGGTTGCTGCTGTCGGGTGCTAATCTAGCTGAGGTGCAGCAGGTCAGTGACAAAGACAGCACAGTGGTGAGGAGCTCTGAGAGGACAGAGCCATGAAGTTCTTCGTAGAATCTGCCAGATCAGGGAGTGACCCCGCACTGCATTACGTCTAAAGTCCTCCTTCTCCTTTTATATAGGTTAAGTTTAAAGTTTCTTTTAGAACCAAGATTGATATTAATGCCACTGCACTTCTAGCCTCTCTTTAAATGCTTCCCCCACCCCTTTTTCTCCTGGTACTGAGGATGGCTTCCAGGGCTTCTAGCATCCTAGGCAAGTGCTCTACACTGAGCTACTTCCTCAGCCCTGCATGTCTCTGCCAGAGATCTACCATGATTTGACCTTAAGTAGATCCTCAGTCTGAGATATAGGGATGAGTTTTCAAAGTGCTTGTGAACCCTTTAAAATTGAATGAGATTGTGTGGGTGTGTAGGTCATAGGTTTCGTTAGAATTTCAAAGGAGTCTATGACCCCAGGACAATTACAAATTAGTGACTTAGATTTCTTCCACTCAATTAAGGATATTTTATATTAAAAATGTTTTTTTAAACACCCTAACAGACTCTAACCTAGAGATGTTTTAGTCACTGCTATGTGGTCCCTTCATCCTTCCAGCTGCCTTTCCCAATTTCCAGAAATAGGAACAATAACTGGCATAAACCTCCTCTTAACTTTCCATAATTACGTTTATTTGGCAAGCCCACACTTTGCCATAATAATATATGGGCAACCATGTTCTTAACTGTAATAATTTGTGATTCATCAAGCAGAGTTGGAAATCCACATTTCCAAGGCAATTTCTCATGTTTTCAGGCAAGTTTTTGGTTCAAAATGCTGATGTCTAAAAATCAAGTTCAACACACATTTTTTGGACACATTTGACCATTTATTATGCACTAGATACAGTATTCGATGCCTTACATGAATTAGTCAGCACATTTAACGAATACTTTCTATACATGAGACATCACATTCCAGCCAGAGGGAGAGAGGAGGGCGGCAGGACATGCTAATGAATTAAGGCTAGTTTCCACCTTTGCGGATATCAGACATTTCAGAAAACACAGAAAATGCTCTGAGGATCCGGAGAGGAAGAAATTGTTTCCTACCAGGGAGTGCAGGGAAAGACGCCTAGAAGACACTCTAGCCAGGAAACATTTCTTATCACTGACAGTGCTGTACTCCTGTTCACCCTGTTCCATGTCTTCAAAATAAAGTGCTGGCCCTGGGAATTAACAGCTGATCAGAAGTACTTGGCCCTGGATATTGACACTTGATCAGAAATATTCTAAAAATAAGGCTAGGAAAAAACTAGCCTTTGTCACAGAATAACAAAGAAAGAAAAAAATGGAAGCAAATGGTATAAAAAAATTTACAAGAACTTTTTAAGGTATTAAAGGAGATATAACATTATTCACATTAATATTAATAATTTTGACAATTGATGGTAATAGAGAATTTTGTTGTCATCATAGTTATCATTTTTTAAAATCTGGTTTTGAAGCAACCCAAAGCAAAATGCATATTTTCCTAAATTTTATTGTTTTGCTGGAAAGATCTACAGACTATAAGGCTTTCTTACATGTAGATCAAGCACTTTGTGTATATACATTTTTCTTCTTACTAAGTCATATGTAATCAAGCATGTACTATTGAGTAAGTCTGCTGAGTGTATTTAGATAAATGTCCACAAGGCAGTTTCACATTGACTATAAATCCTGTACTGTACATTAGCATGGGTCAATCATTTTCTTACTCTCTGTTTTCAGGATGAGCCAGCACCTGCCAAATTTTTGAGGCAGCTCAGGGCTTAGAGGGAAGGCTCATCTAAATAAAGGCCGGCTAAAGTGACATTGCAAGGATTTAATCCTCTGGCTGCCCTGTGACTTAAGGCTGATTTGCAAGATTCTTCTTTCCTGGGGTCCAGCTAATCAGTCTCCAGGGCCCTCAGACTTAAGAACACAGAGAAGCAAAAAATGAAGCAGGTCAGAGATAAGCACCAGCAGCAGGAACCTGCCGACCTTCGAGGGGCTTTAACACACCAGAGCGCAAGATTTCCTGGCCATCGACGGAAATAGCAAACTGGAGCCTAGGACACAGCCACCTACTACAGAACATCAGATTCCGCATCCAGCCAGAAGTTCCTCGAGTCCCATCTGGAAAGAGTTATGGTAACTGGACGTTTGCCTAGTTGCACAGGTAGAGCTTGGAAGTTCACCACGAGGGAAGGTGGGAAGGGCAGGACAGCCTCTGCCTGCTCTCACTGAGGCTGGAAAGGAAGCTGCCCAGCAAGGAGTGTCCACCAGCTCCCAGGACAGCTGTGTGGGACTCTGGACTGCTGCAGGCCTTAACTCTCATCTCCCATGCACTGGACCTCTGCCTCCTCCGGAACCCGTCCCTCTGGGTGTCTCCTGGCTGAGATGGAGACGTGAACCCGGGAGGACGATGACCGCAGTGTGCGCCACCGGAGGCGACCTGGTGAACTCCCACTGTGCCAGGTGGGAGCGGCGCGACAGCGCGGAGAGCAGCAGTCAGACCGAGTGCAACAGGGAGGCCGAGGAGGGACAGCCCCGCCAACTGACACCTTTCGAGAAGCTGACCCAGGAAATGTCCCACGATGAGAAGGTGGTGAGGGAGATCACGCTGGGGAAACGGATAGGCTTCTACCGAATTCGAGGGGAAATTGGAAGCGGAAACTTCTCCCAAGTCAAGCTCGGGATTCACTCCCTAACCAAAGGTAGGCTCTGACTTCCCAAGTTCTTCCCAAGAGATTCTGGGATCTAGTTTGCGCGTGGGGTATGAGGCGGGGCCAAGGGAGCAAAGTGACTTCAGCTAAGCACCCAAGCCCTGTGCCAACCGTCCTCCGTGGTCTCAGTTAATTCCCACAGTGACAACGTGAAGACAGGATTTTAGCTTCCATTCTACAGATAGGGAAACTGAGGTCCAAAGAAGTAAAATGTGAGTTTGAGAGTTCAATCTTAAGAGTTTTTTATTCCCAAAACTCCCACTATACCATGTGGACAAACTCATGCAAACGGTGAGGTGAACTGCCCCCTGCAATCAGGCCATGGAGAAGTGGACTGGGGTGTTGCTTGGTTCCAAGGCAACACATCTCCTGAGTCCACATTCATAGCTTCTATTTATATTTGTGTGTCAATAACAAGGGCACAGAGTGGCACAAACGACCTCCCAGATGGCCACTCTCTGGATAACAGATCTCAGTTTCCCCTCTAACCAGAACCTGCTGCTTTCATTATATTTGGGGAAAAAGGTTTGATCTCAGGATATTTTCTGCTTCAGTTTACTTTGTATTTGTTCTCAGTATTGCTTGGCTCCTCACTCAACACTTGCTTTGCTATTGGTCACTCTGAGATTCTGGACTAGCAGTGCCCACCACTCTGTCCTCAAGGAGAAACTGCATGGAGAGCCCAACATCTCTTTGCTGCCCAACCTCAATGTGGGTATTTTCCCAAGGTACCTCTAACTTAGCTGAAGCCTGCAAGAGAGAAAGGAAGAGAGAAAGGAAGAAAGGAAGAAAGGACGGAAGGGAGGGAGGGAGGGAGGGAGGAAGGGAGGAAGAAAGGAAGGAAGGAAAGAAGGAAGGAAAGAAGGAAGGAAGGAAGGAAGGAAGGAAGGAAGGAAGGAAGGAAGGAAGGAGGAAGGAACCACTTGTAAGCATAATTTACAGTGTCTGAAGCCCATAGGCTCTACCCTCTCCCAAGAGTCCCTTAATGACATTTTCTCTCCTTGGACCCAGCATGCTACCATGTCCCAAAGCCCCTCTTATCTTGTATCACAATTGTCTTTTGCTTTCTTTTTTTTCTCCAACCTGCAAAATTGTGCCCTTCCAATCCCTGTGATTGGTCTCTATGAAAAAGCCCCATTTACATACACATATGCATGCATTACCACCCCCAACAGGCACACACTCCAGCACATACACTCTCAAGTCACAGGAACTCCAAGTCCCCTTCTGTGTTGCTCTGAAGCCTGAGTATCTGGTTCATGTCTTGGCTACTTTACTTACTTATCTGGGTAAATTACAGTACTGCTCTGAGCCTCAGATAATTTATAAAATGTAGCCAATAATAGCACTTACTTTATAGTGCCTCAGAAGTATTAATAAGTGCTCCATAAATGTTAGTTGTTGATATTATTTTGCAGACTTGTTTAAGCCTTGCCTAACCTTTGTATAACTAAAGATCAGTTGTCCCTTTATCAACAGAAGTTCATTCCCACGTACAAACCAAGATTCCATGGTTTTCAACTCTGACTATACATAGAATTATTTGAGAAGGAAAAAAGAAAAAACCCAGACCCCACCCAAGAGCTTCAGATTTAATTGGCCTGGGTTGAGGCTAGCCTGGATACTATTTTTAAATTCTCCTGATTATTCTAATGGACATGCAGAGCTAAGACACACCATCTAAGTGATTTGCATATACTGTAGATGACTTTTTTTAAAATAGCATTTTTTTGTTGTTTTTTGTCACAAATCCAAGTAGCATTTGTCTTCTAGATTTAGTTTAGAAGTATTGTGTCAGGCTTTGATGCTGCATTTAATTTCAAATTTCATTTAACTTGGGATAATATTCATTTACATCAAAACAGTGTATTAGGCCTTGGGAGATTTAAAGGTAAATTACATACAGGTCCCAGCCTCAAGGATAAGAGGAGAGAGGAAAGCATACAAATAAATATAGCACAAGCCGGAATTTGAAACATATGTAAGAGAAGTCATAGGTTTAAAGGAAGGAGACTCTTCCACCTTGGGAATATTGTAGAAGGCTTTCTTTCTTTCTTTTTTTTTATTTACTTATTGATTCATTGAACACAAATGGAGTACAGCTATTGTTTCACTGGTTGTACACAAAGTAGAGTCACACCATCTGTACGTTCATGCATGTACACAGGGCAATGGTATCTGTCACACTTTCTGTTACTATTTTTACCCCCCCACCCGACCCCACCCCTCCCTTCCCTCTATGCTATCTATCCTTCCTCCCTTCTTGCCACCCTTCCCTCCCCCCCGCATTATGCATCATCATTTATTTATCAGAGAGATCATTTGGCCTTTAGATTTTTGGGATTGGCTGATCTCACTTAGCATAGCAGTCTCCAACATCATCCATTTACCTACAAATGCCATAATTTTATTCTTCTTTATGGCTGAGTAATATTCCATTGTGTATATATACCACAGTTGTAGAAGGCTTTCAATAGGGATAGTATTTTAGCTCCACTTCAAGGATGGATAGGATTTTGGATAAGTAGTTATTAGAGAATGGAGAAGAGCTGAGGACAAGAAAGTGATCAAAAGCATAAAAATGGTATGTGTACTATTTCCCTAAACACGAGGAGATGGTGGGAGGAAGGCCTGGAGAGCTACATTGAGGGAATCCTGGTGGACTTTGATTTTTGTCTTAAGGATCTGAGATTGCTTTTGATAGCAATAAAGAACCATCAGGATTTTTGTGATTAGAGCAAGACTTTTAAAAGAATAATCCTATAGTAGTGAGAATGAAGTTGGGGAAGATAGAGATGCAGGAGGAAGGATGATGTCAGGAAACAATGGTGATCATTCAGATGGGAGGAGATCCTGAGCCAGATGGTGGCAGTCAAGATAGAAAGAGCTGTGTGATGCTGAGGAGAAGAATCCATAGGACTGGTGTAATGGTCAGAGTTCTCCAGAACCAATACATGTGTATGTACACATGGACAGATGGTTGGATAGAGAGTTATTTGAGGATCTGGCTCACATTATTATGAAAAATGGAAATTCCCAAGATCTGCAGTCAGGAGCTGGAAACCAAGGAGAGCCCGTGGTGTAGTTCCTGTCCAAAAGCAAGAGCCAAAGCCAATGCTGCAGTTGAAGTCTGAAGGCTGCAAGACCAATGTTCCAGCTTAAGGCAGTTTGAGCAGGAGTTCTCTTACTCAGGCTTTTTTTTCTACTCTGATCTTTAACTGATCGGAGGAAGACAACACTGGGGAGGAAAACCTGCTAATTCAAACATAAACATCCTCACAGACACCTCCAGAAGAATGCTTTACTAAATGTCTGGGCATCATTTGACCCAGTGAAGTTGACAAATAAAATTAAACATTATAGTTGGTAACTAAATGGATGTGGAACTGAGGATGGAAAGAAGAGAAAGGCACTATATTTGCCTTACTTGACTATGTGAACCAAAAGAAGAGCAGTGATAATACAAACAGGGAAATGTCAAGGAAGAGTAGAGGTGAGATGGAAAACGAATAAAAACATTGATGTCCCAGAAGACCTGTCTACCCAGAAGTCATGTGCTCAGGCAGGGACCTGGGCATAAGGTCAGACCATGTTTTGCATTGAGGTGATCATGGAAATAGATGGCAATCACTAAGTGGGACAGTAGAAAAGGGTGATGAGCCACCTGTTCATACCAAAATAACTACTGGTTTATATCCCAATTGGCATGCATTTTATGTCTATATAAGTGCATATGTGTGTGTGTGTGTGTCATATATATGTACGTGTTTTCAATATGTTAATGGGAGCATTTACTCATGCTCCATGAACACCATGAGTTTTTTTTTTTTTTTTCCAGTCAGGAGATTAAACCCAGTGCTCTATAAGTGAGGTACACTCCCAGCCCTTTTTATTTCTATTTTGAGACAGGGTCTCACTAAGTTATCCAGGCTGGCCTTGAACTTGTAATTCTCCTGCCTCAGCTTCCCAAGTGAATGGGGTTGCAGTTGTGTACTACCATGCAAACTACCATGGTGAAATACCATGCATTTTAAAAAACATTTTTAAAATTTTTAATTGACACATAGTAATGTGTACATATTAATATGCATATATTAATATAATGTGTACATAGTAATTATACATATTAATGGGATGCAGTGTGACATTTCAACACATCAGATCAGGGTAATTGGCATTTCTATCACCTCAGACATTTATGATTTCTTTAGTAACCTAAAATTTTCTCTGCTGATTTGGGGATGTAGCTCAATGGTGGAGTGCTCGCCAAGCTTGTACAAGGCCCTGAGTTCTATCCCTAGCACGAAAGAAAGAAAGAAAGAAAGAAAGAAAGAAAGAAAGAAAGAAAGAAA
>JAJEJO010046604.1:0-63575 GCA_020662805.1 Glaucomys volans
ATGGCAGCTGGAAGTCCGGGGTGGGCATCAGGTTGGTGCTGGCAAGCAGCGAGGACTTGGGTGGATGCGTGGGCACCACCCACTCTCCCGTCTTCCACCTGCACCCCTCCCCAGGACCGTAGGGTTTTGATGTGAGCAAGCCAGGAAAGCAATTAGGTGGAGGTGTGGGACACAGTGGTCAGCGGTCTCCAGCCGCCACCTGCAGGGCTCACGGCCAGGCTCGGCACCCCAGAGTCGGGCCTGCCCAGATGCCTCTTCCTTTCCTGGCATTCTTCCCTGGTAAACCCACCACAGCCTTGCCAGGCTCCGCAGCCACCCGCTCTGGCTCTGGGGTGTGTTCCAGCTTCTGGAGCCACCTGAGGCTGTGCCCAGGGTGTCTGAAAGGTGGCCATGGGCCATGCTGCCTGCCTGCAGGTGGGCATGCCCCACTCGGGGCAGAAAGCTCCAGCTCACCTGCCCTCTTCTCTTCAACACCTCTCGTCCCCCCGTCCCAGGGCCACCTCCCTGGTTGCCTCCCTGTCACAAGCCCTCAAAACTGAACGAGGTCTCCTGGGCTGGGAGGTTGGGGGTGGTGAGCTGGCACCATGGACAGGAGTGGGGCGGGGGCAGCAGCTCGGCTCCTTCCCGCAGGACAAGTGCAGAGGTGCCCAAGGTGCCCCTCAGCCTGTGCTGGGAGCCATGGGAGGTGACACGCGGGCTTGGATCTGCTCTCATGTTCGTCTCCGCCTTGTCCCGACAGGTGCCGGCATGGATGGAGTGGAGGAAATTAAACGCCATCCCTTCTTTGTTACCATAGACTGGAACGTAAGTTGCATGCTGTGTCCCCAGGGTCATACAAGTGACAAAAGCAGGGGAGGGAAGATGGCAACTTTGCCCAGAAAAAAAGTCTGTGGAGAGGTGCAGGCTCCCGCGGCCCTGAAGCCCCTTAACTCTGCGCTGCCCCAGAGGCTCCGCACAGTCACCCTGCCTGCCCTCGCCTCGCGGTTTCTGCCGTGGCCGGCTCTGCGGGGTGGAAGGTCGCTCGTCAGATGTGACGAGGCCTGACCTCCAGCCTGCAGGACCTCCTCAGGTCCAAGGGCAGGCTGCTCTGTCCCAAGGAAGCCATCCTTCCCTCCGCGGTGTCTGCTTTTAGTCCTTTCCTTTAGCACCGAGCACCCGCATTGGGGATTTTCTTTTCCTGAGCTAACAGACTAATCTCAGAGGATTTTTAATGGAGTTTGATAAAAAGTCAGGATGCTCTGGGCACAGGACAGGGTTCACCCTCCCGCCTCCTCGTGTCCTCCCAGGTTTGGTGCCTCCAGGAACCCCACCCTGGTCTTGCAGGGAGCCTAGTACCACAGCACTGGGAGCACCAGCTCGGTCCCCGCTGGCTCCCCAGCTTACCACCTGACCCCATTCGCGAGGGCAAGTCTGGGGATCTCTAAGGCCCATTCTTACTGCATAACGCGTTTGCAATGGTAGATTAGAGGGAGGCATGACCTTTCCGGAGGTCCCTGGCTCTCCATGGTGGAACTCCCAGTTCAAAGAGCAACTAGAAATCAGGTTGCTTCTCCTCCCTGCAAAAGTGGAACACATGCAGGCACCCGGAAATAAAGCCCCCGCTACTTTTGAAGGCTCCCTTCAGCGCCCCTGAAAGTCCAGGCTGGCAAAGCGCTCAGGCTGCCTCGGCTACGCCCAGGGTCATTTGAGCTGATGGTCTGTGAGTCGGGATGTGTTTCTGGGGAGACTGCTGGACCTGGACCTGGGACTCCCCAGGAGCCTGTCCTTGACCGTGGACCTGCATCTCCCGCTGCGCAGCATGCGGATGGCCTCTCCTCATCCTGGGAGGGGCGAGGTTGGCTGCTCTGTCAGTCAGCATGACCCGGGCTCCTCACCCGGCAGTGGGGGCGAGCTGCACAGCCCACTCACAGATTGTGCTCCTCTTCCTTTGTCTGGCCACCTGTGTTTTTGCTCCGTGTCTAGGGCACTTTCCAGGCTGGGGATGGAACGGTGGGCACAGCATACCCTTCCCCCAGGGCTGATGACCTCCTTGGGAGAGAGGCAGTCAACAGGGGCTGAGGTGTCCTGGGGGAGTTCTGCAGTGAGGGAGGAGGGAGCCTGCATGGGGGAGGAAGTCAGGGAGGCAGCGGTGGAAGTGCCCCCCGCTCCCCTCACCACCTCCTCCGTCACCCATCCCCTGCCCAGGCTTCAGCCTCCAGGCTTTGCCCTGCTGCCTGTCTTCCTGAACCCCTCTTCCCAAGCACCCCAGGGCTCGTGTCACGGCTCCCTTCCATCCTCTTCTCCAGCACCCAGCTACCCTCCTGCAGCCCCTGGCCCTGTGCTGCTGATCTCGTTCCTGCTGTCTGTTCCCATGTCCCTACCCCCTTCCAACGCACCACACCACAGCACTGCTTTCTGCTGTTGGTTATTTTCTGCTTCCTGCTCTAGAATTAAGCTGCGGGAGGTCAGGACCTCGAGGGCCTGGCCCCGGAAGGTGCTCCTGCCTTCCTGTCCAGTGAGCGAGTAGCGAGTGATCACTTGAGTCTGAGCCAGTGGGCAGGGAAGGGGGCAGGGGAGGGCCCAGGAGCTGTCACACAGGAGCGCAGCTGTGGAGGGAGACTGTCCCTTCCTCCCCGCTCCAAAGACCATGCCTGAGAAATGGAAAAGGGGCATTGTTTGGGCGTCAAGTGGGGGCAGCTGCAGGTGCCAAGGGAAGCTGCTTGGGGTGGGAAGTCCTGAGGGCTGCAGCTGGGAGGAAGGGGAAGTCCCCAGCTGTGCCCCAGCGAGCACCTCCACCAGGAGACCTTGGCGAGGGCTGCACACAGATGCTCATCTCAGCCAGGAAGTGGGCAGCATCTCAAGGCTTGCACATGGCGCAGGGAAGCCTGCGGGCTGAGTGTAGTGCATGTGGGAGGCCAGGTCGCCAGGCTCCGGGCAGAAGCCGCCGTTTCCCACAGCTCCCTCCCTGGGCCGCGCGCGCCCAGGCCCATGTGGGCTCTGGAGTTGGCCAGAGACGCTCTGTGGTGCAAGCAGCTCCTCAGACCCCTGCACCGAGCAGGTGTCACTACTGCATAGTTTGAAGACCTTTTTTCTCTTGGCATTTGTTTTCGTTTGTCTTGGTTTCAAGAGGTCCTCCGGGTTCTTTAATACCAAGTACCTTTGCTGTCATTTCTGTCCTTGCAAGAGGACACCAGGCAGAGGCTGGAGGGATGGGAGGATCTCGTTCTGTCTGGAGCTGGAATTAACTGTCTGCGGAGCTCGGAAACTGCACTCGTGTCAACTCAGATTTGATAAGTGATGCTTCGCAGCTACCTGGATAGAGGTGTCCGTGACCCAACCACTGGAAGACACAGCTGTGTCCTCTAGCCGCTCATCCCCGGGGTGCCTGTTGTACCACAGGCCGTGGTCCAGAAGCAGCGTGCAGTGTGCACAGCAGTCAGAAGAGAACCGATGCCTGAGAGAAGGCCGGTGGGAGGTAGCCTGGAGGCCACGGCCCTTGGAAGACGGGAGGGGTCTCCCAACAAAGAGCTCAGCCTGGAGACGTGGAGTCTCAACAGCGCCACCCCAGGCCACGTGCTCTCGGTGTCCTGACTGTGAATGATGGACTAGCCCACCCCTGCCACCCTGTCCCTCCCTGGTGGTATGTCTTCGTGGCTCTCATGGACCCCAGTGCACACCTGTGCTCCGGAAAGTTTGCAGGGAGGAGTTCCCTGTGTGCTTGTCTGGATGTGCCTGCTAGGTGCCAGCAGCTCAGATAACTGACAGCCACAGGGCAGTCCCCTGCGCAAGGACCGCTCCCTCTGCAGGGCATGCACGCAGGAGTGACAGAGAACACAGTCCCTGGATGTTGGATTTCCGCCTGGGGATTCTATCCAGGCACTTGCCTCAGGATCCAGCTGAGAAAACACAAGAGTGTTTATTTTGCTTTCTACAGTCTTCTGTGACCCCAAACTGCCAGAAGATCTTTTTTAAGCAAACACCTGTCAGCCACCAGCTGTCCCGTGGGCCGTGGCCTGCTGGAGCAGTGTGTGGGTCACCACGTGGGCCTGTGCTGCCTCTCCAGCTGCCTTCAGCACCCAGCATGTTAGCGCCAGCCCGGAAGGCTGCCTTCCAAACCCTTACGTGCCCCACCGCTAAGTGAAGAATCACAAACTGACTACAGACTCCCACCCCTTAGAGGGAATGGTGGTCCAGCAATAGGAGCTGGGTTTACTTCCCCCTGGTTGAAGCAATGCTGAGAACACAGGATTAGGATGAACCCAAAGGAAGCTGCGTAAAAGGTGATCGGGCCACATAAGCCAGTAGAGGTGGCCCCTGCCCCAGCTCACAGGGACATTGAGTGGACTGTTCTTGGACAGCAGGGAATGATGCTCCTGCTCCACCAGACACATATTCCACAGAGAGAAGGACGTCTGCTCATTAGCTTCCATTTCCAGAACACTGCCCAAGGCCAGGGCCTCAGGGCAGCTACTTAGCCTGTGTTTTTTGCGATTACTTTTGTCGTTACTGTTACTAATTGATACTTATTACTAAGTGACTTGTGCTTGTGTTGTTCCTTTCACATTTCAAACCCCTTCCAAGCACATCAGCTGTTGCTCTGTAAGCTGACAAGGACTCCCAGGGAAACTGAGGCACAGAGCTGTGAGCAGTGTCCCAGTTGCCCAGTGAACTGGCAGCATGTTGCTTGGTGCCCTGGCTGCTGTGCGCTTGGCAGGAGTTGCGGGGAGGCCCAGGTCACTGTGCCCTGCTGTTGGCGCTGTACAGGGGAGGACTCGGGGCAGGACTGCAGCACCGGGCTCGGTCAAGCGTCTCCACACAGCTGCTGATGCCGGCAGCATGTGAACCGTTGGTCCCTGTGTAAGGGCTAGGAGAGCCCGTCTGCAAGTCCCCCAGGAGCTCTGTGCAGCGTTCTCACTGCCACCACGTCAGCCCTGCGTGGAAACTGGTGAGGCCTGCGGCCCTCCTACCCTGCAGCGCCTCTGCACCTCCTCTGTTGGCACATCTGTAATGTCCCCTCTGCACATTGGAACATGCTAATTTTGAAATGCTAGAACCAAAACTGTGCACAGAGCAGATGTCGGGGTCTGAGAGCAGTTAGTTTCCCGCCAGTAGTCAGCTCCATTTCTGTTCTATTCCCTCTGTCCTTTTCTTGCTCATCTGAGGGTCCTTTAGGTGTCAGAGGATCCCTCCCATGTACTCATGGGATACGGAATCCACCTCGACACACTGTAGATCTGTCCCCCAGTGCCCTGGGACAGAGGAGATGGTTTTAAATGGTTCCTGGTGAATTGCAGCATGACACCCCATCTTCTTTCCATAGGGTGGGCTTGAATTGCTCCAGAGTCCCTGGGTGGGGGGCATGTCTGCATGACTAATGTAGGTACCTCATCAAGCTCAAGGTCAGCCATGGGGCAGAGGTGAGGTCTCACCTCTCCCTTAACCTCAAGCCCGTTTCTAGGTTTGGAATCTGGGAAGGAAAGAACATGCAGAGTAATAACACACTAGCACCTTCCAGATGTTTATGCAGCCACGGGAAGGAATTGAGCCACCTTTAGGATTGCGGCAAGCTTCTGGGAAGCCACCAAAGGACAGAGGGACTGGCTCCACATAACCCTGGGCTACACAAAGCTTGCTACCTGCAGAGAACAAACAAACTGTGGCAGCAGCCAGGGACACGGTGTGCTCTCAGACGTGGCCGGCTCCCAGGCTGGGCAGGGCCCTGCTGCGTGGGCCTGCTGCACTGTGGCTGCCCCACCCCTGGACAAAGCTCTGGCTGCTCTCACACTGCCTGCTGTGGGTGGGTCGGGATCTCCACTGAAGAGCAGTGCACAGCGGAGGTTTGGAAAGAGTAAGGGGAGCCAGAGCCCATGGGCAGGCCGCCCGTGAATCCTGGTGTGCTCACCTGGCAAATGTGCCCTGCATGGCCACCTGGCTCTGTGACCTGATCACTTGGTGGGATCTGCTGATGGCTTCCGGCACCAGGCTTTAAGGGGTGCAGAGGGAAGAGGAAGGAGTTGGCAGAAGATGGGGCAAAGCACCAGGCAGGCCAGGCCAAACACCATGCATAGGTGACATCCACCAGCTCAGCCGCCTTCTCTAGCCTCTGGATTTATCCCTGAATGATGATTCCAACCCTCAGGAGGCTCTGTCACACCCTTGCTGGGTAGGAACCTGCTACTGATGGATCCTTTTTCCTTCTGGTTAAAATCTCAAACCTCCCGTGTGAAGCACCTGAGCTGCCTGGCCTCTGAGCCACTCAGGTGTGGTAGGTAGAGCTGGTGAGTCGGGCTGGCAGGATTCTTGGGCATCCTGAATTCCCAAGGCTTCCGTTTCCTTGTCAAGTTATGTTTTATCCCCTGCTCCTGCCAAAGAGGGGTAAGGGACACACAGCCACCTTTGCCCATGTCGGTGATCTCCGTAGCGAGGAGAAGCTGGCTGTACAATCCCACTGTTGATGGATGGACCAAGAGGAGGCAGGAGCAGGTGGGAATGTCACGGCAGAAGACATGTCTCCAAAGAAGGGGTCGAGGAACTCCCAGGGAGAGGGGGGAACTTGTCTTGGAACCAGCCAGGTTCTTGGCATATGTGATGGAAAAGAATTCCAGCATGTGCTGAAGGCATGGGCAAATTCACTTAGGAAGGTAGATACACCCTCAAGGGAGCATGTAGCAATCTCGGGAGAGATGCCTTTGCAGGGAGTGGGCCTCTCTAGAGGAGAGAGCAGCCACTTGGTGAGGAGTCAGTGTTGGTGGCGGACTGGCCGGGGGTCAGACCACAGCCAGGCTGGAGCCAGCTTTGCAGTTTTTCCTGGGCGTGTGCATTGCCCTCACACCACAAGGCAAGAGTTCCTGAGCACTTTCTGCATCTCAGGTGGGCCATCCTGAGATTTCCACTGCACCCCTGGCCTCCACCCACTAGTGCCCAGGCCAGTCATGCAGATGACATTCATGTCTCCAGGCATTGCCAAATGGTCCGCTGGGGGCAGGTCCCCTTGTGGAGAAGCACTGGGCCAGCTGCTGTGAAGCTAGGCAGGTGTGGGCAGGACTGTGGTCCCTCCGCCCGCCCAGGCCTGGGCCAGAACTGAAATGGCCTGTGTGAGCCCAGCTTTCCAGAGGCAGTGTGTCTCATCAGAGTTAAGTGGCAGCCAGGTTGAGTTTGGTTTTTGTTTTTAATGGAAATTGCTTGTGCAAATAAACCCCCCTCATCCCAGGCCTGGTCTGCCCCACACACACACTCGGGGAGACATCATGGCTTTGACTCCATCAGGACAGATCTTGGTTTTCACAACCAGCTGGAGTGTGGGAGGAGACTAGGAGAGTGTCCAGGACAGCAGCACCGGTCCTGGGCCGCCAGGTCTCCATCCGGAAGGGGCAGAGCCCTCTGCCTGAGGCACCTGTAGGCAGGTGCATCCGCACCCACTGTCGGTCACCAGGCGCAGGCTCTTTCTGCTTCTGGAGAGGGCTATGGAGGGGCTGGATTGAATCCAGGCTACCCTCCGAGCCCCCCTCCGAGCCCCCCTCCGAGCTCCTTCTGAGCGCCCTCTAGCACATCCTCCACTGCTGTGAACCCCCTCATCCCTGCCCTCCTGGGAACAGCTGTGGTTCCCATGCCAACTGCAGTTCCTGCAGCCCTGCTGGTGCCCAACCTGGCCAACACAGACGTGCCGCCTCCCTGACAGGAGCTCCCTGGAAGAGCCTGGGCCTGACGGGAAGGAGGAGCAGCTCCAGGCTGCCTGGCTGGGTGGAGTGAGGGTCTTGTCTCCAGTCTGCGTCCACCTGCCCTCTGCCTCCCCGGAGCATGGCCAGACTCTCCCTGCGCCTCCTCCTCCCGCCTGCTTCCTGCTGCCCTGCCTCTCCTCCTCACTGTCTCAGCGTCCACCAGTTCCTCACTGCCAACCTGCTGTCCACCCAGAACCTGCCGTCAGCTTCCAGATGTCTGTATGTCGTCTCCTTACTCACCATCCGACCTCACTACCTGGGAGGCTGGAGAGGTGTGCTCGCGTCTGGGGACGCTCCCGTGCACCCTGTCGAGGACATCTGTGGGGAAGGCTGTGCACACGCAGGCCCTGAGGGCAGGGAGTCCGGGCACCCGCACGTGATGTCCCACGGTAGGCTCCTGGCAGGCAGATGCACAGGCGACAAAGGCCTGTGCCCTCACTGGACCATGGTTTTCACAGTGTCCCCACAGCCAGAGGCAGGGCTCCAAGGTAGCCCAAGGTCGCCAGTGCAGGCAGGGCTCCCATGCTGTCTGGTAGCATTTTTCCTGGAGATGAAAATCCTGGGGCCAAAAAGAAGTTGGGGACTGTTGGCCTCAGGGAGGACCCAGCGCACCCCACGCGCACCCTCGGCCTGGGCCTCGCGCGTGCATCTCCGTGCAGGAGGCCGTTGTTGCACGGGTTCCGTGCTGGGTGTGGAGCTTGGGATGGGGCCCCTTGACGTTCGCCGTTCCCGTGCTCGTGTGCTGGGCGTGTGCAGAGCAGCCCCGAGCTGAAGCAGGGCTCTCGGCTCGCCTCCCAGGGCCTCCCGGGCCACCTCTCTCCCAGGCCTGTGCCTGCTCAGCCTCGTCTTGCTTCCCTTGCAGAAGTTGTACCGGAAAGAGATCAAGCCGCCCTTCAAACCAGCGGTGGGCAGGCCCGAGGACACCTTCCACTTCGACCCTGAGTTTACCACGCGGACGCCCACAGGTGGGTGCCCCGGCAGTTCTCTGACCCCTTAGGACAGAGGAGAACCAGGAGCCAGAGGTTCCCGTGGTGAAGGATGCTCCTCTCAGTAGCTGTTGGTGTTGGTTCTGTTTGAATTTTCTTTTTTCTGTGCTTCGTGATAAAGGTTTAAGTGACAGAACCAATTCTCTGCTGTTCCCCAGGAAGTGCCCCTCTGGAGATATCAGGGGGTTCAGTAGACCCCCTGCTTGTTCTGAGTTGCCAGGCCAGCGACCACCTCTCAGGCAGGAGAGCCAGTGCAGCTCCCGTCTAGCTGGGTGCTCTGCGGGAAGAGGCGGCTGGCAGTTAAGTCTGTGGGTTTGTGAACCACACTTACTCAAATAAGTGAATAAGGCTTCAAAACTGAAGCCTGCTTGAAAGTTATGTCACTCGTGGAATATGTCCCACTCTTGGCATAACAGGGGATACGTAAATTCAGTTTCGTGGTGTGTCTAAATGACTCCCCTTAGGAGCCATCGCTCTGGGGTGACGGCCTGGTGTGTGATTGGTAGCAGTGACTGTCTTGGTTTGCTCCAGCTGCAGGACAAAGCTCCAGCGTCCATCCTCAGCAGGAGTTCCCATGTCAACTTCCGGGAGAACCTCTCCCTGGCTTGCAGACGGCCACCGCACGGTCTCCTCATGCCTTTTCTGCATGTGTGGGGATAGCGAATGAGCTCTGCTGTCCCTTTCTCCTAAGGACACCAGTCCTGTTGGATCGGGATCCATCCTTGTGGACTCATTAACCCTAACTGCCCCAGCAAGGCCCATCTCCAAATGCAGACCTGCGGGCTGGGCTTCAGTGCTCGGACCTGGGGATCCACCCTTGGGCCATGGAAGCCACAGGCAGGAGCCCACGGCTTCTCCTGAGCAGCCAAGGCCTGGGGGCTGAGGATGGGCTGCAGGGGTCACCTTGCTGTTCCTGCCAGGGAACCTGGCATTACTATGGTGTTTAAAAAAAAGAAAAAGAAAACAAAGAGGCCTGGGGAGGTAGAGCAACATCTTGGAAGTGGTGAAAGAAAAGAACTGTCCTGTGTGCTGATTGTGTACATGAACACAAAAACGTGTGTGCTCCAATGCATGGGACAATACACCCCAAAAAAGTCAATTCCCAATATGTTAACAAAAAAAAAAAAACAAGAGTAAAATTTAAAAATCAAAAAAAGGTAATAATGAAACAGTAGGTGATCAACTGTAGGTAGCAAGTGGGTGCAGTTGAACAGAGAATCCACTCAGCTCCCTTTGAGTTCAGGCCTCTGGCCAAATTCCAATATCTGTCCTCTGCCCAGGCTTGGAGGCAGGTGTGAGCCATGTGCATAGGGAGAGGACACTGGGGCCTTCGGAGGATCTTTTCTTGGGTTTGGGGCAGTGGACTCAGCACATCATGAGCCAGGGAGTCATGAACAGATTGCTTACCCTGCCTTCTAACTGCACTGAGTCCCTAGGGACACCCAAAGTGACAGTGGCCAGTTGGAGTGACAGTGACCCTTAGTTTGGGGCCATTGTTGCTGCAGGATTTGATGAGGCTATAAGGAGGAAACTTCTGGGTGCTGGGGTCAGCCTTTCTCATGCTTAATTTTTTAACCTGGAAGAGTATTTTAGCTTCCAAGGTGGGAAAGATGGAGCAGGGTTTGGGGATTCCACCCTGGCTCTGCCTGAAGGTCACCTTGAGCACATCGCTTTATTTCTCTTCCTGCGGTTGACCTGAGGGTAAAAGGACAGGCAAGTGATTAGTCCATGTAAGAGAAGCCTTCAGCGAGTCGGTGCAGACTGCAGAGTCTGGCTGGGACGGCCGTGCTGCGGCCTGAGCTGGCTTCGTGTGGGAAATACCAGATTTGAGCTTCAGGGTAGGAAAATGCTAATGCGGTCAACTCTAAATTATTCATGTGCGTGCCTTTCATGTTATTCATGAAGAACTTAAACTCCAACAGTCGACCAGTGTGGCCATAGGCCTCATTAGCCCTTCATGCACATAAAAATTCAATTTTATTTTAATATCGACCTAAGGAAAGCATAATTAGATGCAGTGCATTCCAACACAATACAGAATTGGCTTTTTATTCCGTATTGTATCTAATTATTCATTCAGTTTCACTTAAATCATCATGCCATGCAGTTTGCCTTCGAGGTGGGCAGTGATTGAGCGCGACAAATGCATAAACGTCGCGCTGATTTCTGCAGAAGAGTGGGATTTTCTAAACAGGTGAGCTGGGTGCATGGCAGAGTGAAAGAGCTGCCGTGCCATTGGTCCGGGAACAGCACGCCGTCTCCACGTGCGTCTTGTCCAGCCTGGACATGCCGTGGGTGTTCCTCGCAGAAGCCCAGGCTTCACTTACCTGGGGTCAGGCTAGTTTGTTTCCCCATCTCACGTCAGCTGCCATGGGCGTGTGCTGCCTGACAGAAGACACCAGTCAAGAGCTGAACCCCCTCAGAGGCGCCACAGGTCAGAAAACACCCAAAGCCTGTCGAAGGCTTTTTGTGTCTAACTTTTAATTTCTTTTACCCAACTGGTCCTTTTGCTCTTTAAGTACTGTGCTGAAATTCAGCATCCTTTCATGATTATAAAGCATTCCCTCTCTCCACGCCAACCAAATGTCAACTTTTCACACATTTTGTAAAGATCACCCTGAACTTGAGCAGACTGACTCTCTCCTTGTTCTGTTCAGGGAAAAGCAAAAGTGCCTCTGTGCAGAAGCGGTTGCTCGCCCGGCCCGGCCCACAGATTCCCCACTCAGTAGTGAAAGTCCTCAGTCCAAGTTACTGTGGCTCCTACCCCGCCATCTCCCGCCCCCGCCCCGCCCCTGCTGTAAAACAGACCCTGATCCCTGCCCAGCCCCTGCCCTCGTGCAGCTCAGGTGAATTCTCAGAACAGGCCCAGGTTCCTGGAGCTAAAGCTGAAGGGCCTCTGGGGTGTGAAGGCCGCTCACCCCGTGGAGCATCTGTTTGTCGAGCTGCTTGTTTCTGGTAGAGATTTGGTGCAGCGTAAGGGAGCTTGGGTGATTTTTAAGAGGAGCGGACCTCAAAGTCAGAGTTCTGTAGTGTGCAGAGAAAGAAAACCCACAGCACCCGACGGGATAGGCACCCATGCCTCTGGAGGCCCGAGCCGTCAGGAGGCAGCCAGTCCCCCGGGGGAGCTGCCATCTGCCCTCTGGCCGGCAGCACATAGCTTCAGCCCTAAGCCTTCTCCACCACGCTGGCTCCAATAGAGCCACCCCAGTCGCACGTCAAGCGCATGTGGGGCGCTTGTTTCCAAAAAGTCAACCCTGGTCACTTAACTGGGAGTCACGTGAGCCTCCATCTGCCTGGGGCCACTGTGAAGAGATAGGAGTCCAGGGCTGAGACCTGGGGCTGTCTCCCTCTGGCCCCCATCGCTGAGACTGTCCTCTTGTTTCTCTTAATGATGAACATGCAGTCACTCAGGCTCCCAGCAGCCATTCTTTTGAACAAATCTTACAGAACTTAGAAAAAGCAGACCATGGGAAATGGCCTTTCACACACCTGCATCGTGGAGGCTGGAGCCACCTTGCCCAGAGGTCCCTGAGGGCAGAGCGTCGCCTGCCCCACAGGAGCGGAGCACTGGGGCCGAGAGAGGTGCTGGTCCTCCAGCTGCATCCCTGCAGAGGCACCTGTGGCCATGGCGGCCGTGGCCATGGCGGCCCTGCCCACTGGCGGTCCTGCCTGGGGTTGGCAGTGCTGTCTCAGCCTGTGACGGGCAGGTGGAGGGTCATGGTTCATACCTAGTAAACCCAGGAGCAGTAAGCCAAAGGAGCGGTCAGTTATGACCTTGACATCTTTGTTCTAGGCTTGATTTCCATTTAAAAGTCAGACTGTTGCCCCCACCCCAAACTGACACAGTTTCCTGGGGCTCCAGGTGTTTCACACTCGGCCTCGTGCACACTGTCCCTCTTCCCATGCTCACAGCTCTCCTGAACCTGAACTCTGCTGTCCTTCACCTGCAGACTCTCCTGGTGTGCCCCCAAGTGCCAACGCTCACCACCTGTTTCGAGGGTTCAGTTTCGTGGCCTCCAGCCTGGGCCCCGAGCCCTCCCAGCAGGACCTCCACAGGGCGCCCGTTCACCCCATCGTGCAGGTAACTCCACCACCCCTGGGGTCAGCAATGAGGGGTGCTCAGCTGATGCCCGGCTCTGGCAACTCCTGTGGACTCGGCCACCCTGGGGTGCTGGCCAGGCGTTGGTTACCTGGGGTGCTGAGTGCTGAGGGGAGGTGGTGTTGGTCACCTCGTCACCCCACGTTTCCCATGGTTGCTCAGCATGGCCATGACGATCCCCTGGAGAGCCAAGCGTTGCTTTTGTGCCTGTCACACAAGCATCTTCCAGAGGAAGAAGAGGTCCTGGGAACATTGCCTGGTGGGTCTATGCAGGGCCTCGGCAGAGCTGGGCACCTTTGCCTGCAGAGCCACTTGGAACCCAGGGAGCTGTGCCATCTGCGGATCAGCAGGAAATGACCCATTCCCACTCCTGCCTTGCTGTGGGCAAGGCAGCTGTGGCCAGCTGTCCTTGAAAGGGTGGAGTGCTTCACCTGCCCCACACAGCAGAGCGGTGCCATGTCTTGGGAGGTCGATGGAAGATGACATTTTTATAGAGTTTCCCACCATATAAATGTAACCAGAATTCAGAGACTTCCAAAAAAGAATCACAATTAAGCTTGTTTAAGAATTTGTTTATTCAGGGCAAAGTGGGTGGCATTGGGCCCCACAGTGTTCTCTTCTGGCCATGTGGAGAGCGGTGGCATGTGTGAGGAAGACACTTGAGGTGACTGTTTTGGGGCTGCAGGTCTCGGATGAGAGCATGCTGGGCGGGGCCGCCTGTGAGGTCAGAGCAGGTACGACCTTGGCACAGGGTCAGGGTGCAGGTAGACGCTCACTCTGTTCTGAAAGGACGGTAGAGCTACATGCCCGTATCTGCAAACACGTCTTCCTTTCTGCTTCTAGATGCTCATTTTCTCAGATCTTCAGAACAAATGTCTGGTCAGTGGACACAGAATAATCTGGTGTCCATGTGTTAAGCATGGCCTGAAGAATCAGGGAGGTTGGGATTTAGATCTAGAACTTTCACTAAAGAGTTCCCACCCGCGGGCAAAGCACTCCTTGTTCCCCTGGGTCTCTGCCTGCAGCCCCCATGGGCGCCCTTAGTTCTGGTGCCGGAGGCTGCGCATGCAGGAGCAGCGCTGATGCCCTCTCACCTTCCTCCGTAGCAGCTACACGGAAACAACGTCCACTTCACCGACGGCTACGAGATCAAGGAGGACATCGGGGTGGGCTCCTACTCCGTGTGCAAGCGGTGTGTGCACAAAGCCACTGACACAGAGTACGCTGTGAAGGTAAGGCCGGCTCAGGGCACGGCGAGCTCAGGAGCAGGGCCTGGTGGAACTCGGGAGTCTGGCACCGTCCCTGTTGCAGTTAGTTCTCGCTCCGATGCACTGCAGTTTCCATCACTGTGATGCGGGGTCAGCCATTAAAAACTTGTTTTGCAAATCATAAATCTATTCAGTCATGTGCAGCATGTGGGAACTGACCCCTGTTGGCAGCTGCGTGTAACACAAGTCAAACACGACCCCCTCGAGCACCGAGGATTTCACGGGAATAGAGTTGGGATGAGGGAGGAAGGAAAGAAGAAGGGAAAGAGGAAGGAAACATGGATGAAGGTGGGGCCACCGAGCCATCCAAGAGTCAAATGGACAGACGGACACATTCACAACACGGTGAGCCGAGGACTGGTGATGGTCTGCCCCAGACCTTCGAGATCAGGCACAGTGACAGATTGGGAGGCCTGTAATCCAATCAGGCACCCTCTACATAGTGACAATAAGTCCCTGTAATTGTTTCCACATTCCATATTTGATCTTAGAATCCTAAATGCCCATTTCTACAGTTTTCCGGTTGGTAAAATGTGGATTAAATCTAAAGTTTCCTGCCAGAATCTGAGCTAACCGTGGGTAAGAAGTGAAGATGGTGATTGTGTCTGTAAGACCTAGAGACTCTCTAAAACCACCATGTTCCCTCAAGGCTCTTGAGGGACAAGGTCCAAGCCTGTGCTGCCATGACTGGCGCCCTCCTGCTCCTTCCCACTCTGTTGCTCCTGGCACTGCCCAGCTCTGCAAGGAGCGCCTGGGGGGAGACAGCCTGCAGGACAGGAGGAATGTGACGGGGTGGCTTCGCCCACCCAGGTTCTTCCTACACTCTGGGACAGCCCTGACCGCCCCTCTTGCCCACAGCTCCGTTGCTGTTTTGTGAATGCCAAGGTTTGGAAAAGGTCCTTCCTCAGGGGTAGCGTGCCTATCCCTGGGGACACCTGCCCTTAGTCTGTGAAAACACCCAGCCCAGGTGAGAACGATGCAGCAAGAACGTCTCAGGAAGCCGACTTCCTGGCAATTGTCTCTCTCATCTCCCTTGAGCACATGGAGGAGAGGTTGAAGGAAGGAGCTGTGTCATGATCAAAGTCCCTGGGAAGTGCCTCACGGCAGGGAAGGGCTGCCCCAGAAGAGCACCCAGCAGTGAGTCCTGGAGAGGTCCCTCCACAGCACAGGCCCTGGGCCTGGTATTCCTGGGGTCTGGATCCTGCCCTCCACCTGACTACTGGGGGAGCTCGTGGGAGAATGTGGACGCTGCCTGCCCAGGCACATGCGGATGCTGGCCCAGGAGACCTCCGTTCTGCCGTAGGCAGGGGAATGTCACTTATGCTTCTCATGTGTCTGTGAGTGGACATGGGCTTAGAATTTCCTGTGTGGGTTGTTTGTGGTAGAAATTCAGATTGTGTGCAGCGAGCAGCAGCCATCCTAGAAACAATCGCCCTTGCCAGTGGCACAGGGGAATGAGCCCACTGTCACAGCTCCAGGGCACCGAGTGGCCAGCCACGCCCTGTGCCCTGTAAAGAAGCCCCATTGTCAAGGGCAACCGTGTGTTTTCGCCGACCTTCCCACATCCAGCCCTCCCACGGAGGCCGTCTGAAGCCAGCTTTGTTGAAGTGTGTGTGACTCGGTCCCAGGGCCGTGTGGAGGCTGTCCCTGTGGAATCTGTGACAGCCCTCGCTCCCTTGCCCCCTGAGAGCAGCCAGGCACTGTGACTCGGCTGATGGAGAAGCGACAGGCCTTCCTGTTTCCTTTGGGCAAGCCTTGAAGCTCCTGGATCACTTCAGCTGGGGGACATGAAGGGATTTCCCACATTCTCTCTGACACTCAGTGGGTCACAATCTGTCTGCAAGATGCTTAAACAACCCACACGGGAAGGAACAGGGCTGTGGAGAGACCCGGGGCCTCTGGGCGGAATGCAGCGTGGGCCGCCGGCTCCAGGACACAGCTACCTCAAGCGTGCGTGGGCTGCGCTCTGCGGTGGCAACGGTCCGCTCGTCTCGGGTTCTCTGGGTCTCCTCCAGAGATGACAGCTGGCTGTGTTGTGGCAAAAGTGCCTCTGTCACCCCTGCTTTAGACTTGAAGGGACTGTGGGGTCTCATTTCAGCATCTTCCAGGTAGAAAGGAATGGAAATGGTTCCAGCCTTGTTCCACGTCGGCCAGCTGGTCGATGAGTAGCTTAGAGTGCATTTCAGTGCATTTCCTACTGCCCGCCCAGGTGACTGCCGTGGAGGACGCCCTGCTGGCGAGTGGGCAGCCAGGCCCCTCCCTGCGACTCTCCATGTGCCTGCTGAGCCTCTGCACAGCTCTGCCTCCCCTTAGGGTTGAGGAGCCCCACATTCTGTCCTGCTGGGTCTGTGGCACACTGCATGAGGCCAAGCGTGGAGTCGGTGGTGATGACGAGGCAGGGTGGCAGCAGGCGGCAGGGTGGCAGCAGGCGGCTTCAGAATCAACACTCTGTACCTGCAGGAAGAGCTGCTGGAGGGGCTGAGCATCCTCCCCCAGACGTCAGGGTCCTTGGTAGCCGTGGAGCTCTGTGGATGACCAGGGGTCCTTCCCAGGAGTCCCGGGTGCAGCCCCAGTCCCCTGGTGCTTCCTCAGCCAGCTCTGGTGCCGGGCCTGTGCTCCACACACAGTCAAATCCATCGTGTGACCTGGGTGGGGTCTCAGCCTTCCTCTGCCAAACCCCGCCTCCTGTGGTCCCCATCACTCGGCAAGGATCCAGTCTGCCTGCAACCTGTAGGACCCACGTTGCAGCCCAGTCCCCTCTCCTGTCCCCACATTCCTCTCCCTGGACTAATCCCCAGGCTGCTCAGAGCACACGCATCTCCTCCTGTCCCTGCACCCAGGACTTCGCTGTCTGTGCCTGCAATAGCTGCCTCACTCCCGCTTCCGATGTCCCTGCACACAGGTCGGAAAACCCTTACCCAAGAGGACCTCCTGCCACTCTCCTCCTGGCCCCCGTCTGTCCTCCTGGTGCTTGCCACCGACCTGCGTTGTTCCCATGCACTGCCTGCCTCCACTGCCCCCCGGATGTCAGATCCAGGGGCCACGTGTGCTTCCTGCCGTAGGTCCAGCAGCTTGAGAAAGACGGACACCTGGTCAGGCAGCTAAGCTTCCAGAGACAGACGTAGAGGCCTCTTGTCCTCTTTTGATGTCAACAAGAAATGCTAACTAAGAAGGAATTAGTAGAAGCTTTACTTCAAATGTGGATTTTTAATCAGGATTTACAATTACATTGCTCACCAGAGCACCTCTCGCCTACGGATTTTGTTGATTCTGTGTAGATTCCTACATTCAAGTGTTGGTTGCCTTTGGCCGTTGACATCCATTTTTTGATTGGACCCTATGATTTACAGCAGATGCTCAGCAGGTCCCAGGGAGCGCACAAACCTGCTCTCAGAGCCTCGAGTCCCGCATGTAGGAATTGAAGCCGTGGCCAAAAAGTGGAATGTAAGAATCAGAAATTGAATGATGTTATCAGTCCAGCTTTTCCTTTTGGCATGTGTTGCCTTCAGACCTGCCTCCTGGGCACAGGCACGCAGCTGCCTCTTCACTGACAGCCCCAATCCCTGGCTATCCAAGGCCTGCCAGGAGGGGTCCCACTGCCCAGCGGTGGCCAAGCTCCTGCCTGCTCAGAGAACTGCCTGTTCAGCGGCACTTGTTAGGTCCCTAAAGGTCCTTGTGTGCTTGGGCAAAGGCGCTGAGCAGAGATGCTCCCACGGGCCAGCCTGTGTGCCCCAGTTCCTGATCACAGTGGTGGCAGGGCCGCCAGGCACAGGGTGGGCGACCCGCTCTCCTACGAGGGCTGCGCTGCTCGTTCCCAGCAGGCGTGTAAAACAGGGTTCCCGTGCCTCTGCTCATTTTCATCCTGTGTATGTGATTTGTCAACCAAAAGAGAAATGGAATTAAGACAGATGCTTGGCCTGAATAGAGTTTATTTTTAGGACAGATTGGCATGGAAATTTTAATTTTTTTCCACCAGGAAAGCTCTGGGGCTCTTTTTCTGTCATGTGTTTAAATTAATTTTACGGGAGGAAGTGTCTGTCAGATTTCTCAAGTAATTGCAGGCTCTGCTGCCTCACTTCCAATATGACCTGGAACCTTCCGGCAGGTCGGAGAGCACCTGCCCCCGAGTGTGCCCTGCTGCACAGCTTGTTACCTTCAGAGTCTGTCCCTCTGGGCCCCAGGGCCCAGGTGATGGAGGAGCAGAGAGACGGAGGCGGAGAGGAGCCGATGGCAGGAGGGAAGCAGGTCGAGTGCGACCCTGGTGGCACCGTCTCCTTAGCTCCCTCTTGGGTCACCAGGAAGGGCGCAAACTGCACGGCCCCCACCTGGAAACACTGTCCGTCACGCTGGCCACAGTTGAAGGGTTTTTAAGGGAGGTGAGGACAGTGTGCTGCTCAGTGACACATACCTGTCGCAGGCCCGCCACCCGCAGGGCAGAGTCGCATCCTGGGAGGGCCCTTTCTGCAGAGCGGCTACCAGATGAGCGCAGGAAGGAGAGGACGGGGGATGCCCCACCCTCCGTGGGGCGCACCTGAAGAGGCAAGGCCTTGTTCCCGAGCATGTCCACCACCACCCCTCCCCAGGCTTTGTCCTGATGAAGAAAGTGGAACAGGATCATTCTCAGAACCAGGGATTGGTCCACCACTACTGGCTCACTGGAAAGTTCCTTCCCTGGCACTTTTAAACAGCAGACTCCAAACCCACTGCCCGACCAGTGGGGCACGGTGGTCACCTTCTCCAAGGGCTTCTTCCCCAAGGGCTTCTCTTCACTCTCCGGTTATGGTCTTGATCTGGAGTGTCCCCCAAAGGCCCTCGTACGCAGAAGGCTTGGTCCCCAGGGCAGCAGTTCAGAGGTGGGGACTTGGGAAGTGATTGACCTCATGGGAGGACTGATGCATTGAGAGATTCATAGTAGGATCGTAGGTAGGTAGTCAGACTGCAGGAGGTGAGATCTCTTGGAGGACGCAGGTCACCGGGGTGTGCCTGGGAGAGTGCGCTTGTCCCTGGCATCTCTCTGTTTCTGCTTCCCCGTGAGCTGAGCAGCTCTGCCCTGCACACCCTCCTCCACTCCAGGCCCAGAGCACGGGAGCTGGCCCTGCACTGACACTGGACACCATGAGCCACAGGAAGGCTTTCCTCCAGGTTGCTTTTCTCGGGAATTTGCCACCCCCACAAAAAGCTGCAGACACATCCTTTTTACCCTTCCCGCAAACATAGAAATAAAAATGAAGCAAAATTTCCCTGCCCTCTGACAGCCTCGGACCAGACCCAGCTCTGAGCAGACCCGGGCTCTGTGTGCGGCCAGCGTGGCCCAGGTGGGATTGACATGATTCGGGTTCCAGGGGGTGGAAAGCTGGGAGGTGGGTATGAGGGCCTGCTCCCACTGCAGCTGCATGTGGCCTGTCCCTTCCAGCCAGGGTCTCTGTCCCCCCACGAGCCTCTCCTCGCTGCCCTGTGTCTAGGAACCACACCCACAGTGTGGTGGCCTCGCCTTCTGGCCTCCAGGCATTGACACTGCAGAAACGGGACACTCCACCCCAGCAACCTCTCTGGTCCCTGCAGGCCTCAGGGCAGTGGCTGCTCTCTGTTGCCATCCCCATGAGCCACGCGTCCCTTGACAGCTCCCTGAAATTCCACTACACTGTAGCCCATCCCTCAGCAAAACCACCACAGACCCCCTTTGTGTGTGACATCTAATTATTTTCTGAGGCCTTTAACCAAAACACCTCCTACCCCTGAGATTTCGTGAACATCACCCTTCTGTGTGACTTTGGCTTCAAGGGAAAATCAAAGATAAAAGCCAAAAGCAATGTTTTGAGGCCCAAGTGTGACAGGTCATAGCCACTTGGTCCCCTCCTGAGATCTTAGGATGATTATATTTTATCACTGTCACTTGTATCAAGGACTTTCTGTGGGCCAACTGGGGTATAAAGAGGCAGGCACATGTTGATCTTCTCTTGATGGGAGCCCCAGGAGATTCCCAGTCAACCCTGTTTTTAGAGATGAACACACTGAGGCTTGGAGAGGTCTGGGTGCCCACCAAGACCCCAGAGGTGTACACAGTGAAGCCAGGACGTGGCCCTGGGCAGGCTTGCCCCAGGATCGCAAGCTACTGCTCCATGTGGCCTCCAGGGAGGGCAGACCACCCCAGCCCTCCATGGGAGCCAACACGCAAGACCACATGCCACTGGGGTACTGTCACCTCCAGCTGCACACCCTCCTCCTAGGGGCAGATGAGACCTTCACTAGGGACAGTGAGCAGAAGGAGCAGCACCCTGGGACCCTCAGCACCTGCTCCCCATGGTGCTCCTGCCCCCAGGACTGGACCCAGCATGCTCTCTTCCTTTCCTTCCCTCCCTGCAGTGCCGAGGACAGCTCAGGGAACTCTACTCTTTGCCTTCAGAGGTGCCTCGGGTTCCACCAAATAGAGAGGGTTGGAATATCACTCTTAAAATAAAAAAGCAATGCACATGCTCACATGTGTATCAGATCGCAACAAATTAGTGCTGTGTTGCTCCTGCATGTCAGGATTCAGTGTGGCTCACATTTGCACACACACATTTACTTCTTTTATGATCTCAAAATATTTCTCAAATGTATTTACAAATACGCTCACTGTAAATCAGTATTTCTGACTTACAGCTAAAGAACACATAATAAAATAGATACCAGGGTGAGCACACAAGCCAATCACGTGTAATCTTCAAGTGGTTTATAGTAATCCCATTGTTCTATACTTAATTCTTTGAATATATAATACACATGCATAGTTCAGAATTCAAAAATTGTGCATAAGGGCACAGCTAGGTCTCCTGCCCCTGGCCCCCCAGGTGCCTGGTTCCCCTCCCCAGGGGAAACCAAGGTCATTCCTCTTTTCTCTTTCCTGCCAGGGTTATTGATGCACACACAAGGAAGGAGATGTGTCTATTTATGTTCCTTCCCCATTTTTAAAGCAAGTGACAGCTAGGACACACCTGCACTGCTTCTGCCTTCTCTTTGTTCTTCTTGACAAGTGTCCCTGGCCGCAGAGAAATGCCTTCCTCTTTCCTGTTCATTCTGCATCCTATTCCTTTACAAGGGGACCAAGAAGACTTCTGCTAAGAGTATGTCACTTCATCATGAAAGTGTCTTTGGAAGCAGTGACGTGAATGTATTTTAACCTTCTCAGATTGCAAAGAGAGACCCCAGCCCAGCGGGATGGGATGCCCACAGGTAGTCAGGCTGGAGGAGCTCAGGACCCAGTTGGCCACACCCCTTCCCAGGGCTACAAAGACAGCGTGTTCAGGAGCCTCTGCCCATTGAAGGACTCTGTATACTTTAGGAAGATGCCTTCTGTGTCGGCTTATATCAGAAATACAAGGAGTCCTAGTGCCCTAGCGAAAACTTTATTGGAGTAAAATGTAGCCGGGCAGAGAAATTTTGTGTCAAGAAAGGGAGCCTGGCTACTCTGCCTGTTGCACTTTTTGCTGTTAGGACTTGCACAGCTTGAGTCCTCGGGATCAGAGCAGGTGTGGGCGCTGCAGGGTCTTTATAAGTGAGGGGACGGCTGGGGAGGGGAGGGCGTGCTAGGACTGATTACCAGCAGTGAGCCGACAGCTAGCCCAGCGTTGGGTTCGTCTCGAGCACAGGAACGAGACTGCGTGCAGACCTTCACTTAGCTCCTCAGGGTGGAGGAGTCCAAAGCAGAGCGCCACTGGTGGTGGTGACATGACCACTTTCTCCAGAGTGAGCATCTGAAGACCAGGTGAAGGACGGCGTGCATCAGGGCAGGGAAGGTGACTTCCGCTCCGAGTGTCGGTGCCGCACATGAGCCATGGGCTTGTCATGAATGGGTCCCTCCCTGCCTGCCCCTCACACACAGGAGGGGGGCAAGGGAGTGAGGAGGGCATTAGGGGTGTTGGCAGTCCCGGGCCAACAGGTGCCTCCTGTTCCGAGGCAGGCTTGATTCTTGACAGTGGCCAGGCAAAGCCGTGTGTTTTTCTGGGGTAAAGCAATTTTATCAGCTCTTCCGAGACATCCAGTATGAATGCTGGGCAGTGGAGGCCCTGGAATGAGAAAGGTCTTCCCCGTGCTCAGCCCCAGGGCCCACCCAGCCTGCGGCATGCCAATGCCCAGCAGCATCTCGGGGACAGCCTTGCACTTTACCTTATTGTGTTGCTGGTGTGGAGCTCACAGAACAAGGCTGAAGAGCCCATGGCTGGAGGCCCCGCCAGCTCAGGCTGGTGATGGAGACCCAGGTTCTGTGACTTGGGGCCTGGGTAGCCCCCAGGGCTGCCCTTTCCTACCCAGCCCGATGATACCTCAGGTCTGAAGGCTCGAGCTCTTGCTTTTTAAGCATAACTCTTATGTTTCCTGGGACAGAAAGGACTGTGTGCAAGGTGAAGGATGGCATGCATCAGGGCAGGGAAGGTGCCCTGGACTTTGAGGAGAGTGTGGGTGGTCTTGGTGGTATGAGGCTGGAGGGCATGGGGAGGAGAGGCAGTGTGGGAGGCCAGGTGGATGCAGTCCTGACCAGACCCCAACGGAGCGGGTCCTGCAGCGAACCTCCCTGCCACACACTGTGTTCCAGATCATCGATAAGAGCAAAAGAGACCCCTCAGAGGAGATCGAGATCCTCCTGCGGTATGGCCAACACCCAAACATCATCACCCTCAAGGACGTGAGTGGCCTCTGCTCTTCCTTTCTTCAGCTGATACAAAAGTCCCCTTTCCTCAGGGAAGGTCCACAGGTGTCCAGAGCTCTCCGGTGGCATCCCTGAGCACTCTGCGACCGGTCCTGTGGGCACCTCCTGAGGGCAGCTCCCCACTCCTTCCAAATCACATGATGTGAGTGTAACAGAAGTGACACCAGGGAGGACCGTGCCGCAGGCCTGCTGTCTGTCCGCACTCCTCACTGTAACAGAAAGGGGAGGAGCCTGGGTGTGGGGCCAGATCCAGGCCCCGTCAGAGCCTCCTGGCTTCCCTGGCTCTCTCTGTGAGGTGGTTCCTAGTCCTTTCCCCTGGCTGGGAGGGAGGGAGCAGGAATCGGCTACCTGGAGCCAGTCGGAAACCTCAGGAAGGCCCGTGGGGTGCAGGGCTTGGGGTTGGGAAGAGGAGGCCGTTTTTCCCTCCCACTCAAATTATTCCAGCATCATGGGTTCAGAGCCTCTAGGTGCTGGGGCCACCTGTGTCCCTTCAGGCCCTCAGGGTGCAGTTCATTCCTGCGGAGCCTGAGAAACAAGTGTCTCAGGTGCAGAGAGCCCGAGTAGTGCTCACTCATGCGGGTGGCGACTGCCACCAGGCAGGTTGGCACTCCTTCCTTGTGCCCTCTATTTATGTTGCATGCACAGGTAGAAGCCCCCTAAGTCTCTCAAGCCACTCCTGTTACGTTTGAGGTGAGTGATTTCAGGTCCATGGAGTTCATAAGCTCAAAACAGACACGCCAAAAAATATGAATAAAAAATAAGATCTTGCCCAAATCAACTTTACATCTTTTATTAGGTTCAAAGTCAGGCAAATTAGTTCAGCAATTTGTTTTGAATCTTCATCACTCACATGATGATCAGCAAGCTAGAAGCACACCTATTGAGGTCCTCCCTCCATGTTGCCTCAAGGTCCCAGGCATCCATGCCATGGGCTCCCGTGTGCCTGGTGACTGGCACACGCGTGGTCTTCACATGTGTGGTGGACACACACATGGCCAGAGCTTTTGTCTTTTTTATTTAATTGAGTTTTGAGATTAAAGCCAGTATAGACAAAAGCCATCTCTTTCTGTCCCTCCCGGGAAGGAAAGCCTGGCTCCCGCAGGCCTACCTGCCCGACTCCTGGGCTGGCCGCTGAAGTGAGGTGCAGGTGCTGCTTGGGGATGCAGGCCCCAGGACTCGGCCTTGCGGTCCTGTGCCGCAGTCACACTCTCTGTCAGCAGCGCCATGGAGGGTCCACCAAACCCGTGTGTCCAGGGTGCATCCACAGCCTCGCTGCTCCCGCCCCAGTTGGTGGTCAGGTTTCAAAGCTGCTTTGTCCCCGAGAGCCACCTGGCCTGGCTGGACACAGATCAAGGCCTATCCCCCAGCTTCTCTCCTCTGCCCGCATCACTGGGCTGCCCTCCCTGGGCCAGCTGTGCAGAGTGAGGGCAGGCCGAGGAGCTGTATGTGCCTCCTCTGACCACAGGTCTATGACGACGGCAAGCACGTGTACCTGGTGATGGAGCTGATGCGCGGCGGGGAGCTCCTGGACCGCATCCTGCGGCAGCGGTGCTTCTCAGAGCGGGAGGCCAGCGACGTGCTGTGCACCATCACCAGGACCATGGACTACCTGCACTCCCAGGGGGTAAGGTGCAGGCTGGGCCGCCGTGCCAGATGGAGGGCAGGGCCTCGGGAGGGAGCTTGAGCCAGCAGGAGTCCAAGCTACCAGGTGGGACTGTCCCTGCCTCCTTTCAGTCACTGCCCGTCTCGCCTCTGTGCCTCCCCAAGGCGTGGAGAGGAAGATGCTCTCTCCCTCCCACATCCAAGTTCACTGGCCGAGGGCCTGCGAAGCAGACTGGCGGACGGCAGTGAACCAGAGAGAACAGATATTTACTCAGCGGGACAACTGGCAGGTGGACCTGCGAGGACTAGTGGACGATGAGGGCCGGTTAGCCCTGTCTTTTCTGTCCCAGGCTGATGCGGGTCTAGGCTGGAGTTCTTGAGGTGCATTCTGCCACCTTTCAGGGTCTAAGATCATTTGTACCCACAGTGTATCCAGAAGTTGAGTTAATAAATCAAACTTACTTCTATCGGTTTTAGAAAAAAAAAAGTTCTATGGCCTTGATAAAAAGAAGTTTAGAAGTTGTATTACCTGCCGTACACAAAGCCGAATTCACTAACAGATGCAGAGCGGTCCTGCCTGCTGCCATGGCGGTGGCAGCCTGCCTTCACACGGCCTTCACGCTCTCGGCTGAGCTAAGCTCTGCATTTACCGAGTCCTGGAGTCCAGACCATGTCCTTGCACAGACAAGGAGACCAGCGCACAGGAAGGCTAAGGACCCCACCCCTGGCCACACGCTCCTAGCCTCCCTGGGAGGCAGCCAGACCACAGGACACCTTCGCTCTGCCCTGCATGCCCTTCCTTCCCATCATTTCTCTTGAAGCAGGCCATTCTGGCTTGGCCAGCTGTGTCTGCAAGGCATAAACTTACAAAATGTAGTCATCTCTGAACTGTCTCCAGCTACTGGGGAGATTCAGGCAGGAGGATCACAAGTTCAAGACCAGTCTGGGTGACTTAGTGAGACCCTGTCTCAAAATAAAACTTCAAAGGGGCTGGGAAGGCAGCCCAGAGGCAGAGCCCTTGTCTAGCATGCAGGAGACCCTGGGCTCAATCACCAGCACCGTTAAAAGTAAAAGTCGTCATCTCTGAACAAGAAGAATCCTCCCAGGACCAGGACCACACAAAGGTCCTTTGGCACATCCTTTGTGCATGGTCTGAGGGTGTTAAGCATGGCTTCCCTGACACTCAGACTCTAGAGGCAGCCCCTTTGGATGAGGGTGTTGCCGATGTTCTTCTGTTTGGTGACAGGTGACAGAACAGGAACCAAAACCTCTCACTTCCGGGCCCTCGGGAGCCTGTGAACGGCTTGATTGCCGGAGTGTGCCCCTTTAATTTCCCTCCGGGGCCTTCTCCCTGGGTTGTAATGGGACAATTGGGACATTCAGGCCAGGAAGGCACACACCACATGTCCTCACAATGGTCCTCTGTCCCTTAGGAGACATTGCTTTGTGCCCTAAATAGCTGCTCTGCCCTGAAGCAGCGCCAGCACTGCCGCTGTGGCGGCTCTCACTGTCCCGTGGGTCACGCTCCCAGCGCAGCACAGACGCGCTTGCAGAGTGCTGTGTGGCCTGAGTCCCAACCATTGTCACTGAGTCAGCACCCCAGTGACAGTAGCCACCTGCTGGTGACCCCCAGCACCTGCAGTGCCTGGCCACGGTAGGCACAGGTGGTTACTCACTGAATGAGCATGTCCCTACGACGTTTTTACTCCTGTTAGCTGACCTCCCCGCAGGTCCTGGGGGTGGCCCCACTGAGCCGTCCCCTCATCTTGGATGGGTGCGTGTTTGTCTATCTGCTCATCCATTCCTACCTTGTAGAAGCAAGCTGCGTGGGTGCTTGGTCTTGAGTGACCGGCACAACGGAGGGACAGGGAGACGGGCCTCCAGCATGAGCCTCTGGTCCCAGGCTGGCTCACCTGCAGCCACAGGACCTACCCCAGGTAAGCCCCCGCCAGGTGTCTCCTGCTCACCCCGCCTCACGCTCCTGCCCTCCAGGTTGTTCACCGGGACCTGAAGCCAAGTAACATCCTGTACATGGACGAGTCTGGGAACCCCGAATCCATCCGAATCTGTGACTTCGGGTTTGCCAAGCAGCTGCGAGCCGAGAACGGGCTGCTCATGACGCCCTGCTACACGGCGAACTTTGTGGCCCCCGAGGTAAGGCCCTCCCACCGGGGAGACACGCCCCTCCGCCCAGGGAGCGCCCAGCCGCTCCCCCAGCCGAACCCACTGGAGGGAGAGTCTAGAGGCACCTCCCTGCGCTTCTGCAGCGGCACCAGGAAGTGCCAGTGAGACCCTTCCGCGGAGAATCAAGCGAGTGGTGTCTTTGGCACCAGCCGATATCAACAGTCACCGTCACCATTTTATTTTCCTACTTGAAAAAAACTGTTAAACGACAACATTTTCATGTAAAGTGTTCGCCACAGCGAGGCGAGAGCGCCTCCCGCCGGGCAGGGCGGCCCGAGGCCGGCTTCCTTGCACCTCAGTTCCTGCTCCAGTGCCCTCCCCGTGGCGGCAGGGCAGCCCGAGACTGGCTCCCAGCAGAGCCCTGAGGCCTCGCCCACACGCACGGCCCTCCCTCTCCCGGCCCCTCACCCAGAGCATCCAGCAGGGCCATCTCGTGAGCACCCCTTTACAAACTCACGGGGGCTGGCGTCACTGGTGTGTCCATGAAGACCACTCTGGTGGTGGACAGAGGGACGGAGCTGCAGGGGTGGGGTGCTGGAGCAGGAGGGTGGGAGACCAAGAGTGGCTTTAGGCTCTGGGTTCTCCGGGTTGAAATCGCCAGGCTGCTCTGGTGCGAGTGGGTGAGTGCACAGCAACTCCGGGGACGGCAGGCCTGGCACCTGGTGGTGGCCCAGCCGAGGAAAGTCACAACCACGCCTCCTCCCCCGCTGCCTCACACCGGGCGCCAGGTGGAGATGCAGGTGGACGTGCAGCTGGGTCAGAGGGCAGTGGGCCAGGAGGCCACTGAACGTCTCCAGGAGCTCTCCAGGCACCTAGGCAGCCCGCGGCCCCTGGGAGAGCAGCCTGGTTTGAAGCCTCCGTCGATGCCTTCTCTCCATGTTCATGTTGCTGGCAGCACTGTCCGTTCTTCGTTGGAATGAGCCCTGGGAGCAGAGTGATTAGCAAGAGAAAAGCCACGAGGTCTGGTGCTCACACACTGGCACTCAGGCAGCGGAGGAGCTCTGGCTTCTGAAGCGCCTTCCACCCAGAACAGGCGCTCTTGGGAAAGCAGCAGGGCAGGGGGCACTGGACCGCTGGGCAGCCAGTGAGGGGAGGAGAAGGACAGCAGTCGGCATCGGACGCCGGCCCGTGTTGTGCTGTGCATCCGGGCCCAGGACATTCTGTCCCCGTGAGCCTGTGTCGGGTCTCAGGCTCACCGAGGAGGCAGGGAGCTCTCCTGCTCTGACTTCCTGCTCTCAGCTCAGCAGCCTCAGGCCAGCGGGGGCACGTCCTGGTGGCCCAGGGCATGGGGTCATCAACTGGAGGTGCCGTGTAGTTACCGACTTGACCACTTTTGCAAAGCACTTCTGCTGCTTCCTACTCCTGCGTCCCACGTGGACAGGGTCACGCCCATGGACAGGGTCACGCCCATGGACAGGGCCACGCCCATGGACAGGGTCACGCCCATGAACAGGGTCACGCCGCTGGCCGTGTTCCCAGGCGCAGGGACAGGCTCCATGTGCTCATGCCTTGAAGGTCACGGGCCGCTGGATCACGAAGCTGAGCTATAGCTCCAGGAGCTTCCAGTGCAGGCAGCCTGTGCTGCTGGGCCTGCCAGGCTGCGGGCAGGCCATGCCCCAGTGTCAGCTAGGAATTGAGACATTCTGAGGGTGGCCGGAGGTGACGGCTGCCCGGCTCTGGGAGTGTGCTCAGTGCCAGGAGCTGCACACTTAAAATACCTGAGGGGCAGATCTTAAAACAAGTCTCCTGCCGTTAAGCAGAAGTGCCACCTTTCTGGTCTGTCCGCCTGCATCTGGCAAGCCCTATGGCCCCGTGTGCCTCTGTGAGGGACCCTCAGGAGCACCGGCCACTGGAGGTGCAGGACTGCCCTGCTGTGCCCACCCGCCCTCTGGCCCCAGTAGACGTGCCGTCCCCTGAGTGGCCTGTTCAAGCACCTCCTGTCGTCCCCCTAGGTCCTCAAGCGGCAAGGCTATGATGCAGCGTGTGACGTCTGGAGCTTGGGGATCCTGCTGTACACCATGCTGGCAGGGTAAGGGCGGCCTGAAGGGGGCGTTGCAGGTGGCACTCCTCCTCAGTGGCTGGTCCCCCACCCCACACTGGGGCACAGATGGCTGCCTTGCCAGGCAACACTCCTCGGCTTGGGTGAACGCTCGCAGACGTGGTGCCCCTCAGGACAACTGAAGGGCAAGAATAAGAAACGCAGCCAAGCGTTTTCCTCAGAATGAGCCTGTCAACAGCACACCCAGGCCTCCTGCCACGGTCCACGTGCTGTCTGCTACACGTGCTGCTCTTGCAAGGAGCCACATCTGACCTTCAAACTATCCTCCTGAGCCAGAGGTGTCTGCAGAGACTCTGGGCCAAGTGACCTCTTTGAAGTGCCTGCCAGTCAGTGGCTCTCATGCCGCCAGGCACGTATGGGCCAGTCCCATAGGGACGAGATGTGTGGCCATATAGCAAGAGACCTTGCCTGCCCCCAGACAGGCCCCCTTCACTCCCTCTGAGTCCTGGGCTAAGCCCCACCCCTCTAAGTGAGGAGAGGACACTAGAGGCCTCCTAGCCAGGAAGGACCGGATCCTACAAGAGCCACTGGTTCCCAGCATCTGCAGGCTTATGGAACAGGTGGTGGACCTGGACCCCTCCTGCCCGCTGTGGCAGATGCCCTCACAGGAGACCCGTCTTAGGTGTTGCATGACACACCAGGAGGGGCAGGGCTCTGTGGTCCAGGTTGGCAGAAGAGCACAGCGCTCCTGCTGACACCGTGGGTCACTCGGGACCAGTGGCAGTGCTGGGAATCACGTGGCTCTCCTCTGGGAAAGCACAGTTGTGAGGGTGACGGAAGTCTCCCACTCTGGTCACACGGCGGGTCTGTGCCTGGCGTATCGTGTGCCTGTGGGCTTCTGACCACCACCATTCTCACCAGTGATTAGTTTACCCATTTTGCAGCTGAGGCTCAAAGACCTGATTTGCCTAGGAACCCGGAGGTGGTGATGGGTCCACATGGGTCTCTCAGAACTTAAGCCCCGGCTTCTCACTGCACCACGAAAACCACATCCCACACAACCCACAAGGACCACGTGGGGAAGCCATGTGAGGAGGCGCTGTATGCCTCCCCATGAATCTGGGCTTAGAAAATACCAGGGAGAGAAAACAGCCGTTCTCTTTAACCATAAAGGGCTAGTGTTTATTGCAGATTATAAAATGGAAAACTCATTGCCATAAATCCACCCCTTACACAGATTCACCCCCTTTGCAAATGGACCAGACGACACTCCAGAGGAGATTCTGGCAAGGATTGGCAGTGGGAAGTACGCCCTCTCAGGGGGAAACTGGGACTCGATATCCGACGCGGCCAAAGTGAGTACGCTTCAGGATTCTCGCAAGTAGCCCAAGCGTGGAGGCTCCCCAGGGACCAGACCACTTGCAGGAGGCTGGAGGATCCTTCCACATAAGAATGCAGATGTTTTGTTCTCATAGGATTTTTAAGCCCCTTAGCTGAAATAAACTACTGGTGGAGGATATGGGGCAGGATTTTGTGGAGGTGGTGGAAGTGGAGGTCGTATGGAGGTGATGGTAGAGGAGTTCTGGTGGAGGTGATGATACAGGAGTTCTATGGAGGTGATATAGTGGTGTTCTGAGGAGTGGTGATAGTGGAGTTCAGTAGAGAGGTGATAGTAGTGGAGGCCCTGTGGAGGTGATGATAGTGGAGGTCCTGAGGAGGTGATAGTGGTGGAGATGATGGTCGTGGAGATGATGATAGTGGAGGTCCTGAGGAGGTGATGGGGCAGGTGATGGTGAAGGGATGCCAGCTGGCATTTAGTGAGCACTTCCTGTGCCAGGGTGCCCTGGCCGCCCACCGCTCCTGTCCGCACACCCGCTCTGTCTAAATGAGGATAAGAGTTGTCCTCGAGCTGAGGCCTGGTGCCGGGGCTCGTTTGGAAGGTCGTCTTGGGCACCTCGGGAGAGTGGCTTTGGGGAGTCTCGAGGTCCGTTTTATCACACGTGAAGGACACTGGGCTCCTCTGCAGCCTGACACTGTGACAGTGTGCAGCATTTCTCCCTCGTGGCTCCGTGCACAGCTCTGCTGAGCAACCCCCTTCGGGTAGGCGTGCTCCCCGATTCCTGTTCCGTGGTGAATGTGGTGCGGATGCCAAAGGAAGGAGAGTGGAGAGGACGTGGACTCTGGCCTGGTCCTCCCTGCCTCTAGTGACTCCGTCTGCAGAGCAGGGAGGCGGGGTCTGCCTTGGTGGCGAGAGGCCGTCACAGAGCAGATGCCACCGGCGCGCAGACGATCCGGGCCCTGTGTGCGTGCAGGCATGAGCCGCACTCGCGGGCGGGGCCGTGGAGTCTGCGCCTGTGCTGTGAGCAGATGAGCGGACGGCTGCCTCCAGCCGCCCTGAGGGATCTTTGTTTTCACCTTATAATCAAACAAGAATTGCCCTGTGGGCGAGGGCCCACTGACAGCTCAGGGCTGCAGACGGCAGATTCCACAGCTGCTGGTCATTTGCAGTGGGCACCTGCAGATCGTCCTTGTGAGCATGTGACGGCGTGTGTTGTTCTGGGTTGGCTCCTCTGTGGGCTGTTCATTATTCCGCGTCTCCCTTTGGAAGGTGTCATTTTATTAAAACAGTATTTGAGTGACTTACGTGCATCATGAAGTGCCCTTGAGTTAAAGACTGATGGAAGGTCAGCCTTCACAGAGGCCGGGCAGGTGGAGGTTGGAAGCATGTGCGCGCTGCTGTCCTGGAACCCAGAGGCTCCCCCCAGAACCACTCTGGGCTGTGCTGTTCCCTGACCAGCCCACCCCCTCCCTCGCTCTGCCCCGACCCCGCAGGACGTGGTGTCCAGGATGCTCCACGTGGACCCGCAGCAGCGCCTGACGGCAGTGCAAGTGTTGAAACACCCGTGGGTTGTCAACAGGGAGCTCCTGTCCCAGAGCCAGCTGAGCAGGCAGGACGTGCACCTGGTGAAGGTACCGACCAGCAGGGGGCGCAGGTGGTGGGCACGGGAGACCCCGAGCGGCCTGACGCCTCTCTGTTCATCAGAGGGAACCAAAGTGTTCCAGTCACAGCTACAGGCACAGTAGGGTCCTCGGGCCGTGACCCCCACACCCCCTCACACAACAGCCACGGGGCTCAAGTGTGCACTGGAACCTCTGCAGCTGGGGGGACAGGCTGAATGGCTGCAGGGCCCCAAGTTCAGACCCTCGATTCTAGACCAGAGGTCTGCAGAGGTCCCCACCATTGCAGCAACTGACATGGGAGCCTCTCTCGGGCAGCCCCGTTTCTGGTCAAGGGCCTCTTCTGGGAAATACACCCAGCCCTGCAGGCCTTGATTGTCCAGCTTGGAGTGGTCCATTCCAGAGCCTCCCAGCGAATTAGAACTGGTTCAGGATGAGCCAGTGACCCCTGCTGGTCCACACCATTCCAGAGTGACAGAACTTGAGCTCGACAAACTCTGGCATTGGCTGGGATGTGTTCCTGGTGACCCAGCAGTCCCCAACCCAGGCCTGTCAGCAAGGAGGGGACCCTGTGACCTCCTCCTGGGGCTCCACATGATCCTTAATACCCCAGGTATAAGCAGCATGCCGAGGGGGAGCGGGGAGGTGGCTGGGCCTGGTGGAAACAAGGCCCATCGTGTGGCCACTGCGTGCTGGCCCTTCATGAGCTCCCTGCCTGGGTACTGCAGCAGTGCCGAGCGAGGTCTGGTTCCCGCCCTGCCTGGGGGACAGCACGCTCCCGGGTCCTGGGCTCCGGCTCAGCCTGCCCTCCCTTGGTCTTGCAGGGCGCCATGGCGGCCACCTACTTTGCTCTGAACAGGACGCCTCAGGCTCCGCGGCTGGAGCCCGTGCTGTCGTCCGGCCTCGCCCAGCGCAGAGGCATGAAGAGACTCACGTCCACCAGGTTGTAGTGGCCATGGCCAGACACCACCCTGCCTCCTGCCCAGCGTCTCCTCAGGCCCAGACGCCGCCGCAGGGCCCCACGGTGGCACCGGAGGGACCACACACCCCACCCGAAGGCAGAGCCGGCCTTCGCTGTTGCTCGTTCCTGCAAGCCAGAGGGTCCTGACCCAGTGACTTCTCTGAACCACACCACTGGGACCTCGCCACCACTGTCCTTCACTCCCAAGCGAAACCAAATGAACGCACGCACCTCACATAGCCACGCTGGGGCCCGGTCCTCAGTCCCGGGCTTTTCCTGTCATGGCTTATGTCCATGGGGAGACGCCCCTTCCAGCTCGGGAGCCAGGGACGTGTCAGGCTCCCAGCAGAGATGTCCCGTTATCACAGAGAAGGACCCTGGTGTGGTCCAGCTGCTGCCTGGGTTGGCACTGGGGCATCCAGGTTAGACGCCTGGTCCCTGCAAAGCCATCCAAAGAACTGTCCCTCACGCTCTCTGGCTCCCGAGTGGGGTGCAGGGAGGTCTCCTTGCCTCCATCACTGCCTGGAGAGCAGAGCCCACTCAGGAGCCAGGCAGCAGGTCTTTGCTTTCAAGCCCAGCCCACAGGGTGCAGAGAGGATCCGGAAGGAGCCAAGGCAGCAGTGAGCACACCCCCACCCCTGGCCTCCAGTCCAGGCAGCCTCCTCTGGAGGTCATCAGCTCTGCTCTGGCCAGACCCCGTACCCCGCACACCCCGCCCCAGGTGGAGGCTCTGCTGGGCTCACTCTCCAGAGAGCTGCAGAGTTTGCAGAGTGAACTTTTCTGCCTCCCCTACTTCCTCAGGCCTTCTGGAGAGGGCAGGCAGCGGGGCCCGCCCAGAGCGGAGGCCCACGTCGCCACCCAGAGGGAGGCACTGCGTGGAGCTGTGTTTTTGTGCTGTGTTTTGTACTTCTGTTACGTAGATCTGTTTTTCAATGGACATTTCAGTGATGTTCAGTGTCCCCTGGTGAGGCGTGCGCCCTGGGTGGCCATGAACAGGGCGGGCCCAGCTGTGCGCCCATCATGGAGTGAAACAGAGAGACCTTCTTGGAGCAGGCCCAGGCCCAGCCAGCCTGCCGGAGGGACTCCTGTGTTCCCCGAGCCCCAGTAGGGCTGCCAGGGACGCCCCAGCCTGCCGACTGACCTGGAGGGCCTCTCCCTCCACCCAGCCCAGGATCCCAGCAGGCTCCCCCTAGGACCATGGACGCTCCAGTGTTTCTCTTTCCTCTGTCTCATTCACCCTTGGACCCAGCTCCCCGCTCCCCAGCAAAGTGCTGCATTCTGGAGAACACTCCTTGGCTTGGTCTAAATGTTTTCAGGCCTTAAAATATAAACTTGTTCCACAAGCTTTATTCCATGAGGCTTTTTCTTTTCTTCAGAGAGCCACAGAAGCTGGGCTACAGGTCACGTACTGCTCTCTGTGCTGCCGGGCACTTCTCCTATTTTCTCAGTACAGAACACTTTTTCCCAAGGCTAAAATGACATCCCCGATCATTTTGAGTTACTTCATTTCTTACTAGAAACCTAGGGAAAAGTGGACAGCCCTTTACCACGGATTTCATCCTAGAAATGAGCAAAAGGCATTGGAACCTTCTGCCTGCTCCACGGGCACAAGCTGCCTGCAGCCTCTGGCCTTGGTTGTGCGTTTGCTTCCAGCTCGTGAGTTCCGAGGAGGGAGAGGACGGGCGGTGGTGAGCTGCGTCCCCAAGGCGGTGGGCGGGCCGTGCCGCGGAGCTCACGCCCGCTCGCCTCTTCTCCAGCAGTGCCTATTCCACGCCTTACATTCTGAGCCACGAGCATGCCAAAGGGACAAGGCGATGTCACACCAAATTCTGAGTTTGAAGTGAGTGATGCACGTGCCAGAGGACGTCCGCTCAGCCCTGCCCCACCGAGTCTGTAAGCGCCTTGAACTTCCCAACTGTATCCAGAGAAAAATGACACCTGAAGTCCTTCCACAGAAAGTCGGCCCGAAGAAGAAGTGTGGATAGCTTTCAACTCAACTTGAAAGGGTGGTTTCAGAGTGGCAGGGTGCGTGACGCAGGTGTCACTGGACCTGACCTGAACGAAAGGCTCTGGATGCTTTGCACAAATGACATGCTCCCCACGGGTTCAGTAGCCCTTCCTGCCCCGACAGAGCAGGTAATCCCTGTGGGTGGCGAACACCACAGAATCTGTCATGAGCAAACCACGCCCACACCCAGGCTGCCTTACCCAGGCCTCCAGGGTCCATCTGGCAGTCCCCTGTGGGAAGAGTACCCCATGCACCCCACCAAGTCAACGTGGAGGACCGAGGACTCAGCCCAGTGTCAGGCCCATGCGTGACTTTGCACTGTGCTGCAAGGGGATGCTGGAAGGCTGGTCAGCTTTTCAAGGGACGATGGCCTCTGACATCGTCCCTGGGTGGCGTCCCTTCGGGCGTGCTGAGATCTTCGCCTGGCGCTTGTTGTTCTCCTTTGCATTTCATTTGCTTCGTTGCCCCTTGCCTCTCTGAGAGTCAGCTACGTGCTAGGACAGAGGACGCCTCAGGACCCTGGTGGGGACAGGGGAGGGGGCTCCACGCATTGTCCTGGTCATCCTGTCACTCGCTTCTCCAGTGGCTCCTCCGACTTGGCACTTTGTCTGCACGCTCCGCAGTTGTTTACAGATCGTTTTCATGTCAGCGCTTTGTATTTGCGTTTGAGATGGCGGCCACTGGACAGGTATTTATTATGCTTTCCAGAATTTCGGAATAGATTTTTTTGAATAAACATGGGTTTTATGAAGTGTGCTGTTTTTCTAGCAGAGCAAGGACCTTTGGACCTCTGTGCGGTGACGGATGACAGTCCACAGATGAACTCCTTCCTTCTCTGTCCCCTCCCACTGTGTCCACGCTGCTGCAGCCTCAGCTGCCACCTCACTGCACCTGGTGGGGGTGGGTAGGTCCCCACTGCTCCAGATGGTGTGCCAGTGCGTGCGTGATTGTGTGCGCGTGTGCGGAGGGACCGTGTGAGCCTGTGCGGAGGGCCTGCAGGCACGTGGACGTGTCCCGCATGTCTGAGCGTGTGCACTTGTGTCTGCAGCAGGCACATCCTGTGTTGGATTGGTGGTGTCCATGGGTGACAGTGCACAGAAAAACAGATGACCCAGGGTGGCATCTGGGGACAGTCCTCTTGTGTCTCGGCACCTGGCCTCACAGGCCATCCTTTCTAAAACAGAAGGAGAACGTCTGCACTGTTGGTCTGCGGCTGTCCTACTGAATTCGCCTTCCCGCCTGCTGAGCTCCCGGCTAGCGCCTGTCAGCAGGAACACACGGGCCACGGGCCACACACCACACAGGCACAGGCGCACTTGTGACCCTCATGCTCCATCATAAACACCCCGTGTGCTAGGCTGCCCAGCAGAGCGGGGCTCTTCCTGAATCCCACCAGACCTCTGAGCAGACAGGAGCATTGGGAAGTCTGCAGAAATGTCAGAACAAACAGTAGATGCACAGAAATCCTCCTCCCGCCACACCCGGGAGCACTCACAAAATGCAGCCCAAAGATGTGTGAGTTGAAAATGTACACCTCACCTTCTACACCAATTACCTTCTGTTGTCACAGCAAACCCCTCAATCCTGTGACGTAGAACACCAAAGTTCACTCTTTTAAGTTCTGCAGGTCAGAAGCCCTACACGGGCGGGCCTCCCAGGCTAAAGCAGAGCTGGTTCCGCCCGGGGCCTGGGAGGAACTGTTTTCTCACCTCCAGCTTCTAGAGCCTCGGTGTTCCTACAGTGTTTATAGACTGTACCAAATTTATGCTTATTGCAAGCAAGCAAATAAAAGAGAGAAAAAGTGGTCAGAAAAGCATGACTTACAAGGCTGGGAATTGTAAAGCACCTCACTCTGCCCTCACGGCGCGCGACGGGGGCAAGGATCCTGTGCTGCCGTGCAGCCAGAACGCTCCCTATCTGCCCGGCAACCTAAAGTCCCTCTGCCATGCAGGCCCCGTCACCTTCCCTGACATGTGCCTGGTTAGATGCTAACTCTGGGCAGCGTAGTCCCAACTGCCACAGGGCAGCCTGTCCAGGATGGGTCTGCTTCAGCTCTCGATCTCTGTCCTTGGGCAGGACTGTGAGGTCTCTGGACTCTGCCCACTTACAAGGTGACCCGTTAGCACGCAGGTCTCACGGGCGCTGGATGAAGAGCCACAGCCACACAGTGAACAGCAGGAGCCCTGCGTGGAGGGCGATGGAGAGCGAGCAGGGCAGATGTTGCATGAATCGTGTCACTGTGGGGACCCCAACTTGGGAAACCCCACCGTTCTCAGAGGGCTGCACACAGACCCGCCTGCCCTTTGCCCGGGAGGGGTGTTGTCTTTATCAGGCGGCAGGACCTGCTGCCCTTCGCCTGGAGGGAGAAGCTGCTCTGTCTTCCCTGCCGCCCACTCTAGAGGCGTCCTCTGGGGGGCAGTCCAGAAAGCAGGTGTGCTCGTGGAAATGAAGGAGACCCTGCAGATGTGCTGCCCACACAGTGAGTGGCACGGGTCTGCCATTGGTGTCCCAAATGCTGAATTGAGTGTCAAGCCAGCATCCGCTGAGGCCCGGGAGAGGAAGGCGTGGCTTGGCTGGGCCACTGCCTGTGCCTCAAGTGTGTCTGTCACAGGACTTTCTCTTCTCGGCCTGCTGGGCATCCAACCCAGGGCCTCCACCTGCTCAGCAGTGCAATAGGACCTAAGATAGTCCTGCCGTGGCACCCACCTGTTGTCCCAGCTACCCCAGAGACTGCCAGGAGATCCCTTGAGCCCTGGAGTTCAAGACCAACCTAGGCAACATAGCAAGACCCCATCTCAAGAAATAATAAAAAACAAAAATTAAAAAATATTATCATATGACATCTGTCCAATCTAGCTATTTGTCACTTGATTCTCATGAGAAAAAGCATGAGATAAGTAAACAGCATAGGAACGATCTTCAGAATGCTGTTCTCACCGCTCCCGAGCTCAGGCAAGAAGGCAGGTGTTCTAATGCCAGCTCCAGTTCACCGAGGTGCAGCATCATTGGTTTCAATCCTGAGTGACGTTCAGGCGTGTTCCTGTGCGTTGACCCACAGCCCAAGGGGGCGGATGCAGACCTTAGGTCGCCCGAGTTCTGCTTTTGGATGCAGGATACGTAGTAGAATTAGAGACTTCTACCACGTGGAGATGTGACAAGACCCACAGCCTTCCAGGTTCTACTTCTTCCTTCTTTAAAACCATGGACTTGGGAACTTGGAGTCAGGGTGAGTATGCTGCCAGGGGAAAACATGTTTTAAAAGTGATGAGATCAGAATTAGGCTCTCACTCGAATCTAACACACGTTTTATAGCCTAAAATTTCACTCACAGCCAGGCGCGGTGGCGCACGTCTGTAATCCCAGCACTTGGGAGGCTGAGGCAAGAGGATCGTGAGTTCAAAGCCAGCCTCAGCAACTTAGTGAGTCCCTAAGCAACTCAGTGAGACCCGTCTCTAGATAAAATACAAAATAGGGCTGGGGATGTGGCTCAGTGGTGGAGTGCCCCTGGGTTCAATCCTCAGTTCCAAAAAAAAAAAAAAAAATTTTCACTCACAACATAAACTTTGCCCTCATTACAAAATGCTCCCACCAAAATCTAGAAAACCTCCAAAGAATTCCAAAACTACAAAGACCTTAATCAAAAAGAATTTGATATTAACAGTAGCCAAAGTGATTTCTAAGTTCTCAAGACCAGTGATAAAATAATGAATTTTGTCCTCACAGTGCCCTGATGTTTTAGACCAAAGGTAGCCCGAAGTCAGGGATCCTCAGGGTGGTGCAGGGACAGAGTGGGAGTTCAAACCAGGCCCTGGCTCCAGTCCCCACACCCCCAAACACCAGAGATTCCAAACCACTTTCCTCAAAGTTTCCCAAGATGCACGTGTGAATCACAAAGCTGAGTTGGCCTGGGTGGTCTTCCCCAACCCTTGTAGTCAACCCTCAATGCTAACCCTCTGCCGTGGGGTGACGGGGTTCAGGACAGGCTCCCCAGACACGGCCCCTCAGCCTTTGGGAAAACAGCAGAAGTGGGAAGGCCCCTCTCACGGGCTCCCACCCTTGTTTTGGAGGCACCTCCTCCCTACACCCGAGGAGAGGCACATCCTCTCTGAAGACACAGGGCAGTCCCACCTGTTTGTCTCCGCACACGGTCTACCCTTCAGCAAACCTGAGCATGCAGTTCAGGAGGGCGGGCAGGACACACCTGTCCTCCCTGCTCTCTGGAGGCTGAAGTGGGTGGACGGGTTGCTGGACCCCAGGAGCTGGTCACCAGCACAGGCCGCACAGTGAGAGTCCACCGCGCCTCCACAGCAGAGCGTCCGCCCAGCATGCCTGGGGCCTGGCTTCAACCCTGGCACCCAGGAACCAAAGCGGCTCAGGCTCCCGTCTGGGGGTCTTCTTTTCCAAGGGTTCCTGTGTCAAATAAAATTTACTCTATATTTTGAGACAGGGTCTCTGTGAATTGCCCAGGCTTGCCGTACTCCTGCCTGGGCCTCCCGCATAGTGGGGCTGCAGGTGAGCACCACACGCCCTGTGATCCTCTCTTGTAAATTTGGCTTCAATCCCCAGCAACAAACCAAAGCAACAAAAGGAAATGGGGTGGTGCCAGGTGGGGACAGCACGTCCCAGGCCCACGGGGCTGCTATGGAAGGGACAGGAGCTGCCCTGTGCCCCCTCTAGCATCCCAGGGAAGGTGGCAAGAGTCAGACCTCTCAGCGACATGGGTAGGGGTGCCCTGCCCTGGGGCCAGGTCTGGGCAGGTGGGAGGGGCACCACTAAGGGTGCGAGGGAGGAACTGGCCAAGCCGTGGGCAGGGCGGGGTGCCAGGGTGCAGGTCCCCAGGGCTGAACGCCAACCGTGGTTACCTCTGGCCTGTCCCAGGAACGCGGGTCAGAGGAACCCCCAGCGTAAACCTCAAGGTCTCGCGGAAGGAGGAAGTGCCAGGCCCAGTTGGGCACTTGTGCGTGAGAGGCCATCAGGGCCCGTCTCCCTCCTCTGCGGGGGGCCAGAGGGTTCTAGACCTGCAGCACCTCGCGCCTGGCAGGGCTGTGAGCAGAGTTGCTGTAGCCAGACTGTGGCCACCGGGAGTCCCAGGGCTGCTTGGCAAACACAGGGTTTCCGGGACACACAGCTGCTGCTGATAAGATTCAGAATGATCCACAAGCAGGGTCAACTCTTTTTGGCCCAGGGGGGGTTTTGGTCAGCTTTTCTAATCACTGTGATCAAAACAACCAGACAACAATTTCAGAGGAAGAAGTTTTTATTCGGAGCTCATGGGTTCAGAGGTCTCAGTCCATAGAGGGCCAACTCCATTGCTCTGGGCTGAGGTGAGGGAGAACATGGTAGAGGCTATAGAGGACGGAAGCCACTCAGGATGTGACATCAAGGAAGCAGAGAGAGTGCTCCACTCACCAGTGAAAAATATATATGCCCCAAGGCACAACCCAGAGACCACCTCCTCCAGTCACAGCCCACCTGCCTCCATTCAGGCGCACTAATGCACTGATTGGGTTGAGGGTCTCATAACCCATCGCTTCACCTGAGGGTCATAACCCAGCACTTCCCCTCACATGAGCTGTTGAGGGACACCTCACATCCAAACCAGAGTGAGCATCCTGGAGTCGGACTCTACTAAGGAGCCCTGCAGTTCTGTGAAACCTGGCTCCTCTTTGCCGCTGTGATTCTGCACCTTGTCCCCAGGCTGTGCTGAAGTCAGACGCAGGTTCTAGAGCATTCCAGCAAGGGCTGCGCAGACTGCCATTGGCCACACAGGCTTTAGAGAGCCAGATCACGGGGAATCCCTGCTGACCGTGGGGACCCTCTGCGTCACACACAGTGCCCTCGCTCTCCTCGGAGGCTCTTAGCCATCACGCTAAGAGTATGCGCTCCTGCCGTCACTCAGAAGTCCACAAAGCCGTTTCCGAGTTGCGCTTCCAGTGACCTCAAGCTCGTTCCTCACAACCCATGACACGTGCTTTCAGCAAAGTCACATCGAGCCCCTGAGCTTCAGTCCGCGCTGTGAAGTAGCATCTCTACGTCTGAAGTTATTATCTTCTCACACTTCGTTTAGTCACACACTATCCTGGAGCACCATTCTGTCCTACAGGTGCAATGTCCCTCCTGTCTTCTCAACCACTGGGGATCTGCCAGTGCTCTGCCCTTGACACCTAGATGCCTGTGGGTCCAGGGCAAGTGCCAGAGTGCCCATGGGCTGCCAGCCCCCATCCCTGGCATCAGCGGGACTGTCACTGCCTGTTGGTCCCAGTCCTCCACATCACCTGGAGATGGCGCTGTCTGCAGGTAACTCACGGCCAGGTCCACATCAGTTAGGCTTCCGTGGTCGCAAACAACAGAAGTAACAGTCCAATTAAGCAAAAGAGGAATTTATTACAAAGCACTATGGCTAATGTCTGTACGGCTGCAAACAGCAGGAAACCCAAGGTAAGAGAAGCTTTGTGAAGTTTTAGTCTCTGGGTGAGCAGCACTCAGGGAATGGTGCAGGCTGGGCCGGACCTCCAGGGTCCCCGGTGACTTCTGGGCCCCCCACACCTTGGGTGGGCCTCATCCTCTGGGTTCTCTTGGCATTTGCATTCTTGGACAAGGGGCAGAGAGAGAAGGAAGAAGGGTGGAGGGTGGCCGACCAAGAGGACCTGTCTGACCTTCCCTGAGGTTTCTCCCATCACAGCCCCTTGGACACTGCTGGCGGTCTGCTCTGGCAACCATGCTGCAGGGGGAGTGGGGGACAGGTGGGGGGCAGTGTGCATTCTCTGCAATGGCCCCAGGGAACGGGGGGCCATTCGGCCATCAGGCCAGGATGGAAAGCAGCTGGGGCCACTGTGGGCAGCAGCTCATCCAACCCCTCCCAGATCGAGCTTCTCCCAGGTTTGTAAAAGGAATTCAAACGCGATCAGTCACACCAGGGCCACACGAAACAGAAAGTGGCTCCAAAGGACATCTTGTCATGCTTCAGAAAGGATGAGAAAGTGCAAGACGTCCAACGTGAAGAATAATTTGGATATTTGACATGCTTTGTGGTGTCTCTAGCCAACAGACACGAGTAGACATTTCTCAACGTTCCCCCTGAACCACAGGGTAAAGTGACCTAAGAGGAGCCATACCAAAGTGCATGCCATCCAATCCCCTCACCTGTGTGCCCACTCTGCCTGTTATGGTTTGGATGTGAGGTGTCCCCCAAAACTCACATGTGAGACAATGCAAGGTTCAGAGGAGAAATGACTGGGTTGTGGAAGCCTTAACCCACTCAGTGAATTGGTCCCTGATGGGATTAACTGAGTGGGGACTGAAGGTGGTAGGGCTGGAGGAGGTGGGCATTGGGGCATGCCTTTGGGGTGTGTATTTGTATCTGGAGAGTGAGTTTCTCTGCTTCCTGATCATCACGTGAGCTGCTTCCCTCCACCCCTCTCTTCGGTCATGATGTTCAGCCTCATTTCAAGCCCCGAGGAATGGAGCCGACTGTCTGTGGACTGAGACCTGAAACTGTGAGCCCCCAAAACAACTTTTCCTTCTCTGCAATTGTTCTTGTCAGGCCTTTGGTCACAGCAGAGAAAAAGCTGACTTAAGCAAGCTCCCAACAGGGCCTCGGCCATGCTTGCTCTCCGTTTCCATCATCTTTGAGAAGCATGATTACAAATTCAGGGTCAAACTCCCTAAATCCCTGAGGCTGGCAAAGCCACAGACTCACTACTGTGATCACGTCTGAATTCCTTTTACAAACCTGGTACTTGGTAGGGAGAGGCTTAATCTAGGAGGGCTTGGGGATGAGCCACTGCCCAGGGCGGGTGCAGCTGCTTTCCAACCTGGCCTGCTAGTGAAGCAAGGATGGTTTTACCCTGAGTTATCCTAGTCTGTATAAATCTGCTGTTTTCCTGCAGAGATACTCTTTGGCAGGACGTCAAGTACAGCCCCAGACAACACTGAGGCATCCACCCCATTTCACCTTCCTACCTCCAGAACATCTCCATTCCAATCCTGTGCACTGGGAGGTAACCTCCTGCTCACCTCCCTTCTATTTCCACCCGCCTGCTTTAGTTCTTTCAGTAGTGGGCAATTTCAACCCCAAAAAAGCAGAAACCAAGCTCTCACACCTGGGGAATGGCATTTAGGAATCAACGGGAGCTGCCATTTGCCTGAGCAGGCTCCCTCTCTTCCACCCAGACTCACCCTCACCTGGTTCACAGCGCTTTAACCTGCCCAGGTGGGGCACTGAAGAGGGACATACGAACTCCACATCCGGCTGCCACTGGGAACGTGGCCATTCAGATTCTCAATGGGGCGTGCCTGTCCTCAGGTGGGCGAAGAGGTCTTGTTGAACACTGGTGCCAGGTTGATCTCTTCTGCTTCTGAAAACAGCTGGGTGGGGGCACCCGAATTCTGCACACTTGCAGTTGTTACAACATGACACTAGAGGGCGACAAATCTACGTCTAAGAGCAGGTGCACGGCAGGTCAGACCTGCAGGCAGGAAAGCCCTGGCTCAGCCTGGGCCCTCTGATCTCACTCAGAACAGGAATGGTGCCCAGAGTCCCTGTGATACCGCCGCATACTGGTGTTGAAGTACAACCCCAGAGAAGCACGCCAAGGCAAGCATTTTAAGCAGGTTTTTTTAAAGTAGTAACACAAACTTCTCCCGGGAGGGAAAAGGGGGGCCATGGCTGGTGTTCTAGAATCCTGAGAAGTGAGCGCACCCTACATCTTTTATAGGTTAGGGTCTTTTTGTTCTGCCCCTTCCTTTGACCCTTATCTCTCCTTCCTGCCCATATGGCCGTGGTGACACAGCAAAGAGATGCAAAGGGTGGGGGGAAGGGCGACAAGGAGATTCAGGTGGGGGCCCAGGGGACATTAATTAGCAACTCCCTGCCTGAAGCTTTTGGGAAGGGGCAGTTAAGCAGGTAACCTTGGTGATCAAAAGGGCTCTGGAGACACTGACATTCCAATCTCCCAGGGGCGTCTCCAACTTCCCAGACCCTGATGGTCTCCATTCCTCAATTTGACCAGAGTCCCTGATTTCTACACTAGCTGCCTGTCCAATTCTGGCTTCACCTGCAGAGACAATCCCAGGATCCTGCCTCTGGCTCCTCGTGCAGCCTTGTGCAAGGATGGCCAGTCCCAATTCTGAGCAGAATAAGGAGCCTGTCACGGTCAATATTGGGAAAGCAAAAGAGAATTGTAAATCCACACACCAGCCAGGCATGGTGGCTCTCACCCGTAGTCTCAGTAACTCAGGAGGCTGAGGCAGGAGGATCAAAATTCAAGGCCAGCCTGAGCAATTTGGCAAGACCCTGTCTCAAAATTAAAATAAAGTAAAAAATAAAGGACTGTAGAAGTAGCTCAGTGGTAGATCCTCTGGGTTTAATCCCCAGTACTGGAAGTGATAATAATTAATAAATCCACATACCACAAACCTACACAGGTGAAAAACATCAAGATTATTTGCGTTTGGTTGGTTTATATGAACCCAACATATTACTGAAGCCAGAATTGGGGACAGGCAGTTAGTGAAGAATAGGAAATCTGGTCAAATCCAGAAATGGAGGCCATCAAGAGTCTGGGAAGTTGGAGGCTGCCCTGGGAGACTGGGATGTCAGTGTCTCCAGAGCCCTTTGATCCCAAGGTTACCTGCTCAACTGCCCCTCCCCAAAAGCTGCAGGCAGGGAGTTGCTAATTAACGCCTCCTGGGCCTCTACCGGAATCTCCATTTGGCCCTTCCCCATGTCACCAGCAACCCCTGGGCCTAGTCACATAGGCAAGAAGGAGAGATAAAGGGTGGGGGAGAACAAAAGAGACGCTCATCTATAAAAGATGTCAGGTGTGCTCACTTCTGGGGATCCTAGAACATCAGCCATGGCCCCTTCTCCCTCCCAGAAGTCTGTGTAACTACTTTAAATAAAACCTGCTCAACAAGCTTGGCCTGGCTGCTTCTCTGGGGTTGCACTTCAGCACCTGAGGAAGCAGAACTCGGCACCGGAAACGGCGGTGTCGTCGCCTCTGCTTATCCCACCGCGGGAGAGATCCTGAATGTCTTCAGCAGCCTCCTTCCATAGGGGCACACAGGTTACTTCAGTTCTTCTTTGGCAGAAGAACGGGTCCACAGGAAACAGCTTAGAAAGGGCCCTTCTGTGGCAGTGCTTCTGGCCTAGGGCCCAGGTGACTGAGGGGAGCTTCTTGGGCCATAAGTCTGTCACGCAGCCCAGCACCTGCATTTTAACCAGCCCAGCTGGAGAAGTGCCACCTAACGCCACACGCTGAAGTGCCATTCCTACCCGCCCCCTCCCCCAGCCTCCAGCCGCCACCTCCCATCGCCACTATCACCCCAAGGACTCATTAACCCCCCACCTACCACCTGCCCCCAGCTGCATCCCCACACAACTACCAGTTCCCCAACTCGGCAGAGATCCTTAGGTCCCAAGCCCCTGACTCACCCCGGCGCATCACCAGCATCAAACACGGAGGTGTCCTCCCCACAAATCTTGGTCTGGTTCTCCTTCCATCGCCACCACCTCCCACCTGTCTGCAACTGCGATTAGGACTAGCTGGTCCCAGCTCCTGCAGGTCCCCTGGTCCCCCAGCATGGCTCAAGTCTGTCCTCGGCTCTGCCCGCCTCACCTTGCTGGGGAAAGACCTGCAGCAGCTCTCGTCCTCCAAGTGGAGGTCCAAAGTCCTGGGGCCCCATGAGCTGGGCCACTCTGGGTTTCCTTTGGTGATTCTGTGGGGACACCCCATGTGCGCTCAGTCCCCAGGGATCTGCTGCCCACAAGGCAGCCACGAGCCACCTGCTCAGAATTGAAATTTGGATCAGCCACATTCCTAATGCTGGGAGGTCGGCTGCAGAGCTTTCAGAGAGCAGAGAATCAGGCCTGGCAGCTGCAGGGCAGGGCCAGCACCGCCAGGGCCCCTTCCGCCCTGCAGCCCGGCGGCACACAGCTCTCGCCCGCGGCTGCTGCGGCCCTGACAGAACCGTCCTCTGTTTTGCGCTCGCAGGCAACGGCTTCTCCTGATGTGGCTGCCGCCTCACCGCCAGGCTTCCCTACTCGGGGAAGCCCAGGCCACTGGGAAGCTGGTGCCTCAAGAAAGTGGGAGGAATTAAGCCCAGCTTCCCAGCGTCCGGAGGAGGAAAAGCCCAGCACCGGCCGCTGCGGCCTTCAGGGCTGCTTGCTGCCCCCTCCCGCACTTAACCGCCAAGGCACTCAGGACCATCCTGACTCAGCACAGCCACTCTTCCTCAACAGTGAGGGCACCCCCCATCCCAGGGGAAGGCCCGGCAGCGCGCCAGCCTCCCCCCAGCTCTGGGGACCTCACCCTTCTGGATTAGTTCAGGCCAACTTCGAGAAAACCATGGGCAACATGGATGACTGACTGCTACCAGCCCACCCCAGGTCACAGAGTCGGGAGAGAGGGAGAAGCAAACTGGTCACAAGACCAGGAAGCAACGCTGATGGGCGCTGTCAATACCCTTTTATACCGGTGCCGAGTCCTGCTTCCTCAGGGGTTGAAGTGTAACGCCAGAGAAGCGCACCGAGGGAGTGTAGAGTAGAAAGTAAGAAGCTTTACTGAAGAAAAGTAAAAGCAGACTTCTCCCGGGGGGGAAGAAGGGGAGCCAAAGGCGGAATCCATGTGGCGAGTAAATCCTGTCCTTTTTATAAGTTTTACTCTCCTGTTCCCTCCCCCTCATTTCTTCCCTCCCTGTCTACGTGACTAGGCCCAGTTTTGCAGGTGAGATGCAAAAGCTGAGAAGCAGATGGGCAGGGGGAGGGCTGAAGTGATAGCAGGCAATGTCCCAGCAGGTGTTAATTAGCAACTCTGTGCCTATAGACCTCCATAAGGGCAGGTAAATCTGGTAATCAATGGGCTCGGAGATCTCTGACCTTCCATTCCCAAGGGCAGCCTCCAACTTTCAGACTTTCATGTCCTCCATTTTCTGGATTGACCTGAGTTCTTTATTTCTACACTAACTGCCTGTCCAATTCTGGCTTCATTGTGATGGGTTCAATCTTATCCCTGCCTCTTTCCAAAAATATTCTCCTGTTGCAGTCCTAAGCCCAGGACCTTGGACCATGACAGATCTGGAGATGGGGTCTTCACTGAGGTCAGCGAGTGAAGAGGAGATTATTTGGGGGTGGGTCACAGTCTTACACAACTGGTACCCTTATAGAAGAGGGCAATTTGGACACAGACACAGATGACACAGGGAGGATGAGGGGAAGAAGCTACCATCTGCAAGCCAAGACCTCAGAAGCCAGTCCTGCTGACTCCTTGACTTTGGACTTCCAGCCTCCAGGACTGGGAAAGTGTGGTCTAATGTTGAAGTCACCCATTTGTGGCACTTAGTTAGGACAGCCCTTGAAGGAAGGGAAGTCACTGCAGCTTCCAAGCAGGTCCCAGATCCCAGTGCTATTCTTACCATGCAGGACTCCTGTCTAGCACTTGAGCAACTTGGGAACTGTCAGTCAGCTTCTGTTTACTATAACAAAATGCCTGAGACAACAGGCTGTGAAAGAGGAAAGGTTTGTTTTGGCTCACAGAGTGAAGGGATCAGTCTAGGACTGACAGGCCCTGTTGCTTTGGGCCTGTGGCAGCACGGTCCTTGTGGTGGGTGGGTGTGACCAAGGAGGCTGCTCACCTCAGACCTTGAGCTAGAAGGACAGAAGAGGAGGGCCAGGGTCCCACAGTCCTGCTTCTAGGGTATGCCTCCAGTGACTAGAAGACCTCCCCTTGGGCCCCAACTCCAAAGGTTCACTGCCTCCCACTGGCACCCTGCTGGGACAAAGTCTTCCATATGCGGGTCACTGGAGACATGCAGATCCAAACTGCAGGAGGAAGAGCTGCCTTGGTTTCACGTGGCCCCCTAACTGGAGCACCTGTTTCCTGGGCAGCATCACCCCTGTCTTCCATCACCATTTTACCACTGGGCGTGGCAGTCGGGGGCAGGGTAGTGGCTCCCACCTACCCCTGCTGTGTAGCGGGAGCCCCTAGGGCAGGTCATCAGTTTGGGGTACACACTGCAAGGCTGTCTGCAATTCAGGCTTGAGAGCTCACTATTGCTCCCCTGGTCAGAGAGGACCCCTACCTCCCGAGGACACAAGGAATGTTGGTGGGAGGATGTCCTGGGGCCTGGGCCATTGTTCATGCTGTCTTCCTGTGCTCGGGGACCCACCCAGCCATGTCTCGGATATCCACTTCCACTTCCCGAGGCCCCCGCTGGGCACACCAGCTCCTTGGCTGTCTGGATGATCATACTGTTTTGTAAACTGTCAGATTATTTGGGGTCCCACAACCCGCCTCTCGGAGTCTACCAGGACCCAGGAGACATCTAGAAGTTATTTCTCAAAGGGAAAAGGGTTATTTGTTGAAAGGGACTTGACTTTGCTGAAACCTCGGCTCCGGTTCGGGGCCTGGCTGTGCCGTCCAGGTCGCACCTTTGTCTTGCAGGCCAGTCCTGCTCCAAGCTCACTGTGCTCCTTTCTCACTGCGCCAGCTGGATCCCTCACATCAATCTCCTCGCCCCTCGAACACCAGGCCCTGCCGGGCCCACATCTCTGCTGAGCACACCCCCCCCAGCCTTGGAGTGCAGCTCGCTCAAGATCCAGGGTTCACCTTCTCCAGGAAGCTTCCTGATTTCCCAACCCGGTGCGGCCCCCACTCCACCCAAGCTCGCTCGTCTCTTTACTCTGCCTCCCTCCCACGAGCCCAGCACTGAATCAGCACGTTGCTACTTTCCACCAGCTTCTCCTGCCGGAACGTGAACATGGCAGAAACCTACCCGGCTGGGTTCACCTACCCCAGAGCTCCACCTGGCACTGGATGGGCACCCAGCGCCCCTCACGGGATGGAGGAAGAAGGAATGCTGGAATGTGGGAGATGACGCTCAGACCAGGCTGCCAGCCCCACAGACCCGGGCGGGGTTGACGGAAAGCACTCCCCTTCCTCCTGCTCACCCCTCAAAACAAGTCACTGGAAAACTCCTTCACATGTGCTGCTGGTAGTGCGCGGGAGGAGGACATGCACACGGCTTGGCAGGTGGAAGGCGGGCTCAGAATTCCCGCCCTGGCGATTCTGCGGCCCTGATCTGGCAGTGACCTATGGCAGTTCTGCGCCGTGGGGTGGAACAGCGTGGTAGGTGAAGTGTGGCGTGAGGTGAGGATGACTTCTCCTGAAGCCGTGCGACAGTGTGGCCCACACAGGCTCCTCTCTCGCTCTGTGTGACATAGTGATTCTGGCTGCCATCCAGCCAGCCTCCCCTTTGGGGACACAACCCAAGGACACCAGGTTTTGCCTGGTGAACAAACATTCCGTAAAGCTGCATCTCACCTCCGTTGGAGCAGAACGAGCGAGCGGGTGGCGGGGCAGCACACACTCAGATGTGCTCTGGGAGCACATTCCAGCCGTCCACGTGGAAGTGCTCGAGGTCAGGTAAACAGACCTGACCCTGGGCAAACGTCACCCTGTTCTCTGTGAAAAGCTTCTGAAGAAACGGGCCGCTGACATTCGGCACTGGAGTGCTCCCGGCTGACCCCAGGGACAGTGCCGTACTAGCGGGCACTGCTTCAGCCGGCGGCAGCACTGCCCACCCTAGCCTTCCCCTTCAGCACACGCAGGTCGCTGGGGGTTGCAGCCTCCTTATCCTTATCACATTTAGAAAACGGCCCAACCAGGGCTGAGGCAAAGCCCTCAGGGCCCAAGCTCCAGCCCCACTGGCTTCCTGCTAAAGGACAGTGACGTGCTAGCAGTTATGGGGGTAAAACGGAGCAAGAAGTAGGCACAGTTGCCATGACCTAGAAGAAACTGCATGGAGTGTCCCAGGAAACCAGCACCCAGCTCACTGGTAGGAAAGCGGGCTGGGGGCTGCAACTCACAGCAAAGGAAGTCCGGGTCCCGAAATCCCACCCAGCCCGGGGCGTGCTCAGAATGACGGCAAGTCTGTCCCCTTGTCTTCCCCAAGGCTGTTTTAAATTTTTGTTGTTGTTAGTGCATTATGGTCATACGTAATCGTGGGGTTCCCTTCAAAGTTTTTAAATGGTCACAAACGCGCACTGTTAAACCTACCACCTTAACCATTTTTAAGTGCACAGTTCAGGAGCATAGAGTCCATCCACCTGTGCATCAGACCTCCAGGACTTTGTTGCCTTGCAAACTGCAACTCCCACTGATTCCAATTCTCCCCTTCCCCAGCCCTGGGCAACCACCTTCCTGCTTTCTGTACCTGTAATCCAGAATGGCGGCCATTGGGAGGATGGAGCGAACAGCTTCTGGCAAGGATGTGGAGAGTAGGAACTGCTGGGGGCAGAGTGGAGCTTCAGCAGTACAGAGCAGTGCCGCCATTCTTCAAAGGACTAAACACCATGTGGGCAGGTGACCCTCCCATTCTGCTCTTGGTCTGTACTCCAGAGAAATGAAGACGTGCCCACACAAACACTTGTGCATGATGCTCACAGCAGTATCCTAAATAATAGCCTCACAGGGAAACGATGCGAACACTGAATCACTCATGAATCAATGACATGCAGAAAACACATAAAGGGAGTGTTATTTAACCATGACAAGAAATGAGGCGGCACTGCTCCGCACTGCTGAAGCTCCACTCTGCCCCCAGCAGTTCCTACTCTCCACATCCTTGCCAGAACCTGTTCCCTCCATCCTCCCAGTGGCCACCATTCTGGATAGAGTGGAGGGGCATCTTGTAGTCTGGGTTATCATTTTACTGGTGGCCAAAGGCATTGAGCATCTTTTCCTGTGTCTGTTGGCCTTTTGCGTGTCTTCTTTGGATAAATATCTATTCAGACCCTTTGCTCATTATTCGAGCTTTTTTTTTTATTGTAAGTGTTCCTTGTATATTTAGATACATGTCCCTTATCAGATAGATGATTTGCAAAATTTTTCTCCCATTTCAAGATCTTCCATTCTGAATTTTTGTTTTCCCTTGAGGATCATGAATTCGCAGAATTTTCTAAGTCAGTGTGGCCGTCATCAGTAGTTATTCTTCTCAATACTTGAACTCTCCTGCGTATGGCCAGAGGGCGCCCCTTAGGGTTGGCTTCCTGTTCTACCGACACAGTCCTGCAGTCTTTGACAGAATGCCTGTTAGGGTGCCGAGCAGACACAGTTGGATTTCCTGCACCCCACAACCACAGCCCTGCAATCCAGACTGCCCTGTGGGAGCCTGGGCTGCAGGGCAGGTGGCAGCTCCCAGGACAAAGACCTGTGAGCCAAGATTGAGTCACTGTTGTTCTCAGCTGCCCATCCCGGTGTTCACCCTTTGTGGACTCAAAGGCTTGTGCTTGAGAAGTACAAATGAGGACCCAGGCAAGGGTGGCACACTCAGCCTCTCCAAGGTCTGAAATCAGGAGGGACGACATGGCTCAGCCTCGGCCCTCAAGAGACCTGCTGCTCTGAGGATCAAAGGGAGCACACCTTGAGACGGCTCCCCCATCAGACCACAACCAGCCGCTTAGGAGTCCACAAGGAAGGACTGCAGGACGGTGGCCACTGAGGCTCCAACAGAAAGGAGCTAAAGCAAGCAGAAACAAAGGAAGGCAGATGGGTCATTTCAAATCGCTTTCCTTGGAAGGCAGGCCAGGGAGACAAGCCACAGGAGAAGCCCGATCAGTCGGCATCAGGTTAGTTCAGGTGCTCCTCTTGCAAGGACTGACTCCCTCACCGTGCTGGCTGCCGTCGCTGCCTGTTTGGCTGTTACTGTCCTCGTGTGATCTCTCAGAAGGCCCTATAAACAGGCTAGTTTCAGCTTGGTGACTGGGAATCAAGGCGAGTGACTCCATTTTGACTTTGAGCCTGGTCTTTTGGAGTTCAGGGCAGGCGCTGAGTCTGGAACAATGGCCTCCTGACATTTTTTAAAAACTTGACAACCATATACTAAAAATTAGAAAGATCCAGAGAAGATTAGCAAGACCCCTGTGCAAGGGTGACGTGCAAATTCAGAGTGTCCCATGAATTTTATGAAAAAGGAGAGTAGAGAAGGTGAGCACTGCTCATCTGAACTGGCTTGTCCAGCCAGATACAGCATGAAGGAGCCACTAGGAGCAGAAGAGGAAGAGGTGAGTGGCTAAAGTGCTAAGGCCATTCATATTTAAAACACACATTGGCTTTTGAATCTAGGTGTCACTAGTTTCCTAGATTACTCATTTACTACAGTCTTTCAATTATAAACTGATCCAATTAATGTGTGCCTGCATTGCTGGCGACACTCAGCAAGATGTGAGCAGGGCTGTGTGGTTCATAAGGCAGTGTCCCTGTCCACTGCACACCGTCTGGGAAACAGCCTGTCACCACCACCAACCTGCAGGGTCGACAGCAGGCCGTCGCTGTCCTCAGCTGCAGATGAAGCAGAAACGAGGCAACGGGCACCAGCCTTGGGTGCAGTGCTTGGCCTTCACACTCAGAGCTATTCAGCTCCCTTCTGCCCTGCTCTGGAAGGAAATGGAGTGAGTTTTCTGCAGGTGGGAGCGTTTCTTCTCACAGTTGATGCTGTCAGGAACCTTCAGCCAAAGGGGAGAAGGAAGGAAGTGCATGTGCCTGATGCTGAGTGCCCAGACTGAGGGCTGGGCCGACCTGGAAAGCCAGTCCGAGGGCAGCTTGTTGAGCAGGCACCAGGGCGCACACCTGGGATCCCAGCAGCTCAACAGGCTGAGGCAGGAGGACTGTGAGTTCAAAGCCAGCGCAGCAACTGAGTAGGCCCTGTCTCAAAATAAAATATAAAAAGGGCTGGGGATGTAGCTCAGAGGTTAAGTGCCCCTGGGTTCAATCCCTGGCACCAAAAAACTCCACTAAAACCAACATGTTGAAATGGAAGTAAAAAAAGGTAGTTGGGCCATCATAAAAATAGGTCGTGCAGATGACACAAATAGCTCTATCATATGCACATGGAAAAGACAGTGTTTAATGACAAAAACTGCTTCATTTCCCCACACAAAAGAATCGTAAATATTTGAGGTGACAGATATGCCAATTACCCTGATTTGATCTCTAAACATCATATAAAAGATATGTAAAGCTCACAAAGGCGGCAGGTGGCCAAAAGGAGTGCGCTCGCCAGGCGGGTTCACCAGAGTCAGACAAAAGTAGTGGCTTGATTATTAGAGTCTGTGTCCCTGGCGAAATCTCCAGCCCCCCCGGGTGAAAGTCGGGGTGGGAGAGCCAGGAGAAATCGAATGTGGCTTTGGCTGCTCAGGGTTTTTATACAGAGGAAAGGGGTCAAGGGTCCTGCCCAGGAAAAGATGGACCCAAGGTGGCCGTCAGGGTCAGCAGGTCTGCCTCATTGGTCACTTCTGGCACAGTGTGTTGCTAGGCGACCTTGCTCCCTCCTCCTGCAGCCGCCCAATTCGATCTGGCAAGATACATTTGAAAACACTGTTTTAATTGTATACTCAAATTAGTTAAACTTACATTCTGTTCATGAAAAAAATGGAAACATTCTTAATCAGCCATCAAACATAAAATAGGTGTTTTTCCCTGAGATAAGGATGGAAGGAATAGAAATGCTTCTAAGAAAACCACTTTCCTTCATTTCTAAAAGGAGTAAAGGCACTGCAGAGTGTGGAAGCTCATCGCCCTGGAGCACCAAGGTGAAAGCTGGCATCGGGCACTGCCCTCATGTATCACAAACGCTCTGGGGCCCAGAAAGACCGAGACTCCTTCTGTGACAGAAGTGACCTTCGCTGGGTCCAGAGAAATGCACCCACCCCTCCCGCAGCACAAGCCTGTCGCTATGCACCACAGTGCATGCAAGAGTCTGCATGACGCTGAGCCTGATTGGTGCTCTGAAAGGAGAGACTAGTGTCCTTCCAGCCTCTGACTGTAGAAATCAAAGACCTCAGATCCTGTCCTGACACAGTCCACGGGGACACTCTGGTGATGGAAGTTCTCTGATTGCCCTTTCTGAGCAGCAATGGGCAGGTGAGATTCTGGCTCACTTCTGGGCCTTTGCACTCATCACACCGGGATTCAAAGTGGCTGGTGATGTTCGCCTTTGTGCCTTCCACACACACTGCCTGCTTCATACTCGAACAGGCAGATACATGTTAACATGAACGAACTCCCGTGGCAGCATGCAAGACAGGGGGAGGTATGGCTTTCAGAGTGGATGAGAGCTGGATTCAAATCCCACATCAGCTCCTGAAGTAGCACAGTGTTCCCAAATCTACTTCCTTACTTAAACACTCCAGCTCATACTCCCCAAGGGTGGGAACTAACAGAATGCTCTAAGGTCTAGTGCAGACCCAGAGGAGGGAAGCAGAGTCTCCTGGTGCCAGCTACCCCATTGGTGGCAACAGTAAACTCGGGGCAAATGGCCTCAGTGGCACTTCTCCGAGGGCTCTACCAGGCAGCAGCCCTGGCACCTCCTGCAGTGCTGCCAAACTGTACTACCGTGGGCCCATGCCACACTGAGGTGGGCATCGAGCACTCCGCAGCGATGCTTCCACAGCCCTCGAGTTTCAGAATCCCTGCTCATGAGGGAAAGAAAAACATTAGGGGATAAGACTGAGCGGCTAGGAGACCCAGGAGCCCCTTCCCACATTTGAGTCTTCTCCTCGGGCAGATCTTATGGCAGCAGTTCAGTGTCATTCAAGAGCATCCCTGAGTTCCCTGGTGTCACCTTCTGGGTCCCTGTGAGAAGTAGCAGAGCAACTCCTGGTCAAGAAAGGCAGCTACGCATAGCAATCATGCCTTCTTTGCTTCTCCTCATGGGCTGTTCCTAACCCCATCATGGGGCTGTGGGGTGGGAAGAGCTTCCTGGTGCTATTATGGGATTGCAATATTGTGTGTCAAGATACACTTTCATAGATGATAAGACAGGTGTGACCCACAGACCTCACTGATTCTAACAGAAAATGGACCCAATTCAATCATAGGTTAGCAATTTTAATTCTCAAAGGCATTTATTCCACTTCCTTAATGTTATTTTGAATAGATACTGCTAAGTTAAAAGTCCCTCAAAGCCCATGTGACAAAGGCATGGTCCCGCTGGGCACGGTGGCGCACGTCTGGAGGCTGAGACAGGAGGATCGCGAGTTCAAAGCCAGCCTCAGCAACTTAGCAAGGCCCTAAGCAACTCAGTGAGACCCTGTCTCTAAATAAATACAAAATAGGGCTGGGGATGTGGCTCAGTGGCCAAGTGCCCCTGAGTTCAATCCCCAGTTCCCAATTAAAAAAAAAAAAAAAGGCACGGTCCCTAGTCTGATACTAGGAGATGGTGGAAGATGGTGGGAGATGGTTGGGAGATGGTGGAACCTTTAAGGGTTGGGGCCTCGGTGGAAGTAGGTCTTTGGGACAGTGCCCTTGAAAGGGCTATTGAGACCCCAGTTCCTTGCTCATCCTGTCTTTGGTTTCTTTTCCATGAGGTGAATGGTTTTGCTCTGCCACATGTTCCTGCCATGACATAATGCTTCACCACAGGCTCTAAAGCAATGGAGACAACCATTCACGGACTAGAGTTTCCAAAAGTACAAGCCAAAATAAGCCTTTTTTGTTTATAAGTTGATTTACCTTAGTTATCTCTTATAGTAATGAACAGCTAACACAGATGCATCTACTCACTGTACAAGGAACAAAAGAGTACACGCAGTACAGCTTAGTTTCCCTGCATCCCTTGCTCCTGTAGCCACCCTAGAGGGTTACTGCTAACATTTTTTTGGCATATTTGCAAATACACATGTATATATTTTCTTTTTATCCCTGTACAGAGTAGCATACTTTACACTACATTCTGCACTTTGCAAAAATATCTTAAAGATGTTTATTCAACATCAACACATGAAGAACCACTTACTGTTTTGACTACTGTATAGTAATCCATTGAATGGATTTGCCATGCTGTATTTAACTCTCCCTATGTATGGATATGTACACTGTTTCCAGTCCTTGCATACTAAGAATAATGCTTTACATGTGAAATTGCACAAACTTGCTTGCCTGTCCTATATCTCTAGAAATGGACTTGTTTGGTCATAGGGCACATCCAGTAATGCTAACATATTCAACAAACAGCTTGATTCATATTCTAATACATTCCAGGACTGTTTGGTTTATGTTCTATTTACATTTCTTCCAGCAACATTGGACAAAACCTGTTCCCCAATGACATGTTAAATGCTAAACTGTCTACATCAAAACCAAACACCCAAAACCAAACAGGATGGAAAACTGAAAGACAAAAGCCTTCAATATTTTCCTTACTTTGTTTTGGTGCCAAATCTGAACGTTTTGCTTTTGTAAGGAGGAAGGGAAAGGTCCTCTCCTCCTGTCAAGGTTTGCTGGAACAAACATAACAGCGTTAAACAAGAGAAAAGGTGTACAAACTTACTAACGTGTAGAGGGGAACAGAGGAGTGATTCCCGCCCACTTAACATTATTCAGAAAGGTAATGGACCCCTTTTCTAAGGGGAGGGGAAGGACGAAGAGCGAACTGTCCTTGAGACAGAGTGGCTTGTGAAAAGATTCTCAATGGACAGATACTCTGACTTAAGGAAGTTCGCCCATGTGTGGGTTTGTTCCTCGGCCTTCTCTGAGATCAAGAATGAGATTTCAGGGTAGGATAGAAGGCAATGGAGGTCCCTTGTGCAGCCTGACTTTAAGTAGAGGGGGAATTCCAGAGAGCCTTTTCTCGGTGCCCTGCGGGAGGAAGGTCCTTTAGTGTTCTCTAGATCAAATTGCCTGCATGCTGAACTACGGTATTTGGGAGGTATGGTTCTCTGAGCGCCAACATTTTCAAGTCCCTAGACCACTGTCCTTTCACTGCGCACACCGGCAGGGCTTATATAACTTTCTATAGGCGGGCAGCTACATTTCCTCCGGAAAAAGGTTTCATGCCGTTTTAAAATGCGCTCCCGCTGGGCACCGGGGTGACCTCCTCCTAAGCATGGGTCTCACCGCGGTCCTGGGCCCGGGCTCTGCCAGCGCTGCCGCGCCAAGGCACCCCAGGCCCCGGGGCGCCCGGGCTCAAGGGCGCGGGTAGCGCCTCGGCCCCGCCAAGGTGCCCTTGCCGAGGCAGGGCGAAGGCATCTCCCTCTGTGACGTGGGCGGCGAAGAACCTCGCCCGCCCGTCACGCCCAGAACCCGCAGCCCCGCGCCTAGCACTCCACCGTTGACTGCCCACCACTCGGGCGTGAGCGGCCGGAGCTTGGCAACCGCCAGCCAATCCCCGCCGCGCGGCCGTTTTATGACACCAGGCCCTGCTCCGCCCTCCCCGCCATGCGCCAAGGGGCGGGGAGGAGGTGTGCTCTGGCGTCAGCCAATCCGCAGCGCCATCTCTGGCCCTGCGCCCTCCCATAGGCCGAGAGCTGGGCGGCGCGGGGCGGCGCGTCGCAGCCGTAAGGCGTGCTGGAGCGTCGTGAGGTGAGCCGGCGGCTGCGAGCGCCGTGTTGGGTGCCGCCGGGTAGGCGGGAGTGACTTTGGGCTGCGCGGAGCGGCGGAGGCGGCAGAAGCGCGAGGGCCCGGTGTCCGGTACGACCATGGCTGGCGCGCTGCTGCGGAAGGCGGCGGACTACGTCCGCAGCAAGGACTTCCGGGACTACCTCATGAGGTGAGGCTTGCCGCCGGCGGGGCCGGGACCTCTGCCCTCCTCGGAGCGGCCCCGGGCGCCCCGGCGGCTGCCCCTCGTGCGGTGCGGACGGCGACCCTGGGGCGCCTCACCCGAGCGGGGGACGGGGGACAGAGCGGACACCCTTCCCGGGCGGTGACACTGGACGCCCCTCTTGGGCGGGTGACAGGAGACACCCCTCCCGGGCGGTGACACTAGGACACCCCCTCACCCCCCGAGCGGGTGACAGTGCGACGACCTTCCCGGGACAGTGGGGATGCTCCTCCCGCCCGGGGTCAGGGGAAGCCCCCTTCCCGAGCGGATGACAAAGGAGACACCTCTCCCGGGCGGTGACAGAGGGGGCAGCCTCCGCGAGCGGCGACAGTGCGACGTCCTTCCCGGGACAGTGGGGATGCTCCTCCCGCCCGGCGACAGGGGAAGCCCCCTCCCCGGGCGGCGACACTGGGACGCCCCTCCCGCCCGGCGACAGGACGCCCCCTGGGTCCCCGCGCAGTGCGGGGCCGGAGACGGCGCCCGGCCGCAGCCACGTCTGCCCCCGGCTCTGCCCGGCCCGCGGACCCGCCGCGCCGCTGGAAGGCCGCCTCCCGGAGACTTGCAAGGCCCCGCGGCGCTTGCTCCCTCCAGTCCGAGCGCCCGCCTTCGCTCCAGCGTCCGGCATGGCTGCCTAGCTTTGCGACACTCGTAAAGGATTGAGGAGCCTGATTTTAGTTTGTCTGCAGGTGACTTAAAAACCTAGAAAAGTGTGGGCATTTTTTTTTTCTTTTTCTTTTTCTTTTTCAATAGTTAGTAGTTTGGTTAAGAAGTAAATTAAGGAAAGCTTTGGAGAAATATGTCCTATTATAACCATCTAAAGAGTATTGTATAAAGGCAACTTGATTTTGGTAATAAAAAAAGGATTGATTTTCTAAATCCTGAACTTTATTATAAATACTTTTTACTTACAATTTACGAAGCAGTAGGTAAGAAAATAGTTCAGTCTGCCATGTGGTAAACTTGGAAGTAGAAGGTTCTCTTCTGACACTAGAAAGTTTCTATGCTTAGATAGGACTATGGTGAATTAAAATGGACGTTTACTACTGTGGAGCACAGCAATTTATCACATTAATGTCTGGGGGGAATTTTGAGCAAAGTAGTGATCCCAGGACATGTCTTAGTCCTTGCAGTTACGTTTCTTTATGACTTTAGTATTACTTTCTTACCTTTTATGCCTCCTGTTTATATAATGAGCCTTCCTGATGAGTACAGCTAAAGGATAACACTGCAGAGTATAACCAAGAATAAAATTACTACACCTTGACTGTATAAAAGCATGTTGACGATGACATGTTATGTAGGAAGAACGTGCTCAATATATTTTCAAGTAGGAGAGTTAGCCCTGCTTTTCTCAACTTAAACTTTCTTCTACTGGAGTTTCCAAAAGTCAGGTTTTTCAGTAGAATCCTTTCATGTCTTGTCTAATCTTTTTCTTCTAAAACTAACATCATGCAGCTTTAATATTTGTATAGGTTCTGCAGTTACAGTTTTACTAATTAGGAAATTACAGTTTTACTAATAAGGAAAAGAATTGCAGTGACAGGAAAGTGCTGCCGCTGGAGCATCAAACAAGGATTCAGAAGCATGTTTTCTAGTAAAGAGATTGCAAGCACGTCAGTCCTGATGGACTTTAGTTGCCCATAAAATGGGCTTCAAGATAATGTCCTATCTTGTAGGAGTATCTGTAAAGTTCGCAAAAGGGCAGCGGAGCCCAGGTAAAACTCCCAAAGGCAGCGGGTGGCGAAAGGAGTACGCTCGCCAGGCGGGTTCCAGCCCCCCGGGGTGAAAGTCGGGGTGGGAGAGCCAGGAGAAATCGCACGTGGCTTTGGCTGCTCAGGGTTTTTATATAGAGGAAAGGGCTCAAGGGTCCTTCCCAGGAAAAGGTGGACCCAAGGTGGACATCAGGGTCAGCAGGTTTGCCTCATTGGTCACTTTTGGCACAGTGTGTTGCTAGGTGACTGTGCTCCCTCCCCCTGCGGCCGCCCAATTCGACCTAACATTTGGACCTTTTTGGTGATATAGGGCGCCGGAGTCTGTCTGGCTACTTCCTGCATGGTTGGGAGCATCGTGGGAAGAAAAGATTTCGGGGTCTAGGTCGGTGGGGAGGCGGCTGTAGGGTTGCAGGAGCATTTGGTTGTATGGCATTCTGGCAACCTCACTTATGCAGCTTTGGGCGATCAGATGCAGGAGAGTTTTAACATTTTCCTCAATGAGTCCAGTTTCTCAATCTGGTTTTGTTGATGTAGTATGCTTCCTCTAGGAATAGCATGTTCCTCCTTTGTATGCTGTCAGAAGATCTAGTGCTCAGCGGTTCTGTAAGGAAAGTTGGGTAACAGATGTTATTTGTCTCTGTAGGGATACCAGGGTTTGAACAGGTCAGATTAATGCAGCTTCACTATACAGAGTCACTCGAGGAACTAAAGTGGAGGGCACACAGAAAGCGAAGGGCATATTGGGATCTAATTTTTGTCAGAGTACCATCACATCAGAAGAAGAATCCTGGAGGAGCAAATGTGGGAGAAGAGACCTGGATGGTTTAGTTGCAAGGTACTGAGTTAGAGAAAGTGTAACAGTACGCAAAGTTCTCTGAGGAGTTGTAAGAGGGGAACTCTCTCCAAAGGTGAATAGGGGTCCTCTGAGCCTTTGAGGAAGTATTAAGGGGGTACTTATAGGAATGGCCGTTAGCAGGGTCTGGTCCAATCTGCACAAAGAAAACAATCTGAGATGTTATTAACTCTGGAGAGATTGAGAAATCGAAGACCTTGATCTATCAGAGTAAGACTTGAGAAAGGATTAGCATTAGGCTGAGTAGCTGCATCCATCTGGGGTTGGATTTCCATTTCCAGCTCCTGGATGGTTAGATGAACCTGAAGAACCGCCTAAATATAAACTTTTAGATTCTAAGTGAAACCACATGACGGTTGGCTGTTGTCCCTGTGTAAACTTTACCATTGAGGATTGGGGTCGGTAGGGGATCTTCAGGTGATGTTGAGGCTTCTGGAGAAGTTGAACAGTCTGAGAGGTGAAGGCTGGACTGTCATCTGACTGGATGCAGGAAGTCTGAATCTGGGAATAACTGCTCAATAAGGACAGCAGGCGATGTCAGAAATTTCCCTGGGGGTAAGGAAGGTTTCTTTCTTTTAAGCCTGAAAAAGTATCAACCAAGGTAAGTAAGTAACGGAGCTTTCTTGCATCTGAGCATATGGGTGAAATCAATCTGCCAGTTTTCACCTGGAAAACTTCACTGTCAGCTGTCAAGACCTAAAGGATGTAGGATCCTCCCATGTGAAGGCAAAGAGGTAATAGGAGTCAGGGTGAAGAGGAACTGTAAAGAACACATCTTTAAGATCTAGGACTGTGAAGTGAGTGATTGAAGGGGGGATGTGAGAGAAAAGAGTGTAAGGGTTTAGGAACCACTGGGTGGATGAGAAGAGCTGCCTCATTAATTAGGCAGAGGTCCTGGACCAAGCGATAGGCTCCTGAGGGTTTATATACAGGCAATGTAGGAGTATTACAGGGGGGAGTCAGTAGGGATGAGGAGTACCTAAGTAACTGACCTATGCGTCCCGGGCGAAATCTCCAGCCCCCCAGGGTGAAAGTCGGGGTGGGAGAGCCAGGAGAAATCGCACGTGGCTTTGGCTGCTCAGGGTTTTTATACAGGGGAAGGGGCCAGGGGTCCTGCCCAGGGAAAGGTGGACCCAAGGTGGACGTCAGGGTCAGCAGGTCTGCCTCATTGGTCACTTCTGGCACAGTGTGTTGCTAGGTGACCTTGCTCCCTCCCCCTGCAGCCACCCAATTCGACCTAACAGTATCAAGAAAATCTAATTTGTTAAGGGATATGAAAATACTTGGAAACCCCAAATTACTGTACATTTTAATATATATATATATATATTTTTTTTTTTTTTTTTGGTGCTGGGAATTGAACTCAGGAACATTTGACCACTGAGCCACATCTCCAGCCCTATTTTGTATTTTATTTAGAGACAGGGCCTCACTGAGTTGCTTAGCATCCAGCTTTTGCTGAAGTTGGCTTTGAACTAGCGATCCTCCTGCCTCAGCCTCCTGAGCCACTAGGTTCAGGTGTGCCACTATGTGGTGTGCCTTCAGGTGTGCCACTATGCCTGTCTATATATCCCTATTTTTTGTAAGCAGAAATATTTTTAAAAGTTTATTGTAGGGCTGTGGAGGTAGCTCAGTTGGTAGAGTGCTTGCCTTGTAAGCACAAGGCCATGGGTTCAATCCCTAGCACCGCCAAAAAAAAAAAAAAAAAAGTTTATTGTATGGAGAAGTTAAAATCTCAACTGTGAGGTATAAAACTCTATGATTTTGGCCTTTCTTTCCCTGCCATTCTTGTCAACAGTGGGATTTCACAACTGGGCTGCCAAACTGTCAACGTTGAGGGCAGGTTTCAAAACTGACCAGTTTTATTTTAACTTTTTTCTCCCCTACGTAGAGAAAACTTTCTTCCTAGACCCTACAAAGGAATCTCTATTTGTTCTTCCACGCTTCTTGCTTATATTTCTGCTTTCTCTTAGCAAAAGAGAATAAAGCATATAAAAAAGAAAATTTCATTATGATTCTCTTGCTCCCACCAAAAACAAGGATCTGTTCCTTCCTGCTACTTCATGAATAACTTACACATGCTTTGTATCCCCTATAAACTACAGATCTGTATCACTTTTACAGCCTGCTGAGGGGCTATACAGGTTTTCTAAACTAAAGCTCTTCTAGAATTTGAAAAATTATTTAAATCACAGAACAGTTGAGTTTTTCAGAAAAATTTTTTAAAATTTTGTGTTATTTCACATAGACTATGAATTTCTTTCAGTCACACTTTATGATTAAGATTAAAATCTCCCCACTACTGGCAATGAACTCAGGGCCTTGCACATGCTAGGCTATACCCCAACCCTTTTTCTGGTTTGGTTTTGTTGATGGTGGTAGTACTGGGAATCCAACTCAGGGTCTCATGTAAGCTAGGCAAGCATTCTGCCATTTAATCATGATCTCAGTATTAAATAATGTTAACTAATTGGTGACAATTTTGTTGTGATGATGGTGTTGCTACACCCAGATGATGACTTTTAAACTCTCTCTGTTGCTTTCTAGCTTTGTGAGTCTGGGCAAATTACTTAGCCTTTGTACTTTGGTACCTGTTTAGTGACAGCATAATGCTTGAGAGATGTTCATCTGAGAAACAAAGAGAATTGGTCGCATGCAGAAGGGGCCAAGCTTGTAGGGTGACCTCACTTTATAATAACCCATTCTCTTGAGAACTTACTCCACAAGAACAGCATTAATTCCTTCTGAGGGCAGTGCCTTCAATGACCTTCTTACTTTGAACTATGCCTTACCCCTTAGAGATTCCACTTTTTCAGCATTGCTGTACTGGGAACCAAGCCCCCAGCACACAAACCTTTTAGGGACAAACCACATTCAAATTATAGCCATCTCCAAGTTGAAACTTTACACTTCAAGTTCTACTTCTTTTAAGGTATTTTTATAGGGGAAAAAAGTGTGCCCTTGCTAAATTATAGTTACAGAAACGGCCTGTGTTCAGATCCTAAAAAAAAAAAAAGATATTTTAAGGAGCATACTGCTGTAGGTGATTGTTCCACCTAGATTATGTTGTTCAATCTGGTGAGATCATTGATCCCTCTCAACCAAAATGTGCTACACCCAATTTGTACTTGCTGTGAAATATAATTTGGGTGATGAGATTTATTAGGCTCTCTCTATGACTTTAGGCAGTTCCTAACAGAACCTACTTGAAGTATATTGGCACCCTCAACAATTATTTTCATGTTTTAAATTAGCATTTCTCTGACCTCCAATCAAAACAATCAAGAGAGCTGTTTGGACTTCAATGCATGTATTGAGGATTTTATTGTCTTATTCAATAACTCTTTCAATAGCTAAACTTTGAAAATTTGGCCTAAGAGAGAGAAGTTACCATATTAAAAATCAGAATAGCTCAACTATGAAACTTTTGATATATTTTTAAAAGATAGTAACTTTAACATCCATGAAAACATCATTGGAAGTTTTCACTTTTCATTCATTTAACAAATACTTAAATGGCAGGCAGCACTTTTGGCACTTCAATAGAAACAAAAATACATACCTCCTTGAGTTTTTCATTGTGATGATGATGCAATAGTGAGTAGAAATGAATGTTCATTGTTAATAGAATTCTGTGATGTGTTCCTCTCTCCAACTTGTTGTATTTTAAATGTGTATCCTCTCTAAGGCTATGCTGTCCTGTCGAACAGTCATGAGCCACAGGCCAATACTGAGTACTCCAAGTGTGGCTAGTCCAGACTGAGATGTGTTGAGACTGTAAAATATACACTACATTTCAGAGAATTAGTACAAAAAAGGAATGTAAAATATCTAAGTCATAATTTTATTAATTATATGTTCAAATTAATAAAAGTAATTTATGTTATTTGTACTTTTCTTTCTTTTCTTTCTTCTTTTCTTTTTCCTTCCTTCCTTCCTTCCTTCCTTCCTTCCTTCCTTCCTTCCTTC
>JAJEJO010046604.1:63585-82735 GCA_020662805.1 Glaucomys volans
TTCCTTCCTTCCTTCCTTCCTTCCTTCCTTCCTTCCTTCCTTCCTTCCTTCCCTTCCTTCTGTATCAGGGATTGAACCACTGAGCCACATCCCCAGGCCTTTTTATTTAAAAATTTTTTTTTGAGACAGAGTTTCACTAAGTTGCTTAGGCCCTCACTAAGTTGCTGAGGTTGGCTTTGAACTTGCAATGCTTCTGCCTCAGCCTCCCAAGTTGCTGGGATAACAGGTGTGCACCACCATGCCTAACTTAATTGTACTTTTTGTAATGTGGCTTATAAAAATTTTTAAATTACATGTGTGGTTTGTTTTTATGACTTGCATTGTATTTATTTTGGGCTTCTCTGCTCTAAAGATTAAGCCTATTTTTCATAAAATTTAAATATAATTTCATAGGTCATAGTTGTTTATAGAAATGTTACTTGATCTGAAACAAGGGGGGAGGAAAATGTGTGTTGCTAACTAGAGTCCTGTTACTAAAACTTGAAAATGTGTGAAATTGAAATAACCCAATTGAAATCACCAAGTCTTTGAAACCATTGATTTTTTTATTTTTGTTTTTTCCATGCCTCTTCTGTCTGAACCTTGATGATTCCTCACAAAATAGTACGGTAAGAAAATTGTTTCTCTCCATTCCAGGCTCTTGCAAAGTTTCTGCGTTAACAGAGTTATGAACAACAGACCCAGTGTCCTTTACTTGAGGTGGCCCACCTAGTCAATCTGCTGGACAGTGTGCTGTGTGTGAGGTGCTTCCCCAGCCCTGGCAGCTGATGAAAGTGGGGAAAGGCGGGTGAGGAAGAGAAGGGAAAAGAGGAGAAGGCGAGAAAAAAGGAACAACAGTGTGTGATGATTCTTCTGCAGCAGCACCTGGTGTCCAGGGCTGGATTTCCAAACATAGAGGCAGATCGTGGTACTGTTTGTTTCTGTTAGAAATAAGTCACAATGAAGAATCATAATGGAGTAAAACTATTTTTCTGTTTAGTCCAAAATGTGTTAATGATAATGAAATTCCTTATTGTTCTAGAAATTGATGAATTTGGTAGCATGTATTAATATGTGTCTCCAAAAAGGGAAGAGAGAAGTGGAATTTTGTTCTACATAGAACATTATAAACTTTCTAAGGCTAGGTATTTTATTAAATTATTCTAAAAGTGATTTTTACATTTTGTGCTGTTTTAATGTAATATATTTTAAGTATGACTTTTGCTTATGACTCACATCATAAATGTACATATAGTTCTTGGCATGAAGAACTGTCTCTTGTAACCTACCACTGATCACGTTTAAACTTTTCATATGGTCATTTAGCCGGAAGATCTCCAGGACTATTTAAGGTTTCAGATCTTTGTCTGCGACTACCATGCAGGAAGGCACATTTATGCCTGCTGATAGAGAAGCTGTGGTTGCTAAGCCCCTAAGACTCTTCAGGTTCCACTGTAGCCCTCAGAGTCTGTGACCAAGATAAGACTGCCATACAGGGTAGAGCAGTGAAAAGAGGTTAAATGGAAAGTGACAGAAGTAGACCAAGTGGAGAAAGTCCTGGTCATACAGGAGGAAAAGGAAAATCACTATGGAATGAAATTGAAATGACCCCCATAAAGATCAAGGAGGAAAAGAAGTAAGTAGGTGAGGGAGAAGTGAGTACTTTTCCTTACAGAGGGAAAGGGAAGAAAAATGGCTGTCCCTCATTGAATGTAGGAGATTAAAGCTTCAGCAATGTCTTATTCAGATATTAGCCAGTTTGAATACAAGAGGACTAATTAGCCTTTCCAGAATTTCAAAAATTCTGTAAACCAACCATTCCTGATTCCCAGAGGTGATAGTCATGTGTTGGACCCTGAAATCTTTACCATGCTGGCTGAATAGGAACTTCGACCTGGTTATTTTTAGCATGAGCATGTTAAGTAAACTTTCAAAATATTTTTGCATCACACCAAATGTAATTGTCATTTTTTTGTATTTCCCTTGGGTTCTACTTCTCAGAGATTTTTGGGATTTTAATGATGCTTAGTTTATTTCACATCTGTATTTATTTTAAACATTATGATGGCAAAAATCCAGCAAGGACCTGTTTTACTGTTTAATGTTCTGATAACCAACAAACAGGGGCACTTGGCCAGCAGTGTGTGGCTCCTTTCAGTTTTTAAGATACTACTGGTAAATTCTATATAAAACAGTTTCAGTTAATGGACACTGGCCTTTTTTCATTTTAGCTGCAGAAATTAAATTGGGCATGGTTGCTATTTAACATGGACAACTTAATTTTGATAATCTTGAATAGCACATTCAAATGTTTGAATAGACATTTGAGAGAAATGTCTATTCAAAACATTTCTTTAAGTTTTTGCTACTATTTCAAAAATATTTTCCAATCTTAATTTCTTAATACCTGGATGTACTAAGATCTTAGAATAGCTCATAAGAGCTGAAAAACAATTTCTTCTCTTACTAAATTTTTTTTTTCAGAAAAAGTATCTAATTTAGGGTCTTTAAGAGTTAATATCTTAATGAAAACTTGCAAAAAGGAATTTTAATAGATTAAAACAATTAGGGAGAATAGTTCTAGCAAGGTTTAAATTATAACCAGAGTGAGCCATGTAAGAAGTTGGTCTCATTTTTAAATCCTCTAAATGGAACAATCTGGTTATTGAGTTGTAATCTGCATTGGTAGGGATCTTGGTAAACAGCCAAATCCTTTCTGGAGTTGGGCTCCTTTGTGAGAACTGCCCACTCACATGAAAACACTTGAGCAATCAAACCTCAATATTAACCATCCACGAAGTAACTTAGCGAACCTGTAGGATGTAAAGATGAAGATTGATTTTCACATATTCACGTTATTTAAAGTGAGGGAAATTGTACCCGTTCATGGCTCCATGCTAACTGTTCCCTCTCTTCTTCCCCTCATACTTTGTAGCATTTCTGGGGCCCAGTGGCCAACTGGGGTCTCCCCATTGCTGCCTTCAATGACATGAAGAAGTCTCCAGAGATCATCAGTGGACGGATGACATTTGGTAAGATCACAGACTGAGATGAGTAGGAGGACTTGACACCTAGCAGAGCTCCTGCTCACATTTCACATTTGTAGCATCAGCTATTAACAATCATTATTAGACAGTGACATAAAGCATATGACATTGAGCCGGGTACAATGGGGCAAGCCTGTAATCCCAGCGGCTTAGGGGACTGAGGTAGAAAGATCACGAGTTCAAAGCCAGCCTCAGCCACCGAGAGGTGCTAAGCAACTCAGTGAGATCTGTCTCTAAATAAAATACAGAATAGGGCTGGGAATGTGATTCAGTGGTCAAGTGCCCCTGAGTTCAGTCCCTGGTGCCCCCTGCCACAAAAAGAATATGACATTGAAGAGTCATCTTTTTCTCTGTGATGAGGAAGAAGCAGAATTAATTTGAAATACTTGAAACCAAGGTTTCTCCACTTCTCTGGGGGCTGGGGGTCTGTGTAAATTGCAGTCCTTTGCAGTTAAGAAAGCCCATTTTAGTGTTAGCAGCTAATTAAAGTAGGGGATGCCTGCCACTGTCAGCTCTGAGGGTCACAGATGGCAAAGCCATACTCTCTTCCACTACTATCAAGTGGTATGTTGGAGTTCAGACCCAAGCAGCTCACTGCCAATTTCTTCTTTCCAGGTTTTTGTCTCACAAATCCTAAGAATGAAATTCATGGAGAATGGAAGGCAAGAGTTAAAGGAGTCTCATGAGGGGGGCCCCTATAGCCGGTTGCCTCTTGAGTGTGCTAGTCTAGGGGCTTACATAGCTCTTAGATCAATGCTGTTTGTCCAAATTTATGCTAAATAGCTTTTAGAAAAGTACTAACACTACTGGTTAACTCTTGAGTTTGAACTTTTTGGCAATCTCCTTCAGATCTGCCCCCACTTCTGTTTTCTTGTCTGTCATCAGCCTGAGCTGGGCCATGTCAGGTTGCTCTGGCTCACCTTGGCCATGCTCACTACACCTCAGGCCCACACCTGCGTGGCGGGCTCCACATGACCCGAGCCTATGCTCACTGCCTACATTCCAACCCTCCTGGGCCTCTGCTCCAGGACAAGGGCTTGGCTTCAATCCTTAAGAAATATTAACATTTGCCTTTTGGATTTAGTATACCAAGTTGAAAAATATGCAATCTTAATCATTCTGATGGCCAGCCTAACAATTTATATTGTAAACTTGATTTGGAAGAGTGTCATCGTTTACTTGAAACTCTGATGTTTGAGTATAAAGCTATTAAAAGCATAAATAGTAGTTCTCTCAAATAATGGGTTATAAACAACTCTAGGAGGCAGAAATGTGACAAGAATTTATCACAGGTTTCAGCTTGTGAAATTTATAAGGTTTCAGCTTATTCTTGCTCACAAATATGTTCCTAAAATATTTAAATGATAACAAAAATGCCCCCACAATACAGTGAAATATTTCACGAGCTTTCCACTAGAGGCATGTAAGTAGTACCTTTTATGATCGACCAAGGGTTTTAGCAGAAGAGCATCTTTTCTGGCTAATGCTGTGGACTTGTTGGTCTCTGGTCCCTTCAGGCCTAAGCAGTCTAGATGGTGAGTCATGGATGTTCTTTGCTTTGGTGTTTCTGCAGCCCTCTGTTGCTATTCTTTGACATTCATGAGATTTGCCTACAAGGTGCAGCCTCGAAACTGGCTTCTCTTTGCATGCCATGCAACAAACGAAGTAGCCCAGCTCATTCAGGGAGGACGGCTTATCAACTATGAGTAAGCAAATTTGAATTACTTGGCTTTGATAAATTGGGGAGAGTGCAACTAAAAGCTTGTGTTAAGAGGCCATGGGGAGCTGGGAAGCGAGTGTGTCTAGGTGAGAAAACGTGACTTATTTAACATGAAAATAGGATATTTCAGTTTTTGTAAGATCTTGAGTTAAAATAGCACATGTGAAGGTGTCTTCTACAGTCACATGCAGCCCGAGTTTTGTTTCTCATTGAATTTTTCTTTGTGTTTTTTTCCAGGATGACTAAAAAGGCATCAGCATAGAAATGGAAGGAACAAGCTCTTGAAAGGGACAGCACCTCAACTACTGCTGCAGAGTCACAGATTCCATCAGCATAAATAGGAGGAAATGTGGAATGCTATTTTTACCAACTATACTGTTTTTATAGCTGAGAGTCCCTAAACAAACTCTGCTGCCTTACAAGTACTAAATATTTTCTCTTCATAAAGAATAGCTCAAAATATGCACTAACAATAATTTCCAATGATGGTTTTATCTGTATTCATATGCATATTATCTATTGGGATTTGCTTACTGAAAAACTGAACAGAGCAAAATTTTATAACTAAGTACTCAGAATTCTTGACTTTAATGACTGTAAGCTATCCAGTAGATTGACACATACCTAAAATCTGATCTCCAGTGTTTGAAAAAGTCTGTGTATCTCCATGCAGTATGTATATTGAGATGCTGTAACTTAAATGGCAATAAATGATTTAAATATTTGTTATATGAGCATGACTAAATATCTTGCTTTATTTGTTAGGGAACTACAGAACAATATGAAAGATAATTATAGGTGAAAAATATAACTCCTTGAAAATTATTAAAATTGCCTGAGGAAGTGAAGCATCAGAAGGCCAATTTCTCTGGAAAGTGCTACAGTCCCAGCTGTGCAGAATGAGTATGTTCCTGTCCTCTCTCTGGGCCTCACACAGCCCTGTGAAGCAGGTAGGACCTTTTATAGAGGAAGGATCATGGTGCAGAATTTGTGAGACACCTGGTGCTTGACAGGACCAGGGCACCCCATCTCCCTGCCTCATGCTGATTTGGGGCTATGGCAGGACAGACTCAACCAGGAGCAGTGCCAGACATGGCTCCCTTGGGCTCATTCTTCCTCAGTTCCCTAAAGTAGAGTGGAGTTTTGTTAAAGGAATCAACACTGGGATCCATGGATTGTTTCATTAAGTTTAGCCTTTTCACCTTCTTTATCATAGAATATAACCACTGAAACCACCTCAGGCCACCTCTGCTGGGGCCCACCATCCCACATTAGCTACTGTCAGGGTTTGTGGTTTTGAGTCTTTGTCTTCCTTTCAAAGATCCCATCCTGCCAGTCTTGTACTGAGTAAGGAGCAAGAAGATCTTCCATTTTGCCAGCTCACCAAGTGGCAGTAGAGGTAAGCCCATCTGAAGCACAGGACCTGCAGAGACCCAGAAGCAGATGCTGCAGGAGAGGCCCCTAGTGAGAAGCAAGTCGATAGTTCATTCTAGTGAATGTTTTCTTGCATACCAGAGAAGAGCATAAGGAGATGAGGTCATCTGCTAGTGGGAGCTTTGTCTGATGAGACAGACCTGTGACTGAATGCAAGCAGTCAGCCGGTGTGAAAGCTCAGGTGGCCTCTGGAGTTGCTAAGGGGGCCACAGACTGCTAGCTGAGCAGTCATTAGGAGCCAAAGGAGAGACTGATGGTATCCCTCACTCCCAGGGCCACAGGGTGATCTCAGCTGTCTTGCTTCCCTTCCACATAGCTGAGCTCTTCAAAAATAGCAAGAGTGCAAGATGAATGGCTAAAGCAAGGGGAAGGTGTGCATCTTCCTCTGTTGGAACCCAATTCTTACTTTCCTGCAGCATTGAGGCCAGTTATAAAGAACTAAGATTTTGTTCAGCCTCTTGGTTGCTCTAAGTTTACCACATCCAGTGTCTACTGTTAGCAAAAAGAACACTCAGAGCAACTAGGAATTCAGTTATAAGTAGTAGCTTCATCAAAGACTGGTCTGACCAGTTATTTAATCTCCAGGACTTGGAGACAGAAGACTTCCTGGACAATGCTGACTCCCAGGCTCTGGGAGGCTCCTGACACTCCTTTGTCCTACTTGAGCTGTGTCTTCTAGAGATATGTACATTGCCACAGCACTTGGTGAGAATGCCTGGCCATCCCAGGGGAGCAGCATGCATGGCAGTGTTCAGTCCCAAGGACTGGAAACCAGATTTGGCCTCTTCAGTCACCAGCCTTTGTGACCTTAGAATTTTGCAGTACTGGGGATTGAGCCCAGGAGTACTGTACCACTGAGCTACATCCCCAGATGTTAAAATATGTTGTGACAGGGTTTCACTAAATTGTCTAGGCTGGCTTTGAACTTGCAAACCTCCTGCCTTAGCCTCCTAAGTAGCTGTGATTACAGGTGTGTGCCACCACATCCATCTGTGGCCATGGTATTTGGTGTGTGTTGGAAAACAGCAATGTAAACACATTATTGCAAGAGGGTTGGCTTTAAAATAGTAAGCAGCATAGTGAAAATGTACAAACCAAGAGTTGAGCTGATATAAAACAATTACATCAAAGTGGCACTGGGGATATACTTTAGTGGTAAAGTGTGCCTGGCATGTACAAGGTCCTGAGTTCCATCCACAGTACCACCAAAAAAACGGCTAAAAGCTCAGTAGTACATCTTCAAAAATTGGAAATCCCCACCTATAACACTCTCCACCAATAATTCTAAAATGTTAAAAACATTTTTCATTTCAAATAATGAAATAGAATTGGAAGACCCTGATGAGTTGTGACTACCTTCTAAGATGACATTGATACCAGTTGTCAATGCTGTAGTCAGCGCCTTGTTGGTTTCAGCAAACTCTGGGTCAGAGGTGACAACTGGAAAGCCCTTCCTTACCCCAGGAATCTCCAGCCCACACAGTGTGAGTGCTGGCCTAGGAAACATGACTCCACAGGAGCAGGCGCAGTGGGAGCCACAGTGTGAGGACACGAGAATCGCTGGTGTTTTTGTGATTCTCTCTGCAGTTGACTTGCCATGGCATGCTCGGGTCTGTCCCCTCTTCCCATGCTCCATGTAGTAGCAATGCAGTTCTGCCTTCGCAACCTTGATTTGGGTCCAGTTATTTTATCTTTTTATTTGGGTTTCCCAGTTGTGTTCATAGATTAATTAGCGCAGAGAGTATACACAGTGATGGGGAAATAAACACAAGTCGGTATAGAACCTACGAACACTCACCTTATATCAGATTGCTAAGAAGGCATTTGATAGCCTCAAAATGGTCTCTTGTCTTAAGGTCTAGAAGAGGAGTGAGCATTCAGACTGCATTGCCATGAGCAAAGACCCAGTAGCTCTGATGACAGCTCTGGCAGGCAAAGGCCCTGGGACTGAGCGGAGACTACAAAAGGAGCCGTGGAGGTCAGAACGTTGCTATTCCCACGAGGCGGCTGGTGCAGACCGACCAAGCCGGTTTGCTCACACAGGGCTCCCAGGTTCGCTTTTGTTTTTGTTGGATGTAGCAGAAATCTCAAAGGATCGGTTACTTCCTGACCACTTCATTACGAAAGCTAGCTTCAGGTCAAAATCTGCCAGAATCTGCCTTTACTATGAACATGTGCTGAGCCAACATTCATCAGCCTGCAGGCACAAAACCTCATCCTTCTGTGTTTTTGTTTTTTGTTTTTTGATTTATTTAATTTTGATTCATTGAACGCAAATGGAGTACAGCTGTTGTTTCTCTGGTTGTACACAAACTAGAGTCACACCATCTGTGCATTCATACATGTACACAGGGCAATGATGTCTGTCTCATTCTGTTATTATTCTTACCCACAACCCGACCCTACCCCTCCCTTCCCTCTATGCAATCCATCCTTCTTCCATTCTTGCCTCCCCCGCCCCCCGCATTATGTATCATCATCTGCTTATCAGAGAGATCATTCGGCCTTTGGTTTTTTGGGATTGGCTAATCTCACTTAGCATGACAGTCTCCAACATCATCCATTTACCTGCAAATGCCATAATTTTATTCTTTATGGCTGAATAATATTCCATTGTGTATATATACCACAGTTTCTTTATCCATTCATATATTGAAGGGCATCTAGGTTGGTTCCACAATCTAGCTATTGTGAATTGAGCAGCTATGAACATTGATGTGGCTGCATCACTGTAGTAATCTGATTTTAAGTCCTTTGGCTATAGGCCAAGGAGTGGAATAGCAGGATCAAATGGTGGATCCATTCCAAGTTTTCTAAGGAATCTCCACACTGCTTTCCAGAGTGGCTGCACTAATTTGCAATCCCACCAGCAATGTATGAGTGTACCCTTTTCCTCACACCCTCGCCAACACTTGTTGTTGCCTGTATTCTTGATAAAAGATATTCTAATTGGGGTGAGATGAAATCTTAAGGTGGTTTTGATTTGCATTTCTTTTATTACTAGGGATGTCGAACATTTTTTCATATACCTGTTGATTGCTTGTAGATCCTCTTCTGTAAAGTATCTGCTCATTTCCTTAGCCCATTTATTGATTGGGTTATTTGTATTCTTGATGTAAAGATTTTTGAGTACTTTATAGATTCTGGAGATTAGTGCTCTATCTGAAGTGTGTGTGGCAAAGATTTTCTCCCACTCTGTAGGCTCTCTCTTCACATTGCTGATTGTTTCCTTTGCTGAGAAAAAGCTTTTTAGTTTGACTCTATCTCAATTATTGATTCCTGCTTTTATTTCTTGTGCTTTGGGAGTCATGTTAAGGAAATCTGGTCCTAGGCCAACATGATGAAGATTTGGACCTATTTTCTCTTCTATTAGGTGCAGAGTCTCTGGTCTGATTTCTAGGTCCTTGATCCACTTTGAGTTGAGTTTTGTACAGGGTGAGAGTTATGGGTTTAGTTTCATTTTGCTGCATATGGATTTCCAGTTTTCCCAGCACCATTTGTTGAAGAGGCTGTCTTTTCTCCATTGTATGTTTTTGGCTCCTTTGTCAAGTATGAGATACCTGTATTTATGTGGGTTTGTCTCTGTGTCCTCTATTCTGTACCATTGATCTACCTGTCTATTTTAGTGCCAATACCTTGCCATTTTTGTTACTATTGCTCTGTAGTATAGTTGAAGGTCTGGTATGGTGATACCCCCCTGCTTCGCTCTTCTTGCTAAGAATTGCTTTAGCTATTCTGGGTCTCTTATGCCTCCAAATGAATTTCATGATTGCTAGCTCTATTCTATGAGGTCCGTCATTGGGATTTTAATTGGAATTGCATTGAATTTGTATAGCACTTTTGGAAGTATGGCCATTTTGACAATATTTATTCTGCCTATCCAAGAACATGGGAGATCTTTCCATCTTCTAAGATTTTCTTTAATTTCTTTCTTTAGTGTTCCATAGTTCTCATTGTAGAGGTCTTTCACCTCTTTTGTTAGATTGATTCCCAAGTTTTTTTTTTTTTTTGAGGTTATTGTGAATGGGGTAATTTTCCCAATTTCTCTCTAAGAGGATTCATCACTTATGAATAAAAATGCATTAGATTTATGAGCATTGATTTTATATCCTGCTACTTTACTGAATTCATTTATGAGTTCCAGAAATTTTCTGGTGGAGTTTTTAGGCTCTTCTAAATAGAGAATCATGTCATCAGCAAATAGGGATAGTTTGAGCTCTTCTTTTCCTATTCGTATCCCTTCGATTTCTTTGGTTTGTCTGTCTACGGCCATACCACCCTGAACGCCCCTGATCTTGTCTGTTCTGTGTTCTCGATGAACCATAGCTCATTCTTTCAGGTGCTCCGAAAGGGCCATCCCTCTAGTCAGATGTGATAATGTTCCGGCCGTGACTGAGAATTCCCACTTAAACTGGTAATTCCATTGGGGGTGGATTAGTGGTAGTTTTCTATTCTAGTTATTAGGTAGACTTTGTAAAGTAGAAGTTAACTATTTGCCCATTAACTAAACCCATTCACTTGTAAACATGGCCCCTATTGAAAACAGGATATAGGCTCAATTTCTCTTTTGATTTTTAAAACTAAAGAACTAGTGTCATGGCTATTTAAATTGTGATAACTTTTGAATATTTTTCTGTTCTAAGAATGGTAATAGATTCTAGAATTTTTATAGATTAAATGTGTTTCTTTCAATCATTATTTTTCTTATTATTTGGGGGGTTCATATGTCACACCTTAGGTTCCTGGGAGCCCCTTTAAAGATACCCTTTAATTTTTACTCAATCCCACTAATTTTTGTGTGTGAGTGGTAGGAGCCAAGACTATTCTCCACTGAGCAACATCCCCAGCCATTTTTATGTTACCAAGCCTGGCCTCAAACTTGTGATTTCTCTTGTCTCACCTGGGATTGCAGGTGGCACCACTATGCCTTGCCAATGATTCCATTAATTTTTTTAGAGCTTCTGTATTATCTGGCATACCCTGTTCCTTTCCTGCCCCTGACATGGAGGAGATATCTTCCAGGGGCTCTGGTTATGAAGAGTGGTGTTTGTGATCAATATAGAGACTCCACACATTCCTGCTGCCAAAGAGACACTGCTTCTTGGCCATTTCAGTACACAGTACCATAAGGATTTATTATTTTTAATCACAACTTCATATTGATATTTCTACTTCAATTCTAATATAGTATTTCTGCTTAATTTGTTTGTTTTATAATTGAATTTCTTCTTACACTTACATTTTTCTTGTAATAGATATTTCATGCTTACTTGCGTACTTAACCTAGAAAATAGTTTCATCGTGACATTACCATTATTGCCTCATGTAGGGAAACTACTGAATAGAAGTTCAAACACTAGAACAGTTTTGTCCTTGAACACATCTCCCAGGTCTGTGAGCTCCCACTCACTATTCCCTTGAAACTGTCTTTTCCTGTTACGGAATCACTTACCCAGTATGGAGTTTAGCAGGACACTTTTTTTTTTATGTTCATTGTGAAGACTTTTGCATTCTAGCAGCTGCGAGTTTTTAGAAGGTAGCACTTTTGGCTTCCAGTGGTTGGAGGCCACTCTGCCAGTGACCTTTGAGGTGGTCAGCCTCTGAACCATTTCATTATGTGTTTCATATCTCCACCCTGTCGGCCCATCCCACTGAGTTCTGACCAAATGATCAACTTTGCCTTTTGCCACTGAATTTCTAGTACATTAGATCATAGGTATTTTAATTTTTTGAAATTGTTCTCAAAGATAACCCTGTGAAAGTTTTACTTGTGCCTTTTTTGAGTTACAATTCATATCCAGGCTCTCTAAATGCCAGAGTATGTATTCTTACCCATGGTTTACATTATATAAATTCAAATAATTCTCTCAGCGTTCTTTTGACCTTGTATGAGTCAGTTATGAACTTTCCTATAGGGGGATTTCATGAGATGCCACATGCTAAGCAAAGGAGTCGTATATAAACACAAGCTCCTTAAGGTTTTGTTTCAAATCTTCACTCCTAAGTCAAATGCAAATTTTACTTTATGTACTTTCTAGCACAATTAAACACCCTTCGAAGGATGCTTCTGGGGAGAAACTCCCCCTGGTCAGTTTACCTGGATGAGGTTCCCCCCTGAGACACCAGGGAAAAGCTACCATTCCAGCTGGTGATGTGGGGAAGAGTAGCCCCCTTCTGAAACTCCAACTGGTTCTATTTATAACATGTGGATCCTTCTCATGTAAATATATTGGCAAATGGGCCCAAGTAACCTGGGGAGATTTTAAATTGAATTGGCCAAAATTGGGAACTTTCAAAATCTGTGAATTAGTTTATTTGAGCACATACTTAGAAAAAGCTGGTTAAAGAAGCAGATAAAATGAGTGGGAGGCTTATTTTTCAACTTTACTTAGAAACTTCTAAAAAAGACTCAGAAAAAGAAAAAAACAGGGCTGGAGATGTAGCTCAGTTGGTAGAGTGTTTGCTTTGCAAGCACAAGGCCCTGGGTTCAATCCCCAGCACCACCAAAAAAAAAAAAAAAGAAAAGAAAAGAAAAAAACAAAAACAAAAAACAACCAAAAAATTCCCTCCAAGCAGTAAGTCAGAAATCAACAGTATGTCTCTGAACTAAAATCTAAATATCTTCCTCCATGACTTCCACCCTCTGCTGCCTCAAGGAATGGAAAGATACACTGAGCAGAAAAGAGAGTCAACTTATGACTGGTTGTTTCAAAGTCGGAAAGAGAGCTATGGGACAAAACTCAGACCTTGGAGAAGTGATAAGAGGTTTGAGGAAGGTATAGAAGGACTGTGACAGGCAGTGGCTCTTGTGGCAGATGTCAGTTTTTGGCAGCACTGAGGGTCAAGCTCAGGGCCTTGGACGAGGGTCAAGCCCAGGGCCTTGGACATGCTAGGTACAGGCTCTAGTGTGGAAGATTTCGTGTGTGACCAAGTTGGCAACATCATGTCTAAGTGTTTTCTAGAGGTTAAGTGCTGATATCAAAGGTGCACTGGAGGAACTAAAGTGTGATTCCATGTTTGTAGGGTGGAATTTTCTTAGAGCTTTGATCTACGCTTAATAGGAAATTTTCAGAGGTTTTTCCTTAAAATATTTTTGTCACCTTGGCTTTTCCTATTTAACCAAGTATTTTGGATCTTTGAAATGCTTGACAAACGTCCCAAAATTTAGTTTTCTCAGTCTAGAACTAACTTTGGAATTTCCAGATGTACTGGAAGTCCAACTAACTAACACATTAGACTTATATTTCTATTAATGTGTTAATACGTGTTCCTAGAAATCTGGTATTTCTTGGTGTACCTAATCAGTTATAATTCTAATGTTAAATTATCATATGCTACAAAATATCCAAATTCTTTGGTCAGTTGTGAGTAGTCCTCAGATCTTTAACCATAACTATTTTAAGTCTCATCCATAGTTAAGCGGCTTTATTATGATGCCTTTTTGGAAGTTTTTTGCAAGCAACTGTGATCCCAAAGTGTTGTGTTGTTTCTTCCTGGAAAAGATGGAGAGAACTCTGGTAAGTGTAGGACTCCAATAACTTTGGGCTGGGTAAGAACTTCTACAACTCCATAATGAAGATGCTGATGGGTTCATGAAACCACTAGACAAAATAAGGAAGAAGAATTAATGTGAGACCAAATGTACAAATGAAAAAGAGTTTGGGTTTCAATGACTTTGTGTCAACCTAAACCCATTGACTGAAACTCCTAAAGACAAAATCTGGCAGAACTTTTGACTTAGGAAACACAAAGGCTACTTCCTTCATTCTCTAAAATCCTTGGGAAGGATATTAATTCAAACAGACCCTGATTTTATTGGGTCCTAAGTGATACTGATGCCTTTCTCTCTGCCTTAAACCCTATGCAAAATTTTTGAAAATCCTCTTTTAACCGAGCTGTTCAACCAGTGTTAAAAGTATCAGTCAAACTCCCTAGACACTTTGCACCCGTATACCATTGGCTCCTCCTTAGAAGATTCCTCTGAAGATATCTGACCTCAGATTGATTCCTACATCCCTTAATGCCTCTAAAAAGTGAGTCTTTTCAGCCTCTCTTTCTCTGTCGCTCATGGACCCCAACTTCAGCTCTTTGTGAATCTTCCTCTTTGAAAAAAGAATACTCTAGTCCAAATATTGTAGTCTCTAACTTTTGCTGGGAATCTATATTAGATCTGCCAATAATTCCCTACTGGAAGTTTTGCTAAAAGTAATGACCTGTTGCTATTATAATTTCTCTATGGTGTCCCCATTCCAGCCTAGTTAACAAACCCTCCACCAGACTCTCTTATGGAGTGCCCTCTTACCTCATGCCCCTAGACTCAAATTCAACATTCAGGGCCACCTTCAGGAATGGACAGTATTTCAAATGTTCTTTTGCTGGTTATCACTGCCTGTTCTGTTTATATCTTGTTTAAATTGCTTATTGTTTAAGCAATTTATTGCTTAAATAATAATTTATTGCTTTATTGTTTGTGTATCTCAGAATCTCAGAAATACTACTAAAACCAAAATAATGGTAGCCCACTACCAAGAAAACTTATTAGGCCATAGCCCTCCTGGACATCCTGTTGACCTCAGAGACTCCCTCGCCTGACTGTGGCTGAGACCATTGCCTCCTTGTTGCTCAGATGTGGCCAAAGACCCAAAACTTGCTCCATCGCCACAGCTACCAAGTACACCCCTGCCGTGAGGAAAGTGACTTCCTGGGACAGATCCATCCTAGTGATGTGGAATCTCTAATTCTATATGGATCATGAATGCTTTCTTGTGGAAGGGTTTTGATCAAAAGGGAGAAATATCAAAGAAGACAATAAAAGTTGGAGTGGCATTGGCTCAGGGTACACCCATATGCAGCTGACCTTTGGAATGGGCTGCAGAAATGTCCACCCATCGGTGAAAGTGGGCCAAACTGCAATATCTGAAAACATTGTCCGTTTCTGTTGTCCTTTGGTACAAGGGACTTCTTCCCCAACTCTTCAGACTGAGACCACACCCAATTCCTTTCTTACAAGACAGCTTAACTTTTCCCAGAACCAGTTAAATCCCTGATCAGCAAGTAACATAATTGCTACTCCATCTTGTGTGATTTAAAGCTATAAATACACTAGCCGTTTTGTAAGCCCAAGAGCACATTTATAAGATTGTGTTTTTCCAGATTGTAATTCTAACTAGCCCCAAGAAAATGTTACTTCTTTGTTCTCAATTAGGCTGATTTTATTCTTGGTTTGTAATGAATCCATAAAGATACATTTATGTTGGATATGGTAGCACATGCTTGTAATTCCAGTGACTCGGCAGGCTGAGACAGGAGGATCACAAGTTTGAGGCTAGGTTTAGCACCCCCTGGGTTAAATCCCCAGTACCAAAAAAAAAAAAAAAGACACATTTGTGTGTTGATATCCATGAGAACTAGTCCCAGGATGCCACTCAGATACCAAAATTTGCAAATGTCCAAGACTTGAATTAAATGGAGCAGTGTATGTAAGGAGCCTGCAGACATCTTCCCATAGTGTCTTAACGATGTCTACATTACTTGCAATGCCTACTACAATGTAAATTCAAGGTAAGTAAATGTTATACTGATTGTTTAGGGACAGCTTAGGGAGATTGCAGGAAACTGCAGATGGGTTTTATTCACATAATAATGGAGGACAGGGAGGTGGCAGGAGGCTGCAGCAGAGTTTATCAGTGAATGTGGTCTCTGGAAGGGCTGATGTCTGGTGCAGAACATGGCCACACATCACCAGTGGGACCCATGAGGTAGAAGGACGCTCCAGCAGGTGGGTCCACACATGTCAACCGAGGTCTGTGTTGTGGCAGGATGGAGAACCAGAGTTGTCTGCACTTCACCACTCACTTCTGTGGGTAGATCTGAGACTGCCACAGAACACATCCACACATTACCACAGGTCTCTGAGGAGGCAGGAGGCTTCAGAGCAGCATGTCCACACCACACAACTGAAAGTGGAGTGGTGGGATTGCATCAGGTCATGTTCTCACATCAAGATGGAGGTCCAAGGAGTGTCCAGAGGACACTGCATTGTGCGCACACTCGTCCTGACTGAGGTATGAACTGAAGTACAGGCCACGGGAGTGTCCATGTCCTGTCAGGTCCGCAGAGGGGCACCAAGCTGCAACAAGCTACATGAATGAGATCAGTGTCACAGCGGGATCTGAGGCAAGATGTATCACAATCTCCACTAAGGACTCTGGTGTGGCAAGAGTGGATGGCAGGTGTATTTCTGCCTGTTCACAGGAGCAGTGCCAGTCCATGACTTCTGCATGCTGCATTGCCAAGCCTCAAAAAATTTAGGAAAGCAAATATTTTCTGCTCACAGCCAGGTGAAAGGATGCCAAGCTGTCAAGATCAAGGAAAACAAGGATAATATGAAGTTTAAAGTTTGATAGAACAGATACTTTATACGTTGGTCATCAAAGAAAAGGAGAAGGCAGAGAAGCTGGAGCAATCCCTGTCCCCAAGATTGCAGTGACAAATCTGAAATGAACCAGAAAGGCTGATTTGAACTACATTAAAATTTTAAAAAGTTAAACAAAAAAAAGTGTGAGGCAAAGCGGTCCACACAGCACACATCATCACTCGACCTTAAGTGGCCATGAAGCCACCACTAGCATGTCCACACATCATAACTGAGAAATGGAGGTGGCAGTCTGCAGCAGAGAATGTGCACATGACTAATGAGATCTGTGAGGGGGAGAGTGCGGCAGAACCTTCCAACACACCACAGATGTAGTCAGCAGTGACTGGAGGCTACAACAGAGCATGTGAAACATTCCAAATAAACACTAACAAGTGCCCTGAAGAGGCGGAAACAAGTGCATATCACCAGTGGCATACCAGAGAAGGCATAGGCTTCAGAAGGGTGTGTCCACACTTCACTTCTAAGGTCTATGACACAGCAGGAGGATGCATCACAGCAGAGGTGGTGACATGGACAAGGATTACAAAAAATTACAGCCACAGTATTACTGGGGCTGTGAGTTGATTACATCCTCTAGCAAAGTATGTCCACACACCAACAATAGTATGTCCACACACCCACATAGCAGAGTATGTTCACAAGTGAAGTCTGTGAGGTAAAACTACAACAGAGCACAACATGACAATACATCAGGACGCAGGTACAATGAACAGAGGTTGCACAGAGTACATTCATGTAGGTCAACGGAGGTCTTAGATAACATACAAGGCAAACCAGATGGTGTCCATGTATCATACCTCCCTAGCAGGTAAAAACAAATCAGGAATAGGGAGTGTGCAAACATCATGCAAGAGCACATGATGGAGAATGCTAGGAATGGTACGTGCACAATTAACACCAGTACTATGTGGTAGAGAGGGAACAAGAATACATATACTTAAAAAAAGTGAGCATGAGGAATGGCCTGAGGCATTATCAGGTGAAGAAGACGCAAAACACTGAAGGCGAGTACAGTGGTGGCAGAGCGGTCCACACAGCACACATCATCACTCGAACTTAAGTGGGGGCACAGCAGGGCAGCAGAGCAGAAAACAGCGTAGAGTGGCAAAGGGTACAACACAACTATACGGCACATCACGACCTAAGTCATGGCAGTGAATACAGAAAACTGTGTCCTAACAATAGGAGGACATGACAGGATACAGGCTGAAGCCACCCTGATGGAACATGACAGGTAATGTCTGTAACGACAAGAAAATGTGGAATTCCCTCTCAGACACCAACAGTCATTCCAGGGGTGAGAATCTTGATACATAAATATCTGATGCCTCTGTAGAAAAACAAACCTCACGAAGGGGAGAGACAAGACATAAAAAGCATTTGAGAGGAAGATCCAGATGAATAGAGGACACTCAGGTGCAGGTACCATGAAAGAACACACCTAAATCAACTACACGAATGTAAGGAGACAAGGTGTTCTACACAATCATCCCACTATGCAGAAGGGGACGAATGGGACGATGCTGTGGACCAAAAAATGATTGCAAATGCCACCAGGAAGGATATGCATGTGGCATTGGGCTGCCATGGATCCTTCTCTCATCACGCTGGGCCTATGCTGAAGCCGTGGATTACAGTGTCCTGTGGGACAGCAGTTCCACAAATGACCACCCCGGTCTCATGTGGCAGAATGGCAAGTGGTCCCATTGCCACCCATTCAAAGGAGGTCGGTGTGGTGGCAGGAAGTGGCAGAGATCGTGTCCATGCATCAAACTGGGTCTGAGCAACAGCCACCCAGCTTTCGAGACCCAGGACTCCAGAGCATTTCAGGTAAGTGCAATGGGGTTTGGGGTATTGGCAGCAGGCCCCACCAACACATCCTGAGGAAGCCAGTGGAGGGGTCGGAGTGTCTGGCATGACAGGCCTGCTCACCTCTCCTGAGGTGAATGAACTGGCCGACACTGCAGAGGACTGTGTCCACGGGACACTGGTGTCTAACAACTGGAAAGAAGGGGTGCACACCCTGGTGACCCAGTGCCCGTGACGTCCGCCGTGGCAGGAGACCTAGTGGGGTCCCGGCTGCCAGGGAGCGGGAGCCAGCCTCAGGCCCGGCTTGGGATACGCCACAGAGGTCACAGAGTGGGGCGTGCTCTGCACCAGAGCATCCACGTGATGACCGGGACTGGTAGGTGGCATGAACCTTCAGCCAGGTTGTGCACACTGTTCATCGGAGGTGTCTAAGGTGGCTCTGGCTGATGCAGCTGGGGTCAAGTCATCAGCCACCAGGCCTATGGAATGGGACTTGGCTGTAGCAGAAGGTGTGGCCACATCAGGCGAGAGGTCTTGGGAGCATCGGCGGCTGGAGCAGGGCTTCCTGCACCTGGGCTGTGTGGACTGAGAGAACTGTGCAGAAGACCATGGGACCTCTTTGGGCTCCATAGCAGCAGGAAGAGGAAGACACTGGTTGATGGGGAAAGACATGAGTAGGAGGAGAAGGAGGAGGAGGAGGAGGAGGGGGAGGAGGAGGAGGAG
>JAJEJO010046607.1:0-56065 GCA_020662805.1 Glaucomys volans
TTTGCTTATGTTTGCAGTTTAAGCAAGGTTAAGGCTATTTTTAAGGTCTAGTTGGTTTTGTTTGCTCAGGAATTTTTCAGGCCTGGTCTCCATTTTAATTTTGCTTTCACCAATTTTAACATGTCTTTTGGAAGGACACAATTCAACCCATAAAACCATCACAGGAGCAGGCTATCGTATTGATGGGCAGTCTTCACGGAGAGAATTCTCTTCCTTTCACCTAGCCACAGTCAGCCTACCTGTTGTGTCTGTATGTAGGCCTAGGGTAAATCACTAAATATCTCATCTGGCTACTATTGGACAGCTATGCAGATATACCAAAATAATTCATACTTGATGAAAACAATAATAATCAAGAATCCATTTTCGTACAATAACCTCATATCAGTAATTCATGAAGGATACTTTAGAAATGTGCACAACAAAGCTGGGCTCTTGGGCTTGTGAGTTCTGAGTAGCCTGGTCCTGATTTTCATCGATTGCATCAGGAGTCAGTCCCTAATTCTTATGACTCACATGGCATTAGGACACCTGGGTTGACTTTATCATTCCAACCCAATCTACTCCCAGGAATGGCCTTCGTTTATGATTTTAGCCTGGCCAACGACTTGCGAAGAAGTGGCTTCCACACTTTTTTATCAGGGAGTTATCTCCTATAGGTACATAGTCGATGAGGAAATGAGTGATCAGCATTTATAGTTTTTAGCCCTCTGTTTAAGCAAGGTTAAGGCTATTTTTAAGGTCTAGTTGGTTTTGTTTGCTCAGGAATTTTTCAGGCCTGGTCTCCATTTTAATTTTGCTTTCACCAATTTTAACATGTCTTTTGGAAGGACACAATTCAACCCATAAAACCATCACAGGAGCAGGCTATCGTATTGATGGGCAGTCTTCACGGAGAGAATTCTCTCTGTAGAGATTGACCGTAGTGGCCAGAACAGATGGCCACTTCTAAGTAGTTCAGATATGCTAAGTGACAAAGCATGAGAAGTCAGAACTTTCATGATGCAAACCATGAAGGCACATCAAGCAAAGACATTTGGAAACAAAGAAAATATGGAAAAGGGGTCAGCAAGTGTTAAATGTTAGCAATCCATTACTTCCTCATTTGAGCCTTCTTTTAAAAAGAAAATATGTGTAAAATAGGAATGTATTGTAAAACAATGAAAGCAATTTAATTTGTTTGAGAAATGGCTTTTTTGAGAATCTAACCACTGATTTAGGCTTCTTCTGCTTCTTCTTCTTCTATCCTCTGTGATTATTTATGTGAGTCTTTTATGAATATTACTAATCTCCAAGTAGTGTGAGGCACACACTGTTTAGAATTAGATTGTAGCCAGATAAGAAGTAAAACATAGCTGATGATCAACCTGCTATATAGAATATAATATGAAAAAAGAAATTTAACAATCATGAGTTTCATCTGCTTTTTCTTGGCCTGGTTAGCAATGTTTGCCCTGACATTTTTTTCTCTTTAGGTATCCGTTCAAAATTAATCTTTTAGAATTCTTTTCACAACAAAAAGATACATGATGAGGACTCAAAACAGATAGGAAATTCTTAGGCAAAACAAAACAAAGAGATGGCTACTTAGGCATTTGAGGTTAGTTACTCGAGCTTCTCTTATACATATATTGAACATCATTGAAATATTGAATGTAAATTAGCCAAAGCTCTGCAATGGCAGATGAATATCTAGTATTGGTGACTTGTTGATATGTATTAAGCATGACATTAACCTCTTATGGAATTCACATCAGCAGTTTACACTTAGATGGCAGTTTTTAGGAAAACCTCAGAATTAGATAATGGACCTTTCAAGATTTGCCTCAAAAATAATTATGACATCTTGGAGTCAGAGTTTAGGTGGACCACATGGCTCTGTGTAGGCTCCATAAATTAGAAGGACTCAAATGAAGTATTCAGGCAGTTTCCCACAGGGCACCCAACATTCAGACAGCATCATCTCTAGGGCAAAATTCTGATTACCTTTACACTGTGTGTTGTGGGTACTACTCTACCATTGCATAGAGTTACATACGGCTCCCAAGTTTCAGCAATTAACTGCATTAAAAACTACCCCCAAAATGTGGTATCTTAAAGCAACAACCATTTTATTATATTCCATGGTGTTATGGGTCAGAATTTTGAACGGGACTTCCTTGGGTGGTTCTTGAACTCTGTATCACATTAATCAGGATTGCTCAGGGGCATGTATCTGGCAGTTGAACTGGTCTGGAGGGCTCAGGATGGCTTCCTGCACTTGCCTGATACCTGGGAAAAGAGGTTTTGGTTTTTAATTCACCTGAGTACCTTTCCTTCTGTATGTAATTTCACAAACTCTATACATGGCCTTTCTAGTAAAGTAATTAGACTTTTTACCTGGCTATTTGGATTCCAAGAGTGCCTATATTAGAGAATTACAACTTGTTCTCAAAAATGAGGAATCACTTCCCTGATGCAGAAAAAAATAAGGGAGTAATTGTACAAAAGGAACATTTAGTCTTTTAATAGTATTTGCAGAATAAAGAAAGACTCCAGAAGACACATTCCAATAAAAGACAAATAATATATGGAAGTCACATTTCATCTGTGCATGATAGAATCTGTGATGGTCATCTTCTGGTGTTATGTAATCACTTCTCAAGTCTGCCTCCATGTCTTCATTTGTCTTTAACATTACTTATAGTGATACTAGACATAGCACTTAACTGGGAACATGGGGACCTCAGTTCTAAACTTTTCTCCTAATTTTAAGGGCCTTGATACCATTGCCTGTATAATTTTGCAGTTGAAGTGTTATGAAAATGCTACAGATATTTATTGAACACCTCCAATAAGTATCCCACTCAATTTCATGCTCAGATGTTCTGAATTCTCCAATATCACCTTGTGTCCTTTTCCCCACTGACATCTTCACCCAGCTCTTGCAGTTCACTAAGGTTAGTCAGGCCATGGGGCTTTCACACACTTTCCGTCTGCCCACAACACTCGTCCAGTGTTTGAATGGCAAGCTCCAGCTAATTCTCCCTGTATGAGCTTCAACATTACCTCCTCAAGATCATCTGTCTTCCCTGTCCACCCATTCTAAAGTGACCCTATTCTCTGATACAGTCCTATCAGATTTCTTCTCTGCAGTCTCACAGTTCCTCTTTGTTTTGTGAATGCATTTGTTTACAAGTTTCCTCTTGGTCTCTTCCACCAGACACTATACTCCATAAACTAACAGCTGTGGCTATCTCATTCACCATTGTGTCCCTGTGCTTAGAACACCCCAGCATGCCCAAAATATATGGGGAAAGACTGTTGTTGGAGACTCGACTAACTTTCAGTCTCATGAGAAGAGATGAAATGAGGAACGTTATTAGTCTTCCTTAAGAGAGCCATGAGCAAAGTTTCCCATGGGTTTTCAAGAAGGATTGAAAGACATTCAGACTTTGTTGTTGAAAAGGCAGAGAAGGAGTCAGTCTGAAAGAACCTTTTTGACCACTTAAGGAGAATGAATTTTATTCCCTGTGCAATGGAATGAGCTGAAAAGTGTGAGCAATGGAGGGACAGAGTCTGGTTGTGTAAAGGTCACTCGGAAGACTGTATGTGAAACTGATTGTAAAGGTAAGATTCAACAAGAGAACTCTGAACACTTTAGGAGAGAGATCCTATTCTCATAGAGGAATAAGTGGAGATTAGAGAGGTAGATTTAAAATGGACTTGTGTAATATTTCATTGTGTATATATACCACATTTTCTTTATCTATTCATCTGTTGAAGGACACCTAGGTTGGTTCCACAGTTTAGCTTTTGTGAATGAGCTGCTATAAGCATGGATGTGGCTGCATCACTGTAGTATGCTGATTTTAAATCCTTTGGGTATAAATCAAGGAGTGCGGTAGATAGCTGGGTCAAATGATGGTTCCATTCCAAGTTTTCTGAGGAATCTCCATACTGCTTTCCATAGTGGTTGCACCAATTTGTAGTCCCACCAGCAATGTATGAGTGTACCTTTTCCTCCACATCCTTGCCAACATTACTTGTTGCTTGTTTACTTGATAATTGCCATTCTGACTGAAGTCAGATGAAATCTTAGAGTACTTTTGATTTGCATTTCTCTAATTGCTAGAGATACTGAACACTTTTTCATGTATTTGTTGTATTTTTTCTGTGAAGTGTCTGTTCAATTCCTTAGTCAATTTATTGACTAGGTTATTTGTTTTTTTGGTGTTAAGTTTTTTGAGTTCTTCATATATCCTGGAGATTAATGCTCAACCTTAAAGAATGAAATGATGGCATTTGCAAGTAAATAGATGGAACTAGAGAATATCTTGCTAAGCGAAATAAGCCAATCCCAAAAAACCAAAGGCAAATCTTTTCTCTGACATATGGATGCTAATTCACAGTAAGGGGGTGGGGCTAGGGGAAAAAAGAGGTACTCTAGTTAGGCAGAAGGGAGTGAAGGGAGGGGAGGGAGTATGGGGATAGGAAGGATAGTAGAATGAACCAGACATTTTCACCCTACATGCATATATGACTACATGACCAGTGTAACTCTACATCACGTAGAACCAGAAGAATGAGAAGTTATACTCCATTTATGTATGATGTGTCAAAATGCATTTTACTGTCACATATAACTAATTAGAACAATAAAAAGATAAATTTAAGAAAAAATAAATATTCTTATAAAATAAAAAGGACTTGGGGATAGACTGTAGGAATTAGTGATGAATTAGATGTGGGAAGATGAAAACAAGGGAGGGTTCAAGAAGAACTTGAGGTTCTGGGTTGAGCACTGGTGGATGAAGATGCACTAGATGGGAGTAGAGGAGAATACATTTGCAAGAGGGACATCAGAAAGACAATAAGAGCATAAAATAAGACCCTGTCATTGCTCAGGGGATGACATTGTTAAGGAGAGGTTTCAAGATGGTTTCCCAGTCACTGGATATGGTTTTCTGACTTCTTCCTCCCTCTGCCACCACATCAAGCTACTCCCTGAATGTGCCGCCCCATGCATTTCACTGCAGGTTCTTACTTTCAGAGGAAGTCACCAGTATGGTCATCATAGTTGCTCAGTAAGCACCAAAGTGACTGAGTTTAACTGCCCAGTTGATGAGTTCATGTCTTAATATTTCTCTATAAAGACCGTGTATGTCACTGGCTGCTCCTTCCACTTCAGTAACACTTTGGGGAGGTTTCCACTGATTGCTGAGTATCCTGGTTTACTTATTTGATTCTGTCTGTAAAAGCTAAATGAAGTGTAGAGAGAAAGAGAGCATTTTCCTATGTGACTCATGTCCAGAACACTTTTGGTCTGAAACAATCAGACTTTCCTACAATTCTGTGACATATCTGAGTAACTTTGTCCTTATTCCTTTACTTTGACAAGAACCCTCCTGAAAAAGCTTAATGAATTTAGTGGGTCCTGTGCTAATTCTCCCCAGGACATCAGAAGATTCTCCTCACTGTAAGCTTTCTCTGTTTTACAAGGGCACATCACAGCCTCCCTTTTCAAGGACCTCTCAACTGACTGTGCCTCTCAACCAAACTCACCTACCTGTCTCCTCTGGAACCTATAGGAATATTTTTGACTCCCTAAGGTCGAGAGCTGCCGAATCCCATCAAGAATTGCTTACAGCATCTCACTTTTTTCCTTCCTCAAATGTGATTACATGCTCCATGTTTCTACAGAAGCCTCAGTTAATTAAGCCTCTTAAGTTTATTAATAATTAAAAAATAATATGCAGTCATTTGAGTACAAGTCAGGAATAATTTGGCAATACTTAAAACCTCAAGGGAAATTTTAACCAAACCATTCAATCAATATTGTAATGATGTTGGAACTTCCTAGGGAGAGTTACATTTTTCAGCAACATATGCAGCTAACTATGGATACTTAATTTTAGGCATTGTGCTGGCCTTGGGAATACAGCAAAGAATAAAAAGATGTCCTTATATTTGAGTTCAGCCTAATGGAGGGATACACACAGTTTAAATATTATTATAGGAGTACAATGACAGGGACCCAAATGTGGGGAGTGACCAAGTCCATCAGTAGTCAAGAGATGCTATGAAAGAGATGCTGTCATGAGCTATTTTGAGAGAGATGTGACTTCAGTGATCATGTATAACCTCTGATTTCAAGTTCTTATTTGCTCTCATTCAAAAGCTGTTAATGATAATTATTATGCATTTGAACCCACATATAATTATACATTTTAATTGGCATCTATATGTTTCTTGTATATGTTGGAATTCAACAAAAGGGGGGAAAATGTTCCATGGCATTGAAAGTATGAAACGCCTGTTCTGGGTAATAGGGAACTATTACTTATGGGCTTTAAATCAGGAGATCTCACATTTAGATTGGCCTCGTTACAAATTCATTGAGCCACGTGGCCTGGCAGACTAAGTCTGCCTTCCCCCTGAGCCATCTAATTCCAGTAAAGTTCCGTTTGACCTTTCCCAGGACTTCTGAACCAGGTGCGGAGAGTAGTCCAGATGGGAAAGAAGGGAGAGCCACTAGGATGTCACTAGAGAGACAAGAGATTTTTATCTCATTTGTAAATAATTGGAGATGCCAAGAAAGAAACCACAACCCATCTCACCCAGGTATCAGATAGACTGGAAAGAGTTTCCCACAGCTATACTTAGCTGTGTCTGTTGTCAGCAAGGTAGGAAAGTCTATTTGGTTGTGCAAGCAAAACGCCAGCCAGGTGCAGCTCCTTCAAGGAAGTGCTGTGGTCAGTTGAGTTCTCACAGAGAACCCAGAATCTCTCTCTCTCTACTTTTAAAAATTTCATCCTCATCTTTAATTTTTAATTACTACCACAGAGGAACCACATGTGTTTCACAAAGTACACACACAATTGATGGATACTTTTCATGGTTCAATTACAGTGGATCCATTTATTCAAAAACTAGATGAATAGATCTGGGCTAAAGGTAGGGATCTGTGTGTCAGTCCCAGACCAGAGGTGGTGGATAATCATCCCTGGAAAGCAATAGACCTTGTTATTTCTATTACACTCTGTCAATTAATCTTTTAAATAATTACTACCCACCTTTTCCCATGTTCTATTTAAATGTTTTGATATATTTCATTATACTTCTCTCAAACTATCATTACTTATTATTCCATTCTGCCAATGTGTAACTTCTTGCCTCTCATCTCCATTTTTTTTTTCCTGCTTGACTGCTTTATTGGCTAAATTTCAATTAGAATTTAAAACATTTCCCAGAATGGCCTAAAAATAAAGTCTAAGGGAGTAAAAAGTAAAAGTCTAAGACAGTGAAAGGTCATGGAAGTTATACCCTGCCAATCAGATTCTTTCCTCAGTTCTTATTAGGGATTCATTCTGAGTCAGGCACTGTCCAAGGGGGTTGGAGACATAAGTAAAATATCATAGTTGGGAGGGGGTGCAGCTCAGTTGAGAGCATTTGCCTCACATCATGAGGTTCTGGGTTTAATCCCCATCACTGCAAAACAAACAAAAAATAAAATCTGTGTATGTGTGTTTATACAGTATGTGTGTGTATACAGCATATATGACTGTACACTTACACACAATATATACCTATGTATACATGCATACATATATACATACACACACACGTGCTGTGTGTGTGTATATATAACAAAAATGATAGTAATTAAGAATGTGACAAGTGCAGTGACCTATACTTTCATAGTTTACCCTCAGAGCAACAGGTAGAGACATTTAACTCAAAATTTGAACCTGTGACAACTAAGTCATCATCAAGTACCATACTATGTTCTGTGGAGGATATAGAAATCAAGGGCATAATTGAGTCCTTAAAAAAAAAAGATATTCACACACATAATTATTAAAATCACAAGAGTTCTCAAGAGACAAAGACCAATAGAATGGAGAGATCAATATGTAAAGAGCTTTCTTTCAAGGAATTGGCTCATGTGACTCTGGACTGACAAGCATTAAGTCCACGGGGCAGGCTACCAAGCTGGAAACCTTTGGGCATCTGTTAATGCTTCAGTCTTAAGGCAGAATTTCATCCTTCTCAAGGCTCAGTTGTGCTTTCAAGGCATTCCAATTGGAGGCAGCCCACTTGCATTAAGATGAGTAATGGGCTTTACTTAAGTCAAATGATGGCTTCAGAGAAAACAGTAAAGGTGTGGCCAAATGGGACAGAGAAGGGAAGACACCAGGAAAGTGGAACTGAGGACAGAGCCATGGAACAAAGATCAGGGTAGACGGGACCTTTTTGGGCTAAAAGGACAAGTCTGCCACCCCAGTGGGCCCAAAAGACAGTGAACTTGCTCCTACCAGAACCATCCAGGAGCCTTCCATTGTGATAAATGCAAACACAGGAAAGCTTCATCCAAGGGTTAGGGAAGAGATCTAGAGAGAATCAACATTAATACGGATTTAGGTTTTATTCATCATAATACAAAGATTTATTTTTCTTCCAGGGTATTTAAACTATTATACAACTGACTAGAGTTTCCTTAAAAATAAAGATAATATATAAAATATATATTATTTATATTACCTAGAGGAAAACCATGAATTAAACATTTAAATAGTAATAGTTATCAGACTTTAATTTTTCTCACTTCTATTTTCTAGAATAAACCTCATTATAAAGAGAATTTTTTAATCTATTAGGCGGATTTGTTACATTTTATTATATCAATCGGAATATTTGGGTGGGTGTGTATGTACACACATGTGTATTTTGATGTCAGGTCCATTAGACCATTAGTATTGAAGCAGCTGCCTTTACCTCAAAAACCCAATTTCTAGATTTATTGATGCCTGTTAATACTTGGACCTTGAACAAGCCATCTAACGTAAGGTTATTTCTTGTCCTACATACCTCACAGAGTAAATGTAAGATGAAAATGGGATTATTTATGAAGATTCTAATTCTCAGTATAAATATCAAGAATGATTATTGCAAAAATATTTTAACAGAATTATCAGTTTCATATACATAAGTTATATGTGTTTATTTTTTTACAGTTTGTAAACTATTGCCAATATTACAAAACATATTTAAGTTGAATCATAATCAAGTAGCACATTTATATAGGATCCTGTGCAAGTCCCCAATAGACTGTGAATGTTACATTTAAGTGAGATATTACACTATGTGTCTACTCCAATTTGAAAAATTATTTAAATTAACATGTCACATGTGGTGAAAGAATGTAGCCAATAAATGCTAACATTATGAATAGCAATAAAAAATGTCAACTAATATAGATGTTAAGCATATCTACAAAATTCCTTCACACTGGTGCCTAGATTAGTAATTAATAGCTAAGTTGGCACAAAGCTGACCAGGACAGCTAGTGTAGGCTTATTGCTAAATCAATGGTACCTACAGATTGAAATACCAAGTGGATCTGATAGTAAGATACAAAGCTGTACATACACACAGTTATAACCCTGGCCTGCTGCCTCCTCCCCACTTCCCCACACATTTTCTCATCTCTCATTGACACCCTGCCTAAGCTGACATGGAAATAGAATAATCTGGCATTTCCACTCCTCATTTGATTGCTCTTCTCCTGGTTACAGCTCTCCTTTTTAAATATCAAGTCTTAGCGGTCAAGACACAGATTTGTGTTGTCTCTCTCAGGCCATGGTATTTCAGTAGTCTTTATGTGTTCCTATCATGGGAAGCCATCTCTCTCATTGAAAACTTGGATGGGGTTTAAAGGACCCCCAGTGAAAGCAGACAGGGGCCCCTTTACATGCTGATTCATTTACTTGGAAACAAAAGGACAATTTCAGTCTGTCAGATTAAAAGAAAAAAATCCTAGCTTGACTATGCATAAACTGTATTAAATGAGATTGCCTCCTGACCCTGTTTTAGTTGGAAAACATGGTCATCCCATATTTAGCAGCCCCTTACAATAAGACATCTTTAACATTTGCTTCCAACCTGTTATAACTTGTTTAAAGAGCCCTTTTTATTCAGCTTTCTAATATAAAATGAAGTCTAAGTTTTTTTCCAAATAATCCCCTTAAATGTTTATAGAAAATTCTGGTATGTGCACACACACACGTTTATGTGCATGATTTCTGTGTGTCATAATGTGTGAGTATGCATTGGTGTGTGTACTGATTTTTTTGCAGACACTTGTGTCGTTGATATTCCAGATTACTGTCTTCAAGATAAAATAAGAATTGCCATATTTAACCTTAGCAATAAGACTACTGCCAAGCATTGCAATCTAGCTTTTTGGCTCTTACTGCTAAGATTTCTGTCTTCACATTTATGTTTCCTGTTAGTTCCTGTATCAATTTAGAAAAATGTAAAGGGTAGCTATTAAAAGATATCTGGAAGGTAAAATGAATTTACTACTCTCAGCAGAAAGGATGTTCATTGTTTAGCTTTCCTCTCCTAAGCAATCATTTGTTTTCTAACTTGCAAAATAAATTTTGAAATAATGCCACATCATGCCACAAAATATTAATAGGTATAATTAATACATTGAAAGATGTTTGATTCTGTCATTCTTCATTCCTTTTTTGTTGTTCTTCTTTTAATCTGCTCTGACAGTTCTGTAATGGAGCACCAGAAATATGACTCTAGGGCAAACCATACTAGTAATCATCAATATAGCATTGTATGTTGTCCAACAGATACGTGTTCCTGTTTTGTCAGCAGGGATGATATTCTGTAAAATTTTTATCCAGAGAAAATGCCTTCCAAGATTTATTTACAAGCAAAAAAATTTAATGGGATGCTGAGTTCGATCATGGCAAGGTTGTTTTTCATAGGTCTTTTTTTTTTTTTATTTCCTGCTGACCAAGTTGTCATTTAGTTTTAACTGCAGGATATAGGACAGTATTGTTAAAGCAATCCAATGAGGTAAGCTATATGTAAGCAACAAAAGTGAGGCTTTGGATCACCATTCATTATCATTCTAATTTTTCAGCTGTAAATGAATCTGCAAGTCACCTCCAGGTTGTATAACAGTGGTCACTTCAGGGCTCTTGGCTTAAACTAATACCCCCAGCGAAATAATTACTGGTCAACTATACAGATTCCATCATTAGCACTACAAACAAATTGATCAAGCATCCATTCTTCCTGTCACTTAGGAATGGTTGTCACTATTAAAGAACATTAATAAATGCCTCCAAAGTATCCAAGAAGGGAAAATGTCTCATCCACAGTCCAATTGTGCCAGGGCAGTGGGGTATGTTGCAGACAGACCAAGGAAAGTTCCCAGAGACAGCATGGGAGACTCATGGTTTATTGGGAAAAGCTTACAGGAGACCAGTGACTACTCCAAGAGTTCAGTGGCAACAGTATGACAGCACCTCTGTGCCTCATGGTACTTTGCCAAGCCGTGCCTCCCTTTCTCACAGTGTTTAGTCCAGTGGTGGCTGACTAGATGAGTAACACATAGCTTTTCCATGGTGCCCTTAATTCCATACCAGGTCCTGCTCAGAAAGGAGTTTTATGTTAGGCTGCAGAATTAGAATGAACTTGCTTCATTTGCTTGCATGTCCATCATGCCAAGGAGAACTGTGCTGGTGCACATGGACAAAAGTAGCTTTCTACAGGTAACACTGTCTTGCCTCAGGTCCCAGTGTGAGTAAAAGAAAGTCAGTGTCCTTCAAGATAATATGTACCTTAACTTTCTGGCCCAGGCTTCCTACCCTTGTTCTCTTAACTTGACTAGGTTTTGGAGAACAGAGGAGAGGCATTCAGGGCCATGGCATTTTACTGTCCGCCTTTCTTCTAGGGATGATACAACAAACCAGCTGCCTTTAAAAAATATTTGTATAAATCTGTATCCATTTATTCCTTGCAGCGTATGCCAATCCTCTTGTCAAGGAAAAGCCAACTCTCCCAACTTGTTACAAATCCACATATTGGAACATACAGCTCATTTTTCAAAATCCCCTTCTTTGACGGGTAGAGTAGTAGGTATTTTTGGTGTACTATAAAATAGTTACAGCCTTCCTTTTTGATGGTAAATGATCTATGCATTGTGTACTGTATGTTACACCAAGTGCTTCACAGTAAGCCTGTATAGACTATAAATATTTTATATTCAGTGCAAACACAGAAAACTGAAAACTCTCTTGGAGTATAGTGCCTCTTTGATATTATAACTCTGTTGAAAAATTAGATTGTTTTGTTTTTACTTTCACTTAGAACATTCATCAGACCCTGTGATAATCATGGACATTAGCTAGAGTGGTTGTCTTTTAGATTCTTAAGATATCTGTAAACATAAAAAAAATCTATATTATTGAAGAATATTCTTATTCATTCAGAGCATACATAGTTCATTATCAATTAATGCTATCATTAGAAGCATTAATATATTACATTAATTTTATATAATCAAAAAACCAGATTATTACCATAATCATGGCAAAGCTCTCACTGGCCCAGGACCCAAGAATCTATTATGAACTTTCTCCTTGCTCTTTGGAGATTTAAGAGTAAATCTCCAATTTAAGATTTACTCTTAAATCTCCTGAGGTCCTTTCTTCCTAGCACAGTAGCTGCAGGTCAGGAATTCAGCAGACACTGGATATCAAGCCTACTCATCATTGTGAAAAAGTCACCAAAGGAGCCTTTCACTAGAAAAAAATATCACTGTAGTCTAATAATGTTATCACATCTCATTAGTAATTATAAACAAATCAATAAACAATTTGGATTGGGTGATAAGGGAATATAAATTCTGAGATCGATTTGTTTTCTTGTTGCTAATTCATTCTTTATCAGCTATCAACTGGTCAATCTTGGATTTCATTTCTCTCATCTGAATAAAGATATTAATTGCTCAATTCTGTTCAATCCTTTCCCTGTTGTTTACATTGTTCCCTTAATGAGTATTAGCACTCCCCACCCATTCTACCAACATGCATTTAAACATACATGCAGGCCCTTATGCAGCTGTAAATAAGCAAATTATTATTTATGCATGATTATTTCTTTAATGTTTCTTCCTGCTGCTTTTGTACAGACTGTGTAAAGACAGAACTCTGTATGTCCTGTTTGGCATCGTACGCCCAGGTGGAGAATATAAATACAGGCACCCAGATAAATTTGAAAAGTGTGTGTTGAGTAAGTGACTGATGAATGAGCCTAGGCATTTGTGAGGGCATTGGTGAGCACAGTTGAGGGTTTCCTTGCCTCTCTGCACTGCAGTGCTCACTTCCTAACAGAGACCCTGCCGCAGACTTGTCCACTTGAATTAACTGTCTGTCTCACAGGCGCCTCCACTAGGTGCCTCTATCTCTGTAAAGTGCATCCCTTTTGTGCTTTATATGATTTCACTGTTAAGAAAACCAGGCTCAGAGAAGGGCCATGGCTTGCACAGGGTGCTAGGATGGTTAAGTGACCAGTACCAAACATCTGTTTCTATTTTCCTCAAATCCATCTAGTATATCAAAGCACTACCACTGCTATTCCCATCTCTCTTTTCCCTTCTTCCTTTGATCCAACCTGTCCTGAATGAGCTCATTGCCCTGCTTCTTTTGTTAGTTCTTTAACTCTTGGCACAATTTTTCTGATTGGGCAAATTCAGCCACTGATATAACCTTTTTTCTTTCTTTCTTTTTTAAAAATATTTTCTTAGTTGTAGATGGACATAATACCTGTATTTTATTCATTTATTTTTATGTGATACTGAGGATGGAACCCAGTGCCTCACACGTTAGGCAAGCACTCTGCCAGGGAGCCACGACCACAGCCCTGTTAGACTCTTTTCTAAAATAGACAGACTTGACTGGGGCATTCCACTTTACCTTTCCTCCCAAATGATTGTGAGGGCAGTGAGGGAGTTCAGTAGCATTCCCATGATTGCAAGTATAGACAAAAGTCAGTAAGCACCAAACTTAATCCTCTAAAAATAAAAGAATATTTCTGTGAAGCTATTTCTGAAGTCTTATAGACTTCCCCTTTCCTTAAAAAGAATAATAATTTCTTCTACTTTTTTTCTGCTAAGTCAGGAGAAGCATGTTTAGAAGCAGTGGGCTTAAAGGACTCAACTGGAATTACCTAAGGAATCCAGGCCTCCCCTATCCCCTGTTGCCATTAAGTGAGGAGTCAATAAGAGCTAAATAAATGTGTCAATTAGAATTGTCAAGCCCTAGCCTAGGACAGCAGGGATGGTGGTGATCCTTCTTCCCTTAGGGACCCTTCAAGTAGGAAAAATAGCATCTGTTAGGACTGCTATAGTATAGAGCTATTCATACTGATAATGCCACTATAGGTATTAAAGTTCAAAGATTTCAGTTTCCCTTTCATTATTCACTAAGTGCTGAAAAATCATTTTCCTTCACAATTGAGGACCTAGCCCAACATGTAGCTACCAAGAAGAGGCAAAGCAATCACAATGATGGACATGTCGAAAGGTTAACCCACAGTATGGCAAAGCTTTGACTGTCATGGAACCCAGGGGAAGTCAAACAGCATTCATGGTGCTGTACCACCCAGAATGCCAAATGTAGAAGAGTCCTTAGTGCGAGTGTCTTTCATTAGCACTCTTTCCTTTGGTAAACTGGTTGGCCTGGAAAGAAAGCCCCATCTAAAGCTTGACACTTTCTCATCAGATGTATAGTATTCATTTCTGTGCAATGGGCTGGTTCCTAAACCAAGAAGGGACATTTGACATAGCAAGTATTTCCAATTTTGGACAAGATGTTTGTAGAATAAATTTTTCTTCATGGAGCTATTAATTATCAAAATGGACCCAATTTTTAAGAAATTAATATTAAATAAAAATAAAATAGCCATATTAGTAATGATGTTGAAAACATATCTATTACATGTAAAATTACCAGAATTATTTAGAAATCATCTACAAGCTCCTGAACAACTGAGGTTATTTAAATGATTCAGTGATGCTGTGAAGTTATAAACTGAAATAATTTAAAGTTTCTGACTTTAAATAGTCAATCCTTAACCAAGTACCACTGAACTAAATATAAATTAAACTATTTATGATAATAAAAGTCTATAATCCTTATAAGAATTCTGAAAACAAAACTTTTTTTAAAGGAATCTCTTCTACTTAAGCCAATATATCAAGATTAACATCAACAGGGTGTAAGTCATGTTGCTAGCATGTATGCTTGAAATGAAGCAAAGAAAGTGGCCTTTTACACATGGGTTCTTCTTACCTCAAACCTATCCCCTGAGTCTAATCATGAGAAAAACACCAGAGAAACCCAAATTGAGGTGCATTCTACAAAGTGCTTGATCAGTACTCCTCAAAACATAATCTTCCCAAACAAGAGAAGCCTGAGAAACTGTCATAACCAAGGTAAGCCCCAAGGATTCACAATGACCAAATGAAATATGCAGCCCTCCGTGAGATCCAGGAACAAATGAAGGACATTAAGGGAACAGTAAGGAGAACGAAGTATACGAGCCAGTTAATAATACTTTATCAGTATTAATTCATTGGTTGTTACTAGTGTATTGTTATGGAACCGTTAAATGTTAGCAGAGGAAACTGGGAGAAGGGTGTGTATGAACTCTTTGTACTATGCAACTTTTATGTAAACTCAAATTATTCCAAAATAAAATGCTAATTAAAAAACACAGCAAATACAGATGAAAAAAGGCTCTTCTGATATGATGTTTGCAGAGGAAGATGCCTTTTAGTTTATAAATTATTTCCATAATTCGTGACAGTTCTCACATCTGCTACTATAAAATTCATAGCAGCTTCTCTGCCTCTTGGGAAAAAATGCATTTAATTATCAGTGAAATTCAACTTCAGCTTGTTATGATGAATGATTTGAACCTGTCAACTCCCCAAAAAAACAAAAGAACTGAAATGAAATGCAGTCTTATTCCTCTACCCCCTTCCTTCCACCTGCTTCATTTAATTGATGAAGGTTTGAGCTTTTATTAATCTTTTTGAGCTCTTCTGTAAGATGCAGAAAAAGCTAATATGATATCATTGTATCTAGCTAATGTGTGTGCTTTGTGAAATTGATACACCCTGCCAAGACATAAATTACTTAAGCTTTGATAAATGTGTTGAAATCAGGGAATGTTCAAACAGATAAAGCACAGCAATTCTTCTTTCTTCTCCTGTTTAAAACTCCATTTTGTACTCGCAGTTAAATGTTTTGCATTATTATTGTAATATGATGAGACAGAAGACAGCAGCGATATTGAAATTAGCATGAAGAGCCCCAGCAAGTACAAAAGTAAGCAGGGGAATACAGCCATAGATAACGTCTATCTTGCCTTGAACAGAGAGGGTCACCAACAGCTTCAAAAACACCTGCAGTCTTCTCCCAGCATGTCGCATCACAGAAATTATCCGTGCAGGAATGAGGGCACCTGCCAGACACTTTGTACTTTCAGCTCCCTTTGCTGACTCATTTGGTAGGTTGAAATCAAAGATCCACAAACACATTTTGTTAGCAAAGAGAGTTCACCTGTGCTTGTGATCTGGGTGTGACTCAGGGACCAATGGAACTGAAAACATGAGAAAGCATTTGATTGACATTCGGGGGTTGAGAAGGTTGATTTCTACTTGGTTGTTAATTCATCACACAGTGTTAAACAAGTTGCTCAATTAGCCATTAATTAGTTTTCTGGAGGTTTGAAAATTCATGTAATCCTTTGGCTATGTGGGTTATAGAGTGGAAGGCAGAAGCCTGCCCATTGGACCATGGAAAAGCTATCCATCATTGAGTTTCTTTTGCCAAGAATTAGGCTCCATCCATTCTTTTGATTAGTCCTTACAACCAACCATCGAATGAGATATAGGTGAGAAAACTGGGGTTCTGTTCAGCACTTGAGTAAGGGGTGATGATATCATCAGGTCCAAACTCTGCTTTTTCTACCATGTCATGCTGCTTCCCACTCAGGTGTGTGGGGGGCAGGGTGTGGCTCATCAGCCCTCACCTTCCCCCTTTAGTTCTTCTGAGGTTAACCATGAACCTTGGAGACTTTTGGTCATGCACTGATTTAGCCTCATATAGGAAAGGGTACCTTTTCTGCCCTGATGGTATAAAGTGAAGATTTGTAACAAGAGGCTGAAGTTACACCAAATGGAAAGGAAATTGAGAGAGGGAGGCATTTTTTTTAAAGACCTCAAGAAATACATTTATTCTTTTAATTATACCCTTCTAGTGGTGTATCACTACCTGATAGCTTTTTGAGTTTGGACTTGGATCTGGAAATCAGCATTCGTGAGAACGGACCATGTATTTTAAAGTAAATAGATGAAATTATACACAGCTTTTCTCACCTTGGCTAATGCTGTTGTTAAAGCAGGTTAAAAATATGATGGTCTAGGACAAAGCAAAAAACTTAAATATATAGATATACTTTTATACTTGTAAACTTTTATACATATAATAAACAAACATACAGTGTATATGCTTTGTATCTAAGGAACTGCCAGTGAGTGTTTTCACTAAAAGAGAGAAATGTTATAAATCTGTGTTACTAGCTCAATTTTATTATTTTTTATATAGACCAACTTTAAAAATCATTGGCTCCTTAAGCAGGTTTGAATCTATCTGAAGAGTAGTATGTTAAAGTGAATTTTTAATAAATCAAATTCTATTTCAAGTTCTCATATGAAGAATTTTTCTGAGAAATTAAAGTCAATAAAAAACAATCACATTCAATTTATCTATTTGATAGGCTCAGTTAGCTTTTGTTCTGTTTTGTTTCAAGCTCCTATTTCTTAGGTAAGTCACATATATTGGGGTAAAGTTCTGTTACAACATAAATGAATTCCAGGAAAATCTTCAGATCTTTAAAAAGAAGCTTCAGTAGGTGGTCACACATTATTATTATTGAATAATCTCAGAACCATCACAACAGAAATCCTAAAAATAAAGTGAGAATCTCTTAAGATGTTGGGGGTCTATCCTGTCTTCTAAAATGCATCAAAATTAGCTGAGACACTATGTGATTGCAAAATGTACTCATCATTGAAAGATGGACTCCATGTTTATAGGTTTCCAATAATAACTGAGGAGAAAATCAAGCAAAACCCTGAATCAAGAGAAATTATCCAGGCAGAAAAATGTCAGGAAGTTATATAACATACAACAAACACTTTGAGAAGAAGAAAAAAAGTATACTGCTGCTGCTGGTAGCAATGAATGTTTTTATACATGTGATTGAAAAAATATTTTTGCATAGAAATATGTATCTTAGTTCTGCTAATGAAGTATTAATTAGTACAACAGTGTTTAAAAATAATAATCAAGGGGTTTAAAGGCATGTTAAAAAGGTAACATGTCAGGCTGTAATCCCAGCACTTGGGAGATTGAGGCAGGAGGATCACAAGTTCAAAGCCAGCCTCAGCAACTTAGTGAGGCCCTAAGCAACTCAGTGAGATCCTGTCTCTAAATAAAATATAAAGTAGGGCGGGGGATGTGGCTCAGTGGTTGAGTGCCCCTGAGTTCAATCCCCAGTACCAAAAAAATAAAAGGTAACATGTCAGAAGGGATGTGCCCTATGAAAGAGAGGAGGAAAACAGGAATGAGGGAGGAAGTTTGAAAGCTATACCAAATCAAAGCGTAGAGATGGGGAAGCAAAGGAATAGCTCTTATACACCAGATGCTGAGTGAATGATAGGTTTTATCTGTCAGCATTTCCCAAGCAAGACAAACCTTATTGGAGACAGGTGGAAAATAGGTGACAGACTTGGGCAAAAAGAATCATGATCACAGAGAACAGAAATTGGATCTGAATCAACAAGAAGCTTCTTGTCTGCTCATGTGACTCTGGAGCTCAAGGCCAGGACATGTCCTTTAGACTGGTCTGCATCAGTTCTAGGAAACTCAAGTCAGAATCGGATCCAGAGTACTGAACTCCATGGGCTGCTATCAGTTGATCTATATACTTCATGATTAAAAGTGCTCAGCATTAGAAAGCTATAATTTATGGTATCAGACAAATTTTGAGCCACTAATCCTTAATGATTATCCTTCTTTCCCTGGTGAATATGCCATCTTTACAATGCCAGGAAGAATAAAGAAGTAATCAATTCAGGACATATTAGCCCTAAGAGGTCATATGGGTTCTTAAAAATGTAAGCATATGCATCATATCAGTTTGCCCTTCTGCCAGCATCAGTAATTTTAATGAAAAGAATTTTTTAAAACTCTAGAAATCAGGAAGTAAAAGCTTTGAAAAAATGAATCAAAGAGAGAAATATATATGCAATACCTTTATACCACTACCATCAAAGAAAAAAATAAACGCACAATTCCACCCTTATATTTTGAGTCCTGGGATTCCTCCAGTAAAGTGATCCTGGGAACAGGTATAGGTGGAAACGCTTTTCACAAGGTTCTGTTAGAACTTAGACTTCTAAACTTTTATGAACATACAAAAGAGGACCTCGTGTTATCAAAACTACACCATGTAGCTGAGTGCAATATTTATAATCCAGGCTGTGTCTTTTTTTTTTTCAAAATTGTATTGAAAGCAATAATTTCTGGAATAATTTGCGACCAGTTCTACCAAGTGCTTTGCCAAGTTTGAAAGGACTGGAGCAACGGTACATAAACACAGCCTCTCTCCTCCCCTCATCCTTTTCATCATGCTGACAGTTTTCCGTAGAATCATCACAGGAGTGGTTTGTGCCATTAGAGATAAGAGGCTATCTGTGCTTCCACTAGAAACTTCTATTTTCCAGACTTTATTACTCATCCATAAATATTCACTCCAGTCAACAGTTTCATATGTAATGATTCTTCCCCTCGAAAATCCATATTGACTCAACTAAATGATTTTTAGAAATCGTAAGGACCCTTGTAGTACAAAAGGAATAAAAAAAATCAAATACAAATAAAGTACCATGTTTCAGTGGCTAAAATTTGAACGAAAAGGCTGTAGAACCAGAAAAACATGTGCATGACACTTTCCTAGCAATCCTGTCTTTTGATTATAATATTGTTATAAAATTTAAATCGTATGCATCTATTACTTTATACTTTTAACATTAATTTCTTTCTATTAAGATTATTAAATGCATAATTTTTAACTAAAACTTCAGTAAAACTTCTCAATACTAATCACAAGCCTTTTATGTAACAGTTTGAGATGGAATTATATCAAAAATTATGAAATTTTATGTCTTAAGGCTTTGAATATAATAATATCCTTAGCACTTTCAAATATATTTACTAGACTTATCAATATCTTATATTTGAATGCTTTATAGCTCCTTGGTAGAAATTTTCAGCATTTAAGTTGTCTTCCAACAGAAAAGACCTCACAAATTTAACAGTTTTTATCAAATGAGGGGCCAAAACATGATACTTTTCACAATCTGGAAAAGGAAATTGTGAAGATGAGGAAAGAGAAAGTGAAATCACATCAGCCCATAAAAATGAAATGCCCTCTTCTTAATCTTACCATTTTAATTTTTATATTCACAGTTGGAATTAAATGCTCATCTCGTAATACTGTTGAGCCCTGCTGTGTGTGTGAATGCGATTTAACAAGACTCCAAGTAATACTGAAGCTCTCTCTTATGTTTTGCCTTCAGTCTGTGCGCAGACTCAAAGCCTACCTGAAGTTTATTTCTCTTTCTTCTTTTCCCACAGCTATTTTGTGATGGTAAAGAGGCGGTGCATGCCACCGAAGGTCTGGATTGGGAAGACAAAGATGCCCCAGGGACATTGGTTGGAAACGTGGTGCACTCAAGGATCATCAGTCCTCTGCGCCTGTTTGTTAAACAGTCTCCAGTGCCAAAGCCAGGTCCCATGGCGTACGCAGACAGCTTGGAAAACTTTTGGGATTGGCTGACCAACATCACAGAGGTTCAGGAGCCATTAGCAAGAACTAAGCGGCGGCCAATAGTGAAAACGGGAAAATTTAAGAAAATGTTTGGATGGGGTGACTTTCATTCCAACATCAAAACTGTCAAACTCAATCTCCTCATCACGGGGAAAATTGTCGACCATGGAAATGGAACCTTCAGCGTTTATTTCCGACATAATTCAACAGGCCTGGGCAATGTTTCAGTGAGCTTGGTACCTCCTTCCAAAGTGGTAGAATTTGAAGTTTCCCCCCAGTCTACCTTAGAGACCAAGGAATCCAAATCTTTCAATTGTCGCATTGAGTATGAAAAAACAGACCGGGCGAAGAAGACTGCCCTGTGCAACTTTGACCCATCCAAGATTTGCTACCAGGAGCAGACTCAGAGCCATGTGTCTTGGTTGTGCTCCAAGCCCTTCAAGGTCATTTGCATTTACATTGCCTTTTACAGTGTTGATTATAAACTTGTGCAGAAGGTATGTCCTGACTACAATTATCATAGTGAGACCCCGTACTTATCTTCTGGCTGAATCTGTCCACAGGGATGGAAATGAGAGACCTATGTAATATTTAATTAGAATGAACAAGAAATAAGCCCAGTTTTTCATGGTAAAGGATCCCTTTTGTTTCTGTCCGTGAACCACAGCTTCCTATCACATTTTCAAATTAAAAGAAAAAGAAAGATATTCCAATGTGAAGTGTTTGTTTCTATCATAAGTACCTTTATCTAAAGAGTCAAACTGCTTATGAAAACCATCACTTTCATGTAAGATGGCTAAGTTCTAGAAATATTGTTTCTGTAAAAGCAGCATCAATGGTAGCCATGTGGCAAAAGAAGGAAGTGAATTATGCATGTGATAGACATTGCTCTTGAAATGAACCTGCCTTTGAAATATGTTTTGGAAAGTTACCTCAAATTCAGTAAATATTTAGTAAAATACCTGGAAAGATCATCTTTGATAGATGAATTGGGTTTCTGACATTGAGTACTTTTTTTAAAAAATTACTTTCTTTTTCCCCACCTCAGTGCCGGTATTGATAGGAGAGATGAAGGGGTAAAATTTGTTTCAAAACCTGTGTGTGAAGTTTCAGTGCCACAGTGGAGTAGCCTGAGCAGGAGTTCAGTGGCATGTGATTCAAGCACCTAGCCCTGTGTTGGTCACCATCTTTATGATTTTCACCTGAGTAGTAAGACTGGCATGCTGGAAAGCAAATTAGGTATGTCCATTCAACAATAATAGAAGACCATGATGTTTGTAAAGTCTTTTACCAATTTCAATGCTGTGAGATTATCAGAAGTGACAAAGTTTGTATTCATCCTAGGGTTTAGGCCCTTATTCTATTCATTTAGTAGTGTGATTTTATATGCATATGTAGAACAACTCTGAAATTAAGCAAAAGTGCTTGATTCTTAGACTGGAATGTAAAAAATAAAAATGAAAGCTGAGGGAAGGAATTACAGAACTGTGGATTCATAATTTCTAAGCTCTCAGATTAAGTTCTTCTTGCATTTAATTGTTAGAAAGAGGGATGAAACTCTATGTGGTAATAATAAGTTGTATTTGAACATTTCTAATTATTAAGTGCTGATATCCAAGATACCTGGCTCACTTGACTTTTGAAATTACTTCTAAATTAATGTCACTTCATAACTGGTGCCCTTCTTGAATTCCCTGGGGGTGAGTGGCAACCCTGTATCGTAGAACCAGATGGTCACTGGATTAGCACAGAAAAAGGATCTGCTTGACCAGGAAAGAGACTTCTAGAACTCAGGCTTGTGGAATGGTTTGCTGTTGACAATAGACGTTAACCTCTTTTCCCCTTCTTATCTGTAAAATATCAATTAAAGTAAAACATTCAATCATGGACTAAAGGAAGATAAGTCCTAACCAACAAAAATGCCCTTACCACACTGTTCAGAAAGCCAACTGCTCTGTTCTCTATTTTTACATCTCCATTCTCTTCCTGTGTGATATCTGCACAGTGTTCGATTTTGTCTTTTGTAAAAATTGTACTAGGCTTAGTGTGTGGTAGTATAGGCTTGAAGTTTTTGCTCTGAGTTCATCAGGTGCATTTGTAATTTTGTGGTCAGTAAGTAATATTTTGAGGCATCTTTTAATTTTCATCTAGAAACACGAGTAGAATACTATTTATTGTAAAATACGTGGGAACCATATATGTATATATACTTAGAATTTTCTGTGTACAGAGAAAGTGCGTGTACACATTTCTATGTAAATAAAAAGAATTTGCTAGATCTGTCACATGATTTCAGGGTGGTTATATTTTACAGAGTCTTTGTTCTTATTTCTATTCTCAAGAATTTATTCTGTGTGTGCATGTGTGTGTGTGAGTGTGTGTGATATCAGTGGAGCATTAGCATTTTCCTAATGTATGTGGGCATCTTGGCTATAGAGATTACAGAGTAAAAGGATAATTCACGTAGAGCATATGGTACAGAGCCTGATACCTAGTAAGAAACCATAAATGTGAGCTGCCATTGTGATTGTAATTACTACAACATCAAATGAGATTTAAAGCCGATTTGATGTTCCAAAGTTGAGAGACATAAACATTATTTCCATGCAAAGGAAAAATACCTCTGTAAATTGATTTATACAATCTGTGGATTTTAGTCAGGCTTATGAAATTTTTTTAAAGTTTCCCACAGGCATATTTTTAAATTGGAGTAGAACATATGCCACATGTATTTCTAAGTCATAATTTTATTTCCAAGCCTACGTAATTGTCAGTGATGGCACTTGGCGCAGTATAAATCAGACCCTATTTAAACATGCAAATGCACACATTTCTACAAAGCCAGTCTTGCCTTTTAGTACTGCAGATGAGGAAAAGGACACTCATATAAGCTAATTTTGCACCCAGTCACAAATTGTTCAAAAATTAAGAAACAAAACTTTTTAGGATTTAAAATTAAACTAAGGGGCATATTAGTAGCTAAATAAATAAAAGTGGTTAGTCCAGTGTCAACAAATAGATGGGTAATATTTTAAAGAGTTCACCTTACATGCTGTCACAATCCATTCATTTGAAGAAAGTTATACCCAAGACCCCATGAAGGTAAAGGATGCACCCAGTAGTGAGTGGCAAACCTGGCTGAAGTGCATTTCTCCTGACTTCTAGTCCCAGGTCTTACTTTTTATCGGAAAGACAGATTAAAGCAGGTATTCTAAGCAGCAAAAATAATTACAGTGAGTTTATAACAATACATGACCCCCAAACCTGAACTAAACAAAAATGATTTGAAATGTTCTCCCTCTGAAATCTTCATGATTGCAATTTCCCTAAGAATGCAACATTTTTATAAACTATAACTATAGAAGAGTAAAACACAGAGTCATTAAGGCCAGTGCAGTAGTGCATGCCTTATAATCCCAGTGACACCAGAGGCTGAAGCAGAAGGATGGCAAGTTAGAGGCCAGCCTCAACAATTTAGCAAGGCACAAAGCAACCTAGAAAGGCTCTGTCTTAAAATAAAAGAAATAGGGCTAGGCGTATAGCTCAGTGGTTTAAGTGCCCCTAGGTTTAATTCCCAATTCGAAGGAGGGAGGGAGAAAAGGAGGGAAGGAAAGGAAGGAAGGAAGGAAGAAAGGATTCATCCATTATATTCAAAGATCAGAGTCCTGGAATATTTTAGAGCTATGCCTGGCTAAGAATTAATAACAGTAGAACACTACATTTGGCAGAGTTTTCGGATGGTTACAGCACCTGAGAATATGTTTGCATGGAAATTGGTAAGTTGTATGAAATAAATTGATTGCCTAGAAATCTGATTTTACCTCATAAAGAATATTAAATTAATTGACCCACCTATAAAATAGAGGCTAGAGTTAAATTCTTATTTGTAATAAAACTACAATTAACCCAAAGTTAATCAGAATTTTCAATGAAAGGAAACTTAATATGACCCAATATAAGAGGCAAATCACAGGAAAATAAGCTCCTATGAGAGATTTTTTCCTTTTTATATTTTTTTTTTTGTTTCTGTCTTCTAGAATATCTTCTAGAAAATATTCAAGGATCATTTCATATTCACCCCCATTTTCTATTCCACACTGAGGTCTGGAACTCTGGGAACACATTTCTGTTTTAATTTCCCTTTTTCTTAATTCAATTCAGTTCCCCCACAAGTAGTATGTATTCTCTAAAAGAAGGTGCCCTCCACAGAACCTGGCAAAGTGTCTGGTTTGTAATAGTATATTAAGAATCTCCAGAGAAACAGAACTAATAGGGTATGTATGGATATATGATATTTATTATTTGAACTAGCTCGCATAGTTATGGAGGCCAAAAACTCCCATGATATGCCACCTACAAGCTGGAGAGCACCATTTCCAATACTGAAGAGCAGGAATTATGATTCAGTTCAAGGCCAAAGGTGTAACAACTAGGAACCCTCATGTTCCAAGACAGGAAAACATGAATGTCTTTGCTCAGAAAGCAAGAGAGTGAATTTGTGTTTCCTCCACTTTTATATTCTTTCCCAGCCCTAAATGCATTGTGTAATGCCCACCATATTGGTTAGGGTAGATTCTTACTCAGTCTACTGATTCCAGTGCTAATTGCTTTCTGAAATACCCTCAAAGAAACGCCCAGAAATAATGTTTTTCCAGCTAAACATCAGAGTACTCCTGATCCAGTCTTGTTGACAGATAAAACTAATCATCACAGGTGAATACTTGATCAGCATCTATTACTTGATATTTTCTCAATCTCCAATGTAATAAAATGATTATTCAAGACATACTCTTTTCACAAGGTGAGAGTTATCTTGCACCATTTCCAATACTGAAACCTTGTTCCAGCTGAACACAGTATCCACTGAATATTAGCTCCCAGAACCACAGACACTTAAAAGTTAGAAACAATTTTGGAATTCATCTACAATAAGTTTTGCTTATCAGCTAAAAAAATGGAAACCTAATGGGCATTAACAGCCTGGATATTCTTATTGTTCTTCCAGCTTAGATAAAGCCATTCTTTCTCTTCTTCATTCCTCCAAATCATGGGTGTTTTTCATCAATGATGGAGACTCCCAGCTGTCCACCACAATATGTTCTATTTTTTCCATTACAATGGAAAGATCAAGTACATGGCTGGCCAAATAGATTGCATATCCCTGCCTTTCATATAGAAGTGCCTTGTTGAGTTGCAGTGAGAGCCAGGGAGGTGTACACTTCCAAGAGTGGAGCCACATATAAGTACATTCATGCACTTCTGTGCTCCTTGCCTTTTTCCCTTGGATAGATGCCCCAAGGAACCCACTGAAAGAGGCAAAGCAACTGCTAACCTGAGTGTTTTTCTTACCATGGAAGAGAATTACTCAACATCCTAAAACCCACCCTGGACTCCTATATGACAGATGAACACATTTTTTTCTTTAACTCATGAATTTTTAGGATGGTTTTGTTACTGCAGCTCCCTATGACATAACCAATACAAACATTGCATAAAATATTCTTGTCATGTGGGGGTTCAACAGGGGGAAGAAAATACAAGGCGTAGTAGGAATAATGGTCATCATTTATTAGGAGGCTACCATTAACAGCCATTAACAGCCCCAAACTTCAACTTCAGCCCCTAGCCAGTTCCATTTTAGCACCTCCCCTTTGCCCATTTCATTTGGTCCTTTTTATATGCAGGCCAAACAAAGAAGGCACACTGTCAACAGGACACCATTTCTGGCCTTGACTAACCATAACATAGTCACTTCCCAACCCTGACTACACACTAAAAATATAACATAGCCTGGCGGAAATCTTGGTGAGGGAGCCTAACTCACTCTGATCTGTCTTTTTGAGATAGTGCAACCCACAGTACTCATAATCTCACTCCAGTCGCCTTATTAAAGAACTGTGCAGACCTACTTTGTTCCACCAGTATGCTAGATACTTCAAAAATAAGCAGACTTTAGAGTTGACCCTACCTGGATTTATGTCTTGAATCTGCCACTTAATAACAGTGTGACCTTAAGCCAGCGGCTCAACCTCTCTGAACATCAGTTCTTATCTGCAAAATGAAGTTAAAACACCTACCTAATAGTGTTATTCAGGTAAAGGTAAATATCACATAGATTATGAGCATAAAGAAATGACAAGAACTTTCAACTGCAATGTTCCTTTCATTATATTTTTGCTACTAATACTTTTATGCAGTGTAGACATACTAAGCCTAGTGTAGACAATCAGGCTTCTTTTTTATTCCAAATCTCTCCCTCAAAATTTGTCTGATATGTCAGTCAGTGAAAACATCTTCATTCCTAGGCTTAATACCATATCTATATGCAGGTAGACAAGTAATTGAATTTCTCAGGTGTCTTCAGAGTGACAGCTACTTAAGATGTTTTCTTTCTATCTGCATTTGGGAAAAATGAAAAGTTAGATCTAACATTTTGCAAACAAAATTGATTCAGAAACTAAGACACGGCATACTATAAAATTCAAATTTCCTTCAGGTAGAAAATAAATATTGCACTGAACAAAAACAGTAAAACAAAAATAAACTAATTTTACTCAATTAATAAAAGTTGTTTAACAGAATAATGATATCTAAAGGAAACTTGTGATTGAAACTGTCTAGGTATAGAGGGTATCTACCTAGTCTTACCCTTTCTTGTTCATTTTACTTCAGCAAAATCGACATAGTTATGTTGCTGGATCCCGGCAGCTACTTTGTGTAATTTGAACTTTCTCATTGTGCTCTCTCTGCAGCACTGAGGAGTACTGAGAAGTCTTCTCTGAGAATATAGAGTTAGAACTAACAATTGTGAACCTCACACCTGTAGTTTCTTGGCTATGGTGTTTTCTAATATGTAGGTAAGAGAAATAGTGAAGTTTTCCTGCTAAAAGAGAAAGAGGGAAGCACTCTGAAAAGAGCATAGATGAGAAAAGGTGAGTCCTTAATGGACTCCACTCTCTCCCTCTGGTTTGTTCCCAAGGGCTCCCAGCAGTCCTTGTCTTTGGGCTCAACAGGACAGCTGCATGCATCATTGTGATAAAACTTGGCTTTTTCTAAAATATTTTTAGTCAGAGTCTTAGCAGGAAACAAAGGTCACCCAGATGGTCTGAGAATCCTGTTGCAAGAACTGTGTCCTCATTTGCTTGACTTCAGTTTTGATCATGTTGCATGTTTTGCCCACTTGGATGTGAGTAGACTTGACCTTTGCCTTATCCAAGAAGATTTATGTGTAGTTGTGAAGTTTAGGTTTGTGTTGTGGTTTAGATATGAGGTCTCCCCCAAAAGCTATGTGTGAGACAATGCAAGAAAGTTTAGAGGTGAAATGATTGAGTTATGGGAGCCCTAATCTAATCAGTGCATTAATCCCTTAACCGGGATTAATTAGGTGGTAACTGTAGGCAGGTTGGGTGTGGCTGGAGGAGGTGGGTCATGAGAGCATGCCTTTGGGTTTTATATTTTCTATCTAGTAAGCGGAGTCTCTCTACTCCCTAGTGCCATGTCCCCAGCTGCTTTCCTCCACCTTACACTTCTGCCATGATGTTTAGTCTCACCTCAAGCTCCAAATAATGGAATCAGCCATCTATAGACTGAGACCCCTGAAATTGTGAGCCCCAAAATAAACTTTTCCTCTTAAAATTGTTCTGTTCAGGTTTTTCACATAGCAGAGAAAAAGCTGACTAAAACAGTTAACTTTCTCTTGAGTGTCTCCCCTGAATAGTGAGAACATTATCTCTTCATCCTTGGATCAGGAATGAGAAAAACACTTGGAACCTGAGCCACAGAAAATCATAGCTCTAATATTTCATGAGAAAAATGCGAATTTCGTGTTCTATGCTATTAACCACTAGCCAAAATGGCAGAGAATGGACAGAGAGTAGAAGGGGAAATGTTGAATAACCCAAAAGATGGTTCACATTGGTTTATGTCACATGAAACCAACCACAACTCCTCTTAAACCAAAGGAAAAATGTGACTTACATGAAAATTGGCAAGAGAAACATAATGTTTGGAGAAGAATCTCTCAATAAATAAACAACAAAGACACTGTGTTACTGGTGGGCCATAAGCTTCTTTACTGGGGGAAAACTCTTGATGAGAACAGGAATCATGTTTTACCAAACAGGCTCCAGGATACCTTGCATGTTCCCACATATTTTTAAATATCACACTAAGTACCTGCTCAGGATAATGATCACAATGAGAAATTTGCTTCTCATTCAGCACCCATTTGGATAGTTGCATTCTTATTTCACCAATTATAAAATGTAGGGGGAAAAAACAGCTTTGTACTTGAGTTCCCAAAGATCTTAGGTAAAGAAAGACAGTGTGTCATTGCTAAGGACAATCCTGAGTTGTTGAATTCTACAAAGTGATTTATTCTGCTACGTCACAAGAAAATAAATGCTCCTTCCAACTGACTGAGACTCTTTTCATTTGTCAACTATTGATCCCCTCCCACAGTCTCTCTTCTTAGCTCCATGATTCTTCTAGAGGTTAAACCAATGAAGCCCAGTCCCATTTATTTCTTCCTACTTTATGCTGTGGTATCACCATCGATAACATCAGAACAGCCAGCCACTCATCTTCAGTTAGTAGCAAAGTGGCAGACACTGGCTAGAGGGATGCTTTTAGAAGTTGTCTAGGCATTTCCTTTCAGTGCCTAATATTATAAATTAAAGGTTGAAAGCATTTATGGAATGCTTATTTTTAAAAATTATTTCCTTTAAATTTGATGTGTGACTACACAAGCAGTGCCCCTTTGTTTGGCCTAAGAAGCAGAAAGCCAGAAGGAAAGTCCTATCAGCCATCAGCATGTGGAATGTTCAGTAGGAGGCAGGCAGCTTACAAGAGGGGAAGTGAAAGAAATGTGCCAAGTTCTAGGTCAAAGAAAAATCTGCACCACACCTAAATGCTGTATTCTTGATAATTTATTTCTAATTTATTTCATTATTTCTACTAATGTTCCCTTTACTTTCAACTTCTCAAATTCTACTGAAGAACATTTTGCTCCCTGAATATTTGTACTTTGTGATTCTAATTCACGAATAACTACTTCTGATTTCCAAGCTATTTTTCAGAGGCACTCTTCTCATCTTTATGTCTCCTCCATTAAATTGACGTGGTTCTGAATACCCCAGGCACCTGACTCCACAAACACTTCCAGTACCCAGACCCAATCCTATACTGTGGCCCTCAGTCCAAAGGAAAGCATATGTGTCTGTGTAAATAATTATTGATTCTTTTAGGATGATGAGTGATTTTGTCATTGGAGGGATGTCATCACTAGAATTGTACTTCTTAGGAAGATACACAGTTGTTTTTTTCAAATTCCCTCTTAGCTTCTTTTTGTAATTTCTTTTAATTGGAGATTGCAAGCTATCATTGGTGCTTCTTCAGTACTACTCAAGGTTAACACAAATCCATATCTCTCTTTATTTACTTATTCTCCATTTTATCCAAGGAAGTATTTAAGTTTTTTTTTTTTTTTTTTTGTAAAATATATACTGGTAGCTGTATGAATACTAAGCATGAGTGTGAAAATTGATGAGCAGTGTCTTCCATGAGTACAGAAGGGAAAGCATGAATATGCCATTCTGGTTTGTCAGTGTAAAGAATGAAGCCAAGTATTTAAGGAAAATGTAAGTGAATAATAATGTACTAGAAAACATCTTCCCAAACACTACACTGAGGCAGAAACCATTAAAAAATTGATAATTGAAAATTAAAATACCAAAACAGACCACAAAAAAGATAAATAACAATGAAACACTAGAAAATATTTGGCAACACTCATTAATTAAAATATTTTTGCTTTTATGTCCAAAGATGCCTTCTAGATCAATAACAAAAAGTGGTCTGGTCTCCACAATTAAATACGGACAATTAACATTATATGAACTTCAACTAATAGCCAATCCAACTTAAAATGACTTACACAAATAAAGGTTTTATTTTTTTCATACAAATCAAATACATCTGGGCATGAGAGTGCACACCTATAATCCCGGCTACTAGGGAGGCTGAGGCAAGAGGATCCCAAGTTTGAGGCCAGCCTTAGCGAATGAGCAAGACCTTATGTCAGAACAAAAAATTTAAAAAAATGTTTGAGGCTGTCTCTCTCTGTCTCTCTCTCTCTCTCACACACATACACACACACACACCACACACACACACATGTATGCATACATAGATGCATCCACATCCACATCCACACACACATTCAAAAACAGGCAACATTTTGGGGACCCAGCTTCTCTGGCTGTGCCATCCTTTACAGGTGGCTTTCATCTCCTCTCACTCGGTGACAAGTCCTGAGCAGTGCAGAAGGAAAAGGAGAGACACAGTGCTCTACCACTGACACAGCTGGCATCTCTGCCCCATTTTAAGGGCTTTCCCCAGAGTTCCCACTAGCAACTCTTACCTACTCCTCATTAGGCAGGACCTTGACATATAGCCAACCTACCTGCAAGATAAGCTGAGAAATATCATTGTTGTCATTGTCATTTAATTTGGCAGTCGACAGCCCTGAATCAAGTTGAAGTTTTCTTCACTAGAAAAGAAGGGGAGAATGAATATTGTAGAAGCAAGTTCCAATGTTTGCATAAGTATGAGCCTGCCAGTTGAGGAAAGAAGAAAGGAGGGAAGCAGAGAGGGGAGAAAGGATTAGGAAGATTAATGGTTAATAAGTGTAAAAACAGTTTTTGTCCTCGCCATTCATCAAATTAATGCAAATAAAGATTATGTTTTTAGCTAATACATTGGAAATTTTTAAAAACTTTAAACAAATTGAAAGATATGTAGGTGGACTAGTTCATTTCTGTTGCCAATAGCAATACTATAGACTGGGTGAGTTATAAAGAAAAGAGGCTTATGCTGGTCATAGTGGCACATGCCTATAATCCCAGCACCTCTGGATCACAAGTTCTAGGATAGCCTTAGCAATTTAAGGAGACCCTGTCTCAAAACAAAAAATAATGGAAAGGGCTGGGGATAGAACTCAATTGTAGAGCACCTTTGGGTTCAATGCCAGTACTGGAAGGAAGGAAGGAAGGAAGGAAGGAAGGAAGGAAGGAAGGAAGGAAGGGAGGAAGGGAGGGAGGGAGGAAGAAACGCTATTTGGGCTCGCAGTTTTGGAGGTTCAATGTTGAAGGGTCACATCTGATGACGGCCTTCTTGTTGGCAGAGTCCCAAGGTGGGGCAGGGCATCACATGGCAAGAGACAGGGAGCATGCGTGTATAAATGTGTGTCATGTGTGTCTTGTGTTCCCTCTCCCTCTCCTTATAAAGACACTAGAATTCAGTCACTGGGGCCCCCCTCGAATGACTTTGTCTAATACCAATCACCTCCCTAAGGCCCCACTTCCAAACGCCATATTCAGATTAAGTTTCCACCTCACCTTGAGGATTAAATTTCAACACATCAGCTGTTTTTCTCAAAGACAATTTGGCAATAGTTTTAAAAGTTTTTAGGCTTTACTTATTCTTTGATCCTGCTATTGCACTATAAAGAGCTGGAAATACATGAATGTAAAATTGAACAGGACATTCACTAGAAAATCAATATTGATGTGGAATATTGATATATGCAATAGAATGTTGTACAATCATATAAAATGATGATGCAAAAGAAAATCCTATTGGGACAAATCAACCAAGGTCAAGGGACTAGCACCCAAAAAAGGTTATTTTTAATTGATTCTAACACAGCATAGTGAGCTTTGAACTCTCAGCTTTTTGGTTGTGTTTTGTTGTTTTTTCGTTTTGTTTTTGTTTTTATTTGGAGTACTGACAATTGAAACCTGGACACTGTACGTGGTAGGCAAGCACTCACCACTGAGCTACATCTTCCTTCTGTTTGTTTTGTTTGTTTGTTTGTTTGTTTGTTTGTTTTGGACAAGGTGTCTCTGAGTTGCTAAGGGCCTTACTTAATTGCTGAGGTAGAACTTGAACTTGTGATCCTCCTGCCTCAGCCTCCCCAGTCTACCTCCATGGGCCACTATCCCAGACTTGTTTTTCTCTTTTCTTTTCTTTTGAGATAGGAACTTCCTAAATTTCTCAGACTGTCTTTGAACTTGTGATCCTTCTACCCCAGCCCCCGATGTAGCTCAGGTTCTCAACATTTCCTTGCACAGTTGCACTAGTTTAAACCTGAAAATCATTGTAAATAGAAGAAACCAAACTGCTTTCTTTCCCCAAAACAAAATCCCAATCAAGTACCTGTCAATCGTCTGGGTTTCAGAAAGACTATTTTTTCAGGTATTTTACAAAACAGACTATTCAAAATGTATGCCAAGGGGGAAAAAAGTTATTTTACAATAAAGCATTCTTAGTCATTAAGGACATTTACCAAAAATAACTCTAGTTAAAAAAAATAAACTGCATTTTCTTTCTGCAAAAACCAGAAAGGAATTGTTTGTTCAGGTCTTTTCTAATTCAATATAATAAAACCCTATCTGCTGCAAAGAAAAGAATGGTTATCTTTCTGTTCACAGTTGTGACAGGTGTAGGCAGATCAGGTAAGATGCAATTAATTCACTCACAAATAATGTAAGTATGTAAGAAACAAGTGAAGGAGAAAACATTTCAACATACCTCCTGGTGTCACCCAACTGGAATTTTTTAACTATTTCATCCCCAAACTTTTCCAAACTGATTCTCATACAGATCCTGTCTAAGTATCAATATAAAGCGTTCCATACTGAGTGTTTATCTCAGTCCAAAAACAGATCAATAAAACCACAAATAATTAAGTATTATTTTACTTGATTTCCTTATAAGATGTTAATGAATATGACATGATAGAATAACTGTCTGGACCATGTGCTATTTAATATATGTTGCCTTGAGATACATACAACCTTAGTTACAAGATATCTGGCCAAGGTATCATGCGATGCAATGATAAATGAAGGGTGTATAATTTTATGAGTTAGAGGTTGCCCTTTTCACTGGACTGTCAGCTCCCTCAGACCATATATCTTTTGTGCATTGTCTTTCCCTAACACTTGGCAAAATGCCTGACCCTCATATGCTCAATAACATGTTTATTCAATTGAGAACCAGAGTAACAGCTGGATGCAGTGGTGCATGCCTATAATACCAGTCGCTCTGGAGGCCAAGGCAGAAGGATCATGAGTTCAAAGCCAGCCTCAGGAACTTAGCAAGACCCTGTCTAAAAATAAAACAGGCTGGAGATGTGGCTCAGTGGTTAAGTGCCCTAGGGATCAATCCCTGGTATCAAACAAACAAACAAACAAAAAAAAAAACAAAGATACTATCTTCTGAGTGTATTCATTCATGGTCATAATTATAGAATTAATAGAAGTCCACCTGTCAAAATGATTCTTTAAAAGCCAACATGATGTATTGGACAGTATTCCAGCAAAAAACAGAAAATGTTCTGAAGAGGTATTTTGAGGCAAACTTAATGAAGGAACTACTTATAGAGATGTGGCAGAAGCAGGTACTAGGAAGGGATGTTGAGGCACCAGCAAAGGCATCAATCAGCAAGAAGCCACTGCTACTCTCAGACCTGAGAGGGAAGGGAAGCGATCAGTATTATGAAGGCCCGGTGAGTTGAGACTATGGAGGATGGGATGCACAACAGGGCTGAAACCACAAAGGGTCCAAACACACATCTATACCACCAGAACCTTAGCTTGGGACAGGGAGGAGAAATCTGACTTTCTCTCCTCCCACCTTCCAATCTGCTGGTCTTCCACTGATCTTCTGTCTTCCACCGATCAATCCAACCATAAGCCAAAGTGCAATGGAGACCCCAAGGTGCAATGTGTAGAGGTCGAATTCTGATGGCACAAAACAGGGCAAAGAAGAGTGGATACTGCCCTGGTTCTGGGGAGGTAGCAGCAAATAGAGACTAACCAGCACAGGGAAAAAATGGTCCCCCTTGAGGAAGTTATTCAGAATGGAGGGACCATTACTGGGATCCTATCAGAAGGAAAGAAGAGATAACCCAGATTTGTAGATGCGGGGGAAAGAAGCCAATTAGTTGTCAGCTGGGATAAGGCTTTCTGAATGTCACCCATGGACCGTGTCTTTGCTAACCATTTTACTCTTTCCTCAATAAAACTGCCATGCTCAGCTTCTCCATGTTTTACTCTAATTTTTCAAAAAAAGCTTATAATATGCTTTGAATTTTTCAGGACCCTCTATGACTATTTTTAATAAGGTATAATTTGTTCTTGTTTTGAATTCATTTTTTTATTGATTTTGCTGTAACTTGGCCTTCTGCAGAAAATCAGGCAACAGATAATTGGGAGACATTTTTATATAGGTAAAATCAGTTTGTTTTCAAAATTCTATTCCATCAAAAGAAAGGAAGCCTCTACCTCTAGGTATCCAAATAAATACTATATAGTCCTTAGCTCTGAAAGCCTTTGATTCTTCACGTTTAGCAGTATATTAACCTTCTGGGCCCCTGGTTTCCCCAGATTTCCACAGTAGCTCTGTCCAAAGTAAAAACAAAGGGGACCTCTCTCCTATCCTCCAGACCCACCAATTCCCCTGTCTATTCAGCATCTCCATGCAGATGCTCAGTAAGTACCTCAATCCTAACCAGTCCAAACTCAAACTCCTCATCCTTCACTCAAAGTCTGCTTATAGGCTTCCATTATCTTTCCCATTCTCAGCCCCAAATCCTGGCGATCACGCTTGACTGCTCTTGTCCTTGCACCTTACATCCAATCTCAGTCCAAGTCCCGTTGGAGCTGCCACTTCAACTGTGCGAAAGCACCTCACCTCTGGCCTGGATCCTTACCTCATTACCAACTCTCTTTCATCTGTTCAGGCCTCTTCGTCTACTCACGAGCAGCAGGCGGAGTGATTCTTTAAATCCTAAGACTACGTCTATTCTCTGCCCACAATCTTACAAGACTATTTTCTCATTCAGAAACAAAACCAAAGTGCCTACAACTGTCCTTCATCATCTGATTCCTCCTACTCTCAGGCCTTTGTTCCTTCAACTCCACTGTCACCCCCTGTCTTGCCAACTCCACAGGCACATCCTGCCTTAGGGCCTTTGCCCTCCTGTCCCCCCTGTGGAAAGTTTCTGCCCCAGAAAGCCATGAAGCACTCTCCCTCATTTCCACTGAGTCTTTGCTGTCATGTTCTTTTATAAGTGAAGCTGACCCTGGCCACCTTATTTTATATATCCATCCCCAACTGTATGCTCTCCCTCCTCCATCTGCTAATTTTCTCCATAGTTTGCAGCACCAGTGACATTCTATACATATGTATGTGTGTGTGTGTATATATATATATGTATATATATATATATTTATATATATATATATATATTTTTTTAATTTTTGTTGTTTCGTTTTTGGTGCCAGGGATTTAACTCAGGGGCACTTTATCACTGAGCTACATCCCTCACCATTTTTACTTTTCATTTTGTGACAGGGTCTCAATTAGTTGCTTCAGGTCTCCCTAAGTTGCCAGGGCTGGCCTCAAACCTGTGATCCTCCTGTCTTAGTCTCCCGAGTTCCTGAGACTACAGGTGTGTGCCACCATGCCCTACTTTTACTTTCATTTTTGTTGTTTCTCTCCGTCCTTCTTGCCCCACTCCCAAAAATCAAACCACAAAGGAAAAGTATGTCCCTTTTCCTAACTGATCCCCTGCATCTACCTGTGTGCCTGTCATGAAGTATATAAATAAATAATATATCCATAAATAAGTATATCCATAAATAATTAATGGACGAATGAAAGCGTGAATGAATAGTAGACTAACTGCTGTAGTATATGTGTGGGTAAAATATAAAAACTTCATTAGGTGTTTCTTCTTGTGCCTGTTATTTGATTCTTCAAATTCTGTTCAATAAACATTTTGGGGAGGATTTTTCATTTAAGTTATTATATCTCTTTAAAATTATGTCCTGGTAGGAACTGTTATACTTCCCAGAAAGATTCTCCAGTGCCACCAGGAGAAAGTCAGCCCCACCCTAATCCCCCCTCCCTATAGCCCAACCCTAAACCCACCCATGCCCTATATCCCGCCCTGTATCCCCTATATCCTGCCCTAATCCCGTCCTGAGCCCTATAAAATTTGGCAATGACACAATTAACGCGAGATCCTCCAGAACGCCGCTTTTAGGAATAAGGGAGGTCGTCGCTGGCCAGCTAAGATAAAGGCTTCTTTTGGCTTTACGTGATCGGCTTAGATGATTTTATTTTCTTTGGGTATAACAGAACCTCTCATTCCTCAGTTTGTCTAGATCAGGGATCAGTAAATATTTTTCTTCAAAGGCAGTAGAGTAAATATTTTTACCATCTCTTTGGTTGAAAGGTGTCTGGCATGACTCTCAGCTCTGCCATTACAGTCTTGGACAGCTGTAGCCAGGGCTAAATGAATGCAGGTGGCTGTGATCCAATAAAGTTCCCTTATAAAACTGGGCTGTGGACCAAATTTGGCTCTTGCGTCTTGGATTCCCAACCCATGCTCTTGATGAAATCCCAGGAGACTTGTTGCTAATCCTGGAGTATAAATTCCCACAAATTACCAACTCTTCCAAAAGATGTACACGCATTCAGTTTTTTAAATCTACTGAAACCACCCTGATTCTTTCTCACTGCCATCCAGCCTTGTCTATGATCCATGTTTTCTTTTCTCTCCTCTGAATGAAATCTTGGGCTTTTTCAGTAGCTCTCATATTTAAAAAATAAAATAAAAAATTCCACTAACATTGAGATAACAAAAGTCCACTACAATATTATCAACACCTAAGTCTATCACCAGCCCATATTCTAACATCTCTTAAGGGCTAGTGCCTCCCTGAAGTCTCCTTTGGTCATTTATACCTTGTTATGATTTAAATATGAGGTGTCCCCCAAAAACTCATGTGTGAGACAATGCAAGAAAGTAGAGGGGAAATGATTGGGATATGAGAGCTTTAACCTAATCAGCAGATTAATAGGGATTAGCTGGGTGGTAACTGTAGGCAGGTAGGGTGTGGCTGGAGGAGCTTGGTCCCTGGGGGTGTGCCTTTAGGGTGTATATTTTGTATGTGTGAGAGGAGTTTTTCTCTCTCTCTCTCTCTCTCTCTCTCTCTCTTCCCTGTGTGATCCTCCTACTGTGATATCCTGAGCCTCCATCAAACTCTTCCTCCATGACATCCTGCCTTCACTCAGGCCCAGAGCGATGGAGACAGTCATCTCTGGACTAAGGCCTCTGAAACTGAGAGCCCTCAAATAAAGTTTTCGTCCTCTGAAATTGTTCTCATCAGTTCTTTTAAATACAACCTGGAATACCTCCCACTCCCAACTCCAGCTAACGTGTAGTTTGGGGTCTGCATGTATATTTTGTCAAGATATCCTAATGTGTACTTTCATGGTTCATTTATTTGCTCTCTGACTATTGATAGCATAGTAAGTTCTAAATTTTACAGACTTCAGACTGAGGGGTCCCCCCACCTCCCTCTTCCACACCTCTCTCTCTCCCCTCACCATGTGTGCTCTAATTCCTGTGCCTGTGCCTCTTGACTCTTTCCTTTTGTTCCTCACTCTACAGAAAGAGTAAGTAAGTAGTCTTTCTCTTTCAAAAGGCAAATCTGATCCTTTCTCCATGTCCTCTCCATCTTTGTAAGAACTTTGCTGACTTGCCTTTGCTCTTAGAATGAAGGCACAACTCCTTAGTTGGTGTAGCAGACAGTGGCTGCCTGGCCTGACCCTCCAACATTCCCAGGCCCACTTTGTCCCACCCTGCTCTCCACCAAGCCTTTCAGCCCCCTGGCTGTGCTGTAGTCCTTCATGGTCACCAAGCTCCTTCATGGCAGAGGCCTCCCTGTGCCCCCACCTCTGCCCTTGTCATTATTCCCTCTGTGCGTCCCCTCATTAATTTGTACCAAACCTTCCTATCAGGTCGAACTGAAGCGGCTACAGGGGAGGAAGCAGATAAAAGACCCCTAACAACTCACTGTGAGCACAAAGGGCCAGGTAGCATGCCAGAGGTGACCAATCAGGAGGAGACCTGCTGACCCTGATGTCCACCTTGGCCCACCTTCCCTGGGCAGGACCCCCAGCCTCTTTCCCCTGTAAAAAAACCCTGAGCAGCCAAAGCTATTTGTGATTTCTTCTGGCTCTCCCACCCCGACTTTCACCCCCGGGGGCTGGAGATTTCGCCCAGGACACAGACTCTAATAAATCTCAAGCCACTGCTTTTGTCTGACTCTGGTGAACCCACCTGATGAGCTTACTCCTTTGGCCACCTGCCGCCTTTGCGAGCTTTACACTTCCTACTTCATTTCAATTGTCACCGACCCCTTTTACCGACCTTTAGAAACCCTGTAAAGAATTGATTATGTAGACACAAGCCACCCTACATGTGTCAAGTTCACTGTCACCACTCTGTCTCTGCTGTGTACTCAGCTTGGCAATTCCTACTCCCCTTCCAATGCTCATGACCTTGTTTTGAAAGTATTTCCTTACCATCTCTGGCAGCTTCTCTCTGTTTTCTGTTTCCATCATACCTCTGGCATCCCATCAAATAAAGAGCATTTTAACTATGTGTTCATTTGTCCGACTTTTAAGTTAAGCAGTGAATTATTTGAAGAATGGGACTATTTTTTCTTCTTATCAAATTTAACCCTGTGATTTTACTACTTAGCACTATGTCTGAATCACAGGAAGAACTCAGTCAGAACTGTGATTTAAATTAAAGAGACGTGGAAGCTGACCACCTTCACAGTATGATCCAAGGAATCCCGTCAATCTCCGTAGCCTCAGTGTTTTCCATTCCGCCTGGTTCTTGTGAGTCTCTTGAAGTTGAAGCACAGGAGCAGGTGATTTCTCTTGAGAGAACCACAGGGCTTTGCTGGTTATGGGAGGTGAGCCAGCCTATTCTTTTTTTTTTTTTTTTAATTTGCTTATTGATTCATTGAACACAACTGGTGTTCAATGAATAGTGAAACCAGCTATTGTTTCACTGGTTGTACACAAAGTAGTCACACCATCTGTGCGTTCATGCATGTACACAGGGCAATGGTATCTGTCACAATTTCTGTTATTATTTTTACCCCCCCACCCCGACCCCACCCCTCCTTTCCCTCCATGCTATCTATCCTTCCTCCCTTCTTGCCACCCTTCCCCCCCGCATTATGCATCATCATTCATTTATCAGAGAGACCATTAGGCCTTTGGATTTTTGGGATTGGCTGATCTCACTTAGCATAACAGCCTATTCTTTAACTGTTACTGAAAGCAGTAAGAGATCATCAGATCAAGGAGTTGGGGACTTGGGGTTGACTAAGCTCAAAACTGTATGTCATCGCATCCTCTTTCTTGCAGAATCTGTTTACAGCCATCAGTATACTTGCACATGTTTTGTTATTCAAAAAAGAATGCAAACTTTGGATGTTATTCAGAGTAGAGTGGGAGAAGGATGAAGAAGTCCTGAAGGAGCACCTGAAAGACCAGCAGCAGAAAGGTATCACTTCCTGTTCAGGCCAAAAAACTAGGTCAGAGTCTTCGTGACTAGACACAGAAGCTCCAGAAATAGACCCAACTGTTTTTGTTGGTGTCTTTGTTTGTTATTGAATGAAAGCAATGGAAAGACATCAGGGCACAGTGAGAGACAGAAGCTGATGGGACCCTGAATCTCTGAGCTAGAGCAGATGACTTTGGGGCCAAATAATGGACAGAGGCAGAGAAGTGAGGGTGGGCCACCGTGTCCTTGACTGTGAGGAATCACTGGGCAATACTAGCTTCTGACAGCAAAGTTGTGTTCATCCTGGGGCAATTCTAACAATGAGACCTCAGAGGGAGACCTTGTAGGCAGTAGAAGTGAACAATAGAAAATGAACCAGAGGGCATAGCAGGCAGATGCTTCCTGCCATCAGTAGTTGACAACATATGTGAGAAACCCCTCCAGTGACACTGCCAAAATATTAGGGTCTTCCTCTTTCCCCTGGCCCTTTGCCAGGTCCAGGCTTTTGGCTAATGCACTCAGTGGGGAGCAGGATGTACAGGGTGCTAATTTCATCTGATCTTGTCAAGAGAGTGAGCAAATTAATAGATACGTTAAAAAAAAAGGAAGCTGGGTTTTTCATTTTCAGATAAGGGAGCTATGATTAAGGAAAAAAGAATGCTAATAAACCTTAGAGTGCTGAATCAAATTGGCTTGTGATAGAGAGATAGATATATGGTTGGTACACAGGTAGATGTGTGCCTAAGTACATAGATTTCCCAGCACTGCCCCACAGGAGACTCGGGAAGCAACAGCACTCTGGGAAATCTGATCTGAGTTTCTTAATACTGCTCTCCATTAAAAAGACTCAAGACTTCTTAGAGAAAAATTCATCATGAAACTAGTACCTTTTTTCGTGCCAGAAAATAAAGTACACTCAAGAATGATGAGAACTTCAAAGGAGAACAGAACCAGCTTAAAGAGGTTCCACTGGTGAAACTCAGGACAATTTGGGTATGAAGTTGATGACTGTAAAATATTATAACCCTTTGAGTAAAAATAGTAATCCACGAGTACCTGCCCACATAAATGAATAAATAAATGAGGAAGGAGAAGGGAAAGCACAAGAAATTACCAATTAATAAATTCAGAAGAAATGATAGAATTAAAAAGTCATTTAACAAAGCCTGATTTGACCATTGTGCTAAACACAGAAAGCAGATGGGAATATTCTCCCTTTCAATCCTGGCAAGGTTCATCTTTCACTACATGTAGGCACCTTATTTCTCATCTGGAATATTTTCCTGGCCTGCTGTCTGTTTTATTACTATCTATAGTCATTTTTCAATCCCTGATTTTGGCCTCCCTGAGGCTATACTACCTTTTTCTGCCATTTTCATTGCTTCCACCACATCTCTGCCCTGCCTCCCCTCCTACCACACCTCAAGTCTAGAGCCCTTACTCACCAGCAATACAGGTTGCCTTCTGTTTCATGATGTGAGGTAGTTTTCCCTTCTTTTTCTTTCATTATCTCATCATATTTCCCCCCACATAATCTGAAGTGTGTTTAGGGTAATATTCCTGCAGGGCCAGCCTCTGTTGAGCACTCTCCCAGGCCCTCACAGTTGAAACAATATGAGTCGCCTAATGCCCTATGCTGTGCATCATCTGTGCTCCTTAGCTATTAAAAAGATGAAGAGCAGATATGGAAATAGATTGTCCAACTTGGTTTGTTTCCTTCCCTTTTCCTTTCATCCCAGTGATCCCTCTTATCCTTCAACCCAAGAATTATTATCTTGATTATAAGATAAGTAAAGGCACATTAGGCATGCAGCTCAAGGATCTGTGTGGCTGCCTGATTCTGCGAGCACAGATTATATGACATGTGAGCAACTTAATCATTTGAACTTGTTTATTTACCAAAAAGATGAAAGGTTGAACCTAATAACCTCTTAAAGTCTTATTTCTGAGTCCATGAGTCTGTGATTTCACCTTAAGTCCTGAAACACTTCTAGTCATGCTTCTCAAAATTCTCTTGGTGACTGACCCTGGATGATCTCATATAGTCCCTGGTGTCACATACAAACACATTGATTCCTCTGTATCTTATCACACCAGCCCTGGTCCCTCCTCTCCTCCCATCATAGGCTCCCATCTTCGGCTCCCCAGTTGCTATCTTAATTTGGCTGTCCAACAGGCTTTACCAATTTGGCCTTTAGAAGGGAATTGTTCATGTCTGTTCCCTGCAAGTTCTCTTGTCTTCCCCATCTCAGTAAATGACACAACCATTTAATCAGTTTCTCAAACAAGATATTTAGCAAATTTCATTGGTTCTTCTCTTTCTTTCACTCTCCACATTTAATTTCACAGTAATGTCTGTAGGCTTTATCTTCAAAAATATCCTCCAAATCAGACCATTTCTTACTTAGCACTTCACCATGACTCCGACCTCCTCCAAGCTGTCATTACCATCCCTGTGAACTCTTCTTCTTTCTTTCTTTCTTTCTTTATTTATTTGGTACCCAGGATTGAACCCAGGAGCACTTAATCACTGATCCACAACTCCAGCTCCCTTTTTTTGTATTTTTTTTTTTTTTTTTTTTTTGTATAATGTTGGAGACAGGGTCGCACTGAATTGCTTAGAGCCTTACTAAGTTGCTGAGGCTGGCTTTGAGCTCACAATCTTCCTGTCTCAGACTCCCAAGCGACTGGGATTATAAGGTGTGCACCACTGTGCCTGGCTCCCCATGAATTATCACATAGCTTTCCTTGGCTCCTACTGTAGATTTTATAAAGATATTTCAAATTGCTTATATAAATTAAAATCCAAGGTTATCACACATCTTTATCCAAAATCCTATGGTAGCATCTTAATAGACTAGAAAAATAACATTGTTCAAAATCCCCACTATGACCTGAAGAACTTACTCCCTAACATTTGCCCACTTCTCAAATTCATCTTTTACTTACTCAGCAACGGTCAATCAGGCCTTCTGCATATTTTTCACATATGCCGTGGAAATTCAGAATCGATTTGCCAAACCTGCATCCTCTTCCTCCTGGATACACAGCCAGCTTGCCTTCCTCTGTCTTCTTTGCTGTTAGGAACTGGTGCCATGTGACTGAGTTCTGACCAACAGAAAAAGAAAATAAGCAATTCGTGCCATTTCCAAACCTAACCTGTAGAAACCTCCCATGTGATCCATTTCCCTCATCTGCCAAAAGGATGCATCAACACATGTCCTGGTGGGGGACTTGGGACCTAAAGGGTAAGGGCACCTAAGGGAGGGATTCTGGATGCCTAAAGCAATAATAAGTAGTAACACATCTGCCAAACTACACTGCCCTCTGCATGAGCAGGAAAGAAAGTCTTTTCTATTATACTACTGAGTTTTGGTAGTGGGTTGAGTGATATTTGGTAAAGCATTTAGCCTCCTCTAATTAAAGTATTAACTCCTTCCTTTATCACTTAGTCTTCTTGAACCCTTCTTTCTGTATTCATATTGCTTACTTTACTAAATCTTTATTCAAATGTCACCTCCTCCAAGAGGTTTTCCCTGATAACTCATCTAAAATAATCCAGTTCTGCCAGGCACAGTGGTGCAGGTCTGTAATTCCAGTGGCTCAGGAGGCTAAGGCAGGTGGATTGTAAGTTCAAAACCAATCCCAGCAAATTAGTGAGGCCCTAAGCAACTCAACAAGATGCTGTCTCTAAATAAAATATAAATAAAATATTTTAAAAAGGGCTGGGGATGTAACTCAGTGGTTAAGTTAATAAATAATTAATTATTAAACAAATAATCCAGTTCCACCTACATCCCAGGCTACCTGCCCCTGCCTTATGCTATTTTTCTTCGCAGTGCTTATTACCTAAGGTTGTTATATATTTGATTTTTATTTGTTTATTTTCTTCTTCACAATAACATAGAAGCTTTACAGGACAGTTCCAGTTGTTTCTTCTTTTCTCCTGGTTGTATACATCAGGCCCTATAAATGACTAGTACAAAGTAGGGGCTCTTTCAACACATAAATGAATGCATGTATGAGTTAATGTTCAAGTTGCTCTTTAGCAGCCTGGCCCTGGTTCAGCTGCTGCTGTCACAAGTCCAGCTTCCTCATACACACCTCGTTTTCAGATATACGATAGCATCTATCTCATCACTCCCCACCCATGATGCTTTCACTCCCCTTAATTTAACAGCTCCTAGGAAGGCAACATGCCTCCCACAAGGGGATATTCTGTTACAGCTTCAAAAGTTGAGAGAAAGAGAAAAATCAAAAGTGAACTTGAACAATGAGAATCTCAACTGTAGATCCAGCTGATGAGTGGGGTGTTGGCACCTCAGGTAGGTGCTTCCCAGCCCCTGCATTCAGACAGCATTTTGCCAGTCCTTCATTTCTCTCTGGCCCCTTGGGAGGCTTGGGCACCTTTGATTTGAGTGTATTTGGAAAGAACCTTGGTGTGGTTAGGATCAGACATTTTTAGGTTCAAAGCCAGAGTTTAACACCATGGAATCCACCAATTAAATGGTGCCTCATTCATTAATTCAGCACTATTTACCGAGTCCTCTTTAAGGGCAACCATATCCTGAGTGCTAGAGAAACGCTACATCTGAGATCACATCAGAGATCAGCTCTCTGATCTTTTTGTATCCTATTAAGTTGTTATATTTTAATAGGAAAGACAGGCATAACTTCACCATTCCTTGGTTACAATTATGACAAATCCTCTGTAGAGGAAGCCGCATGGTTCATGGTGATTCACATCAGTTTGATCTGTGGGACTGAGAACCACTTTCAAAACAGTATTGTATGGAAACTTAAAGGATGAGAAACTAACTCATTAAGGAACGGCAAAGGAGATGCGTCATGAGAGTGTGCAGGTTGCACAGGGAAGGTGACTGGAGTATTAGAAATGTGGCACCAGGCCAACGTGGCCAGTACACAGTGAGCAGAGAGGAAAAAGGCAAAAAGAAAGCCAGGGTAAGATGGTACAGAATCTGGGGTGGGGGTGCAAATTTAGGAGGTTGGGGTTAACGCTAAGAACAATAGGAAATCACTGAAATGTTTAAGCAAGTAGGGAAGGCAGAGCATAATCAGTTCCGCATTTTGTAGTGATTACTCAGATCTCTGTGAAAATAATGGATTATTAGAGGGGCAATCACAGAAAAAGGCAGTCAATTAGGAAACTTTTGCAAAATCCAAGTGAAAAATCATTATTCCTTTGTAGATTGTTAACAATGAATATGGAGGGAAGCAGATGGACTTGAGAAGTGTTTGGGAGGCAGCGTCAATAGGACTTTGTGATACACTGAGCACAGGCAATGAGCAAGGGAAGCGCATGCCAGAGAGTGCCTAGGCTTCTGAACTGAGCAACTGGGAGGTGATGCTGCCACTCACAGAGCTAAGCTGTGCCAGAAGCAAGGCAGGTTGAAGGGGAAGTGCATGATTGTGATTCTGGACTTTTTGACTTTGCCTTGGCAGCTACTTATATTTTTTGAGTCCTGAGTCCATGTGTATGATAGTAAAAACATGACCATCTAAAGAGAAGTTATGAAACCTGGGGCATCATCCAGCACAGATTGAGTGGTCAACAATGTCAACTCCCTGTCCCAACTCACTCCTTGTCTTCATTCATTAATTCACTCAATACATACTTATGGATTGCCTCCTGTGTGTCAAGTTCTCTTCTAAATACATGAGTGAACCAACAAAGTTCCCACCATCGTGGAGTTTACTTTGTAACAGGTAGATAGATCACAAGCTGGGCGTGTATACTCTAGATACCTGCAAGGTAAATGCATCCAGCAGGGAGAGGAGGAGAGAGAGTGAGGCAGAGATGGTGTGCTGTTCTATATAGAGTGGTCAAGGAAGGACTATCTGTGGAAGTGATATTTAAGTGCAGACCTGAATCAAGAGAAGAAGTCAGCCATAAATATGGGGATCAGGAGGAATAGTTCAGGCAGAAGAGACTGAAAGTTGTAATGACCCTGAGGTGCATTTGCTCAGTTTGCTTTGGAAGAGCAGGAAAGCCAGTTGGCTGGAACTCTTGCAGGAACACCATGTGATAGGATTTAACCCTGAAGAAGAGGTCTGGGCTAGATCATGCATGGACTTGCAGGCCAAGGTGAGGACTTTTAACTTATACTCCAAGCAAGATTGAAACTATTGGAGGATTGAATAGAAGAGTGACAAGAGTTGGGGAGTGACCAGGAGTGATAAGTGACAAGGGGCTTAAGGTATACCAGAAAAGAAGCTTTAATTAACAGAACCAACTCATTCTTCTTCCAATTCTACCTTAACACAGTGAATAAATATAAAACATATGTAGAATGTAAATATTTTTAAAATGACATTATGGAGCATTTACTGAGTCTCTGATAGGCTCTTTTGATGTTACAACAAGTGGTTCCAATGTCAACCTCCTGTTATTGACCCTTACTGGAGATTCACATGTTTGTACAATATTTCATGTAGTGTTAAAGACAACCCAGGAAGGGGATTTTATTGTCCCTATTTTACAGAGAAGGAAACTGAGGCTCAGAGAAGTTAAATAACTTATGTAAAATCACACAGCCCATGAGTGGTAGAGACAGGATTCACCAGATGTACGCGGGACTTCCAGAATCCATATCCATATTGTTTCCATGACTCCATGATAGGTCATCCCAGAGGCACCTGATTTTCCCCCTGAGCTTGTTGTATAATGGAAGACACGGATCTGAAAACAAATAGGAACATGACCAGCAATGTTGGTGTATTCACACTTTTAAAAGGATGTATGTCAACCATCTCTCAAGAAAAAAATTTAAACAGTGCATTATGAATAGTAAATGGAGAAGAGGGCAGAAGGCTCTCACCACCTGAGCATGGCATTTTAGAATTGCACAGTACATCTCCTCGTGTCTAATATTCCAGGCAGCACTCATTCACCTGGATATATTGCTTGCATGGAGAAAATTTAAGTTTGAGTTCTTTCGAGTGAAAATTCATTTCCTTCTTTCTAATTACAAACTTTCATGGCTTCCCTCAGGATAACAGTGACAGAAGCAGCTACTTACTATCCAGTGTGCATCTATGTGTCTGGTGTTTGGTTACTTTTTATATATCATCTTTAACCTTCACAAACCTCAAATATACCATGCACTATTTTGTTTGATATGGTTTAGTTTGATTTTTTACAAATGACTAAGCATAGTCCCCACCCAGCACATAAGTAACTTTTCAAAAATCACTCAGCTATTCTAACCTGTCTGTATGTTACTCTTTTCCTCAGTCCATATTGTTTCTTCCATCAAATAGCTGAATAACTTTATTGGTCTAGGTCTCAGTTCAGCCTCATTTCCAAGTTGTAGCATTTTATTTAATTTGCCAATTAATTAGAGCTTTGCATAGTGTTAGACAGGACATTATAGACTGCAAAGTGAGGTCTGAGCTCCCTTTCTGGTCCCTACTGTCCCTGGTACCATCCTTTTGTCCTGCCAGGGGTCCCTCTCCTTTGAAGCCACCTCAATGTCCATAGAAGTCCTATTCCTCTACCCTGTAGCTGTGAATTAGTGACAACTTTAACCCTTCTAAAACTGGTCTTAAAAGCAGAGCTTTGGGAGATACATTTATCCTAAGGGTGGAAAAAAAAGTGACACCCTGTGTGATTTCTGGCCTTGAGATATTTGAGTGGAGGAAAAATTTTGAATTGCAAAGACTCCTTGGCTGCTGGACTGCTTTTTCTGAATAGGATCTATCCCTGCCCCTAGGCTCTGAATTGACCTGCAGTAACCCTCACTACAGCAGAACTGGTTGACACAATCCTCTCTAGGTGACTCATTTTGGGCTGGCCTCATCATGAGATAATATTTTTTTTCTATTTGTTGTGCATCCTGAAAGAACTTTCCAGCGACTGGGGAGCCTTAGACCTGGTTGAGAAAGCACCTTCCTTCAGCATGTGATGGAAGTCAACTCACAGCCAGAAGTTCACTCCAGTTTACGTGCAAACTGATAAATGGCAAGAGTGGGGCAAGGTCCTGACTCTTCAGAGGACTCAACACTTTTCTTGAGAAATGCTCTAGTCCCTTTCCTGCTTTCAGCTAGATAATTCAATCTAGATGAACAATCTGTAGAAAAGATGATACTGCCTCCCTCCTCCATCACTTCTTCTCGCTAATAACAAGCCCCACTTTGTTTCTCACCTCAATACCAAACTCCCAAAATGAAGCCGGTTTCCCTAACTGTGCTCTCAGATAAGAAGGTAACTGGGCCTATTTAAACATGAAAAGCATTTGGGAGGTCATTTACATTGTAGACAAATGAAGGAGTTCTTGGTGGTCATAAGTGCCTTTGGTGATCCTCAACCATCTCATGTCATTCACCAACTAACCTGTCTTCTTTGGAGACAATCTGTCTGCCAAAGGCAGATGTGATTGTTAAGACCACAGAAGCAACATTGGGAGGGAAGAGACCAGATCAGAAGCCAGGTGTACCTGAGTTTATGTCTACACTCTACCACACAATTGCATTTAAATATTCTGAGGGTATTTACCCAATAAGGTAATAATAACTACCTTGCAGAATTATTATGAAATGAAATTATTAGTTAATTATTGGATCCTTATTATGTAATGAAGTCTATCTTAGGCAGCATTAAACTGATCATAAATGCTATGAAGAAATGTAAAGCATGGGAGAGACAGAGTTGGGTAGAGGGTTCTGCAATTTTATATAAGGTGATTGGGAGAGACCTCACCGAGAAAGTAAGTTGAGATCTGAAGGAGGTGAAGGAATGTGGATTTTGGGGGAAAGAACCCGCCAAGCCAAAAAAAAGTGCCCAGTGCACATACTACTTTTGTTTATTTTTAATTTTATTTATTCTTTTTAGATAGACATGGCAGTAGAGCATATTTTGACATATTTATACAAACATGGAGTACATCTTATTCTAATTAGGATCCCAGTCTTGTGGTTGTACATGATGTTGAGATTCCCTGTGACGTATTCATATACATATATAAGAAAGTTGTGTCAGATTCATTCCACTGTCTTTCCATTTCCCATCCCCCCACCCTTCCCTTCATTCCCCTTTGTCTACATTTTTTGGGGCATACCAGGGATTGAACTCAAGGGCACTCAACCACTGAGCCACATTCCCAGTCCTATTTTGTATTTTATTTAGAGACAGGGTCTCACTGAGTTGCTTAGTGTCTTGCCTTTGCTGAGGCTGGCTTTGAACTCTATATCCTCCTGTCTCAGCCACTGGGATTACAGGCATGCGCTATATCACCCCTGGCTACATTTTTAAAATTGTGGTACAATAGACAGAACATAAAAAGTATCACCTTAATCCTTTATAGTTGTACCATGTAGTGGTATTAAATGCATTCATAATGTTTCACAACATATCCATGACTTATTTGTAAAACTGAAACTTTACCCCTTTGAAACAATATCTCCCTATTCCTTCTTCTCCTCAAACTCACCAGTACTTGGAAAACACCATTTTCCTATCTCTCTCAGTGATTTTGATGATTCTAAGTCCCTCATATAAATGGAATCACACAGTATATTTTTGAGACTGGCTTTTTTCACTTTCTATAATGTCCTCAAGTTTCATGTGTGTTATAACCTGTGTCAAAAATTCTTTCCTTTTAAAGCTGAATAATATTCCTGCACATACTTCAAAAGATCTATTATAATGATTCCCTACCCCAACTGCAGATTAAAATCACATAAGATGGTTATGTGAAATATTACATATATTCTGACTCCTCTAAGGCCAATTAAATCAACTTGTTTTAAAAGACTGCATGTCAATTCTTACATACTACCAGGGTTAAAAATGCTGCTTACATATTATTTATGCAGCTTTGTTGCCCATGTCCCTAACCTCTTCTTTCTTGGCTTACCTATAGTGGGAGTCAGGAGTCTGCACATTGAGTAACCCAGTGATTCTAACACCAATTTTACCAGGATTATAATCTGAAAATCATCTCAATCGCAACTCAGTGATGATAATAATGATCATATTTGCAGAGGCAAGCATTTGGCCTACAGGCAGGAAAAGGGTGAATGGCAACATAGGTGTTTAGGAAGATGTCAAATTTAACCTGAGAAGAAAAAGCCATACATCAGCAGAGTTCACCAGAACTTCAGTGGATTTTTAACTCCTAAACCACCCACTTTAAAAAAGAACTAACTAGAGTGTCCAATGATACAAACAGGGAATACTGAATTCATAGAATTTCAAACATTTTCCAAAAAAAGTACTGCATCCTTTCAGAGTTTCCATTTCCAAGTGATTTCTGAACACTTTTAATATGGAGGGCAATAACTCGGGCTTCTTTTTTCATAGTGCACAGCTAATTACCAGACTTACCCGTACTGCAAGCATTTAATGCCAACATAAAACATGGTGCCATAATGAAGATAATTGAAAGTATGACTTTCATCAATATTTAATTAGCATTTGGTGCTAACTCATTATTTCGGTACAATTAATTTGACATCTTGCTATATGTCCTGAACAGATTTCAATCCAGAGGGCTGTTTTATTGGTGAGACATATGTAACATCACACATGCCCCTGCCCAGAGGAAACAATATGAAATATGGGGGAAATGATTGACAATTTAATCTAGCTCAGAACAGCAAAGCCTAATATATTAAAACCAAATAAGCATGTGTACTTATCAAGGCAAATCCAGTACTAATGAAAATCATGGCCTTACTCAAGAGAGTCAGGAATAAACCCACTACTGTCTCAGCACAACTTTGTGGGGTGTCAGCTATTGTACTTGTATTGGAAGCATTCAGAATAAGAGGCACATTGCAGATCACCTGAGATCAAAAAGTTGAACACTCACACGTCTATGCAGTCTGAGAAGCACAAAGTATGATCCTGCTAAAGGCAAGGAATTTAATAGCAGGAGGAGAAGGATTAGGTATCCACAGACTTTTTAGGTCCTAAGGTATAACGACTGTCAACCTTGGGGCGTCAATGTGTCAGTTCATAGATATGTGCAAATGGAAAGAAGCCCCACAGATAGTGTCTCTCAAACTCTCTGTGCTGCATAACCAGTTTTTTATTAAAAATTTTTTTCAATTAGTTGCAAGCTAATATTTTCTTAAAATAAAAATTTAAAATAAACGAAAACTACTAAATTCCTAACTCTGTCCTGGGAACTGAGGTGACGATGAAGCAACCAAAAACACAAACAAATTTTCCGAGTCCCTGACCCTTAAAGTCTGTGAGAGAAATAAACCAAGTAATGGGCCAGAGGGTGATAGAGAACAATGAACTGCTTCTAACTAGGTGGTGCCAAAGCGTCTCCAAAGCAAGGTCTCTGGAAGTTGAGACAGGATGGTGAGAAGAATCAGGCATGCTAAACCTTGAGGATCACAGCACCTGATCTGTTTGTTGATCACCATCTGTACACCAGGTACAGCGTAGACAGCGTTGCAGATTGATATGGCACAGTCCCCACCTCTGAGAAGATCATTTTATGATTATTATGATATTGATTATTATTATTTTAGCTGATTAATAAAAAGTATAAATATTTATGGGGCACCATAAGATAGTTTTCCATGATGTTTTTGATGCATGTATACAGTAGGAAAAAAATTATCTCTTCAAGCATTTATTATTTCTTTACAGTGGAGACATTCAAAACCAAAAAGGTCATTTTCTGATTAATAGTCTAAATAATGGGAACATTTTAATGTGAAAAATCTTGGTTATTTTATTGCCATTTTGACTTGAACAGTTGTTTAAAAATTGTTTAACTAATCATAATACTAAAAAGTAGATTTGATGCTGATAATGATGGCATTATTATTATTTTTAACAGTTAATAAAAAGGCACACAGAATAGGTAGTTTTCCCGAATCACAATTAGCAAATGGAAGAGGCAGTCTTCCATTGATGTCAGACCCAGTGCCCTTTGACCTTTTGTATTATTTTGAGACTCCTCCTTTCTGTGTTAGTAAATACCCTTCTTCTGTGGAGTTCAAGAGGTTTGCACATTTCGAAAAGAAAAGAGAAATTATCTTTTCATTTTGAAGCAATGAATATTTTTCTAAGTCAGTATTAAATTAAACTATTCTGCAAAATGGCAAGTCGTACGTTTCTCATTAAAATAATTCATAACTTGAAAAAAAGCACAGAAAAAAAGTCCCAATTTTGTATTAGTAGATTCAATAGAAGTAAAATCTCTCTTTCAATTTGCTCTAAGTTTTCATATTCTTATTTGCGATTTTTGAGCTTGTTTTATTTTGGTTTGGTAAACATTTGCAAATCACACTGGAGGAGCACTGCTTTAGACTTCCTTCACAATTGTGAGAACCAACGCATTAAAAGATTTTAAAAGAATTTGAAGGAAGAGTGAAAAGCACTCTATGAAAATAAAATGTTATTTCTGAGAAAAGTATGCAATGGTAGCATTTGGAAATAGAAAGGAGATCATGACTTTTCTTATGACTTAGTTAAGAATCTGGACTCTGGGATACCTATTCAAGAACAGTTCAGTTAGTTTGATTTTGGTCCAGCTGTAACCAGAAGGGGAATAGTGAACTAGGTGGTATTTTAGAATGTATGATATATCAAAACTTTCATAAAGCAAAGAGAAGTGCTTTATTATATCCCAAGATTCATGCTCTGTGCATGATTTTTTAAAGTTTATTTTGGCTCATGGCTTCAGAGGTTTAGTTCATGGTAAGTCAACTTCATTGCTCTGGGTCCAAAGTGAGGCAGAACATTAGGGAGGCAGGGTATGGTAGAGGAGAGCTATGCCATTCATGGCATCTAGGAAGTAGAGAGAGGGAAGGTGGGGGAAGGACCACAGGGAAGAAGTACCCTTCCAGGGCAAGCCCCCAGTGACTCACCTCCTCCATCCATGCCCCACCTGCCTAGAGTTACCTCCCAGTCCATTTAGACTAGGATGATCTGATTAGGTTACAGTTCTCAATCCAATCATTTCCCCTCCATGCACTACTGCATTAACACAGGAGTTTGGGGAGAACAGCTCATGTCCAAATCTTAACAGAGGAATCCCAGCTCCATATTTACCCAATGCACTTAAGTTGAGCATATCTGGAGATCATCGACTCCAGATATGGAGACTCTTTAAGAGCAAGACTCTTAAGACTCTTTAAGAGCAGGAGTCTTACAAATAGGCTACAATAGCCCTATTAGCAGAGGACCAAGCTGCTAACCAGGTTGGAAAATGGCCAAACTAGCAGTGGGATTCAACTATTAGAGAAATCCTGCCATCAGGGAGTACAGCTGGTTCTGTCATGAGTGAGGACCACATACTTAATTTTTTAAAGTATATACTAGGTCTGAGGCTTGTAACTTCACAGATAAAAAACACATTGCATTACAACAGGGTTTTTTTTTTAATCAACAAAAAAATGTTCAAGGACTAAGAATGAAAGAAGTAAAACATAATAATAAAATGGTCATAGTATTGGGCAATTATATGCCAGGTACTCAGTCAAGCACTTCACTTTCTCCTGTTAGTCCTCAGAGCACATTCCATCAAATCTTACCCTGCAGGAGTTCACAGCCTATCAAGGCAGGGAAATGAATAAATATCTAAATATAATACAATGTGATGTTCATAATAATTAGAAATGTATAAAATTCTATGGGAAGACAGGTAATCCTGAAAGGTTTCATGTTGTGGACATATGAATTCTATTTTTTTTTAACAAACAATTGAGTTCTCATCTCATGGGGTTCTAGCAGAACTGTCAATCATGGCATCTTTCTTATATTATGCATTAACAAATTATTGTATTTCATCTCCTTGGCAGCAGTTATTGGTTGAGGCTGAGAATGGAATCTAAGTGGGGCTAATTAAAGGGGTGATATCTAACAATTGTTGACAAAAGAGTGCTGGAGGAGGGCCCTTCCTTTAGTCCCAAACTGATACATAGGTTAAAACTAAAGTGAGGTCCTAGCCTTGGGCACAAAATTTAAGTGTACCAAAAAACTCAAATGCAAATCTATATATACCAATTCAATTGATATGTATCATATATATTATATATCAAATGATTTATATCATATATCAGTTTTAATTGATATTTTTAAATGAAAATATTAAATTATGAACAAAAATCAAAATTTTAAATAATAACAATGTTGTGATAAGTCATCTTAAAACTTGAAGCTAGCTGAGTGTGGTGGTGCACACCTGTAGTCCCAGCAGCCTAGGAGGCTGAGGCAGGAGGATCCAGAGTTCAAAGCCAACCTCAGCAACTTAGCAAGGCCCTAAGGAACTCAGTGAGACCCTGTCTCAAAATAAAACGTTAAAAATAAGGGCTGGGGATGTGACTCAGTGGTTAAATCCCTGGTCCAAAGAAACAAAAACAAAAAACACCTTGAAACTGAAGAAAAAATTAGCCCTTTATACACGTTTGTAAATGTTTCTTAATGTTAATTTTTCCAGAATATGAAACTTTTTTAGTCAGCTTTGCATCACTGTGACAAAAAAATCTGGCAAGGACAGTATAGAGGAGGAAAATTGATTTGGCTCATGGTTTCAGAGGTTCAGTCCATGGTCAACCAACACCATAGCTCTGGGCCCAACATGAGGTGGAATGTCATGGTGGAAGTGCTTGTTGTATGAAAGCAACCCAAGACATGGACCCTAGGAAGCAGAGAGAGAAAGAGCTCCCTCATCTCAGACAAAATATAAATCCCAAAGGCACACCCCAGGGACTCATCTCTTCTAGCCACACCCTATCTGCCCACAGTTAACCACCCACTTAGTCTGGATCAGTGGATTAATCCTGTGATTTGGTTAAATATCTCATATCCCATTCATTTTACATCTGAAAATTCTTGCAATGTCTCACAATAAACTTTTGGGGAACATCACAAATCTAAACCATAATAGAAAGTAATTGAAAAAAATATTTAAAAGTTGAAAAGTACATATATTAAAACTTGCAGCATTTTTAAATATAAACATATTCTTTATACTGAAAACAGAACTTATTATAATTTTTCTTTAACAAGACCATTATCAATAATATTTTAGAAACCTAATTCTGGAAACTTTTGCTACTAAAAAAAAGATGTATAAAAACAGCTATAATGAAATTTGTCTTTTCTTTTGCCTCAAGCTCCAGCATGGCTCAACACAACACAGCTTCCTGAGTATAAATCCATGCAAGATAAACAAAAGAGATGTAAAAGTAGAGGGAGAGCCAGAGGCCAAATGGGAGAGACATTGAAAGGCTAATTTTCTTTATGGTCAGCTGGCCACATCAGAAGCCAAACCTGTACCTGGGCTTCTCAGCTGTGTGAGCATAAATCTTTGTTGTCACTTGAAATTGGAAAGCCATGTCTAAGCTAGGTCTTTGACTTAAATGTGATTCCTGATGTAGATTTCCAGACTGGGATGTGAATTCAAGTAATTTGTTTGGGAGGTGAGTCCAGAAAGTGTAAGAGGAGAGTTAAGATTCAAGGTGGGGAAGAACAAAACGAAAGGAAGCTTTATGAAATAGTTCCTCACTGTGTGCTCTTCTGGGGACTTAGTGAGATGGTGTAGAACGCGGTCCACAGGCAGAAGAGGTGGAGTGTTTATCCTTCACTCCTATGAGTCATTGATTCCTGAGGACACAAATGCTCTGCCGTTTCTAATCTGCTCCTTGCTCAGGCCAAAACAAAGATGTTAAGAAGAAAATCTTAGGTGGTTATCCCTAGGATGCTGTCCAATCACCTGCACTGGAAAAGTGCGTGTATGATCAGAGCGTGTTCGGTCTCTCTCTACCTTGAAGAATGATCTGAGGTTTACCAATGGCACATGACACAAAGTCATTCTCAGTAGAGATTCTTAGCACCCAGGAGGATGCAAACCTCACTGGTCATCTCAGCTCTTTATTCAGGGGGAT
>JAJEJO010046609.1:146-11436 GCA_020662805.1 Glaucomys volans
AAAAAAGTGAGCTGCAGAAATACTTGGCACTACAGAGCTCATCACGGAGTACATTTAGTAACCTGTAAAAAAGGGCGCTCGATGGTGTTTGTTGCAGTGTTACTTTAGAAACTGCAGTCCTGTCAACCTAAAATTTTGGGACAGTCAGGAGTGTGCAGATGCTGTGAATCTGCAGTGATATTCAGGAAATCATAGTTCCAGTGGAGCCTTCAAAATCACTGGAAAGTGTTTTTTTTGTTTTGCTTTTGTTTTTTTTTTTTTTTTTTTCCTTGAGGTGAAATTCTACCAGAGCAAAGAAAAAATGAACCTCCTTTCTCAAGTACTGGTAAGGAATTTGGCATGATTTCACGTCATCATGAGCACCAATTTAGCTTCCTCCAAGTACAGCCAGGATATACCAGAGTCCACATTTCTCTAGCCATCACATGCTGACTTCTGAATTACACACATTGGTATCAATTAGATATACTTACCAAATGCTTGGCTTGAATTTATCTCAACATTATGTAATAAATAATTATTTTAAAGAAATACATATGGCTCTTTTGGGGCTAATGAGTCATTTTAGAAGAACATGCTCTGATGAATATGCTCCCTTCATAAAAACAGGAAATGCTCTAGAATGGCCATTTTACTTGTGTCTTATTAGGTCCACTCTGCTAGCACAGCAGAGTCCAGGGGACCAGGGAACAGGACTGAAGCTCTCTGTGATCCACAGAGTTCTATATGATACCCTCCACAAATCCACCGTTAGGAGTGTGTATGCTCAGATGGCATTTGAACAACCTATTTGTACAATGTAAAAAGCACATTTCACACAGAGAAAGTGAAACAGGTTCACTTCAGAGTGATTTGGCATTGTGTATAGAAGGCCTTCAAACAGCAGAAAATAATAATGTTCTCAAATGGGTCAGATTGGGAAGGGGAAGAAAGAGAAAGGAAAGACTAAGTGGGAAGATTAGGACAACCAAACATATATGGCTTTGAAAATGTAAAAGAGAAATCTGAGGTTTCATTTGAAAGCGTTGACAGTAAGAGCTGGGGTGCCCTCAGTAGAAGGAAAACCCAACTAAGTCTCTTTTGTTATGTGCTTCAAGTTCTATTCATATTAGTCATTGTAACATTCTGCAGTTTACAAAATCGTGGACAATGCTGTGGAATTTGAAATCATCATGTCACCACACCCAGCAGATATTGTCTTTTCAATTTTAACTTTTAATTGACATATTTGGGCTTAAACTGGAAGTAAGGCATTATAATTCAATACAACTTTACATTGCTGGCCTCATTAGGATTAATTACATTTTCCTTTCTTCAAATTCATAAGTGTGACAAGTCTGAAAACTTTCCCCTGTATTTATTGGTTATACAAAATTACTTTTTGTACACTCTAGTGGGTCTACAGAACATAAGCTACAGAACATAGCTCTGTTGAGCTACTGAACAAAAGACCTGCTCACACCAGCCCTGCAGCTGTGTGCAACTGCCACTCACCCTCCTCTCAGTCTCCTCTCAGTGATCATTCCACTGCCCCTTCCCAGCCTCTGGTTTGCTGCACTTCTATGTAGTCAATGTTTTTAGCTTCCATACATGAGTGAGGGCATGCTATATTTGATTAAAAAGAAAATTCTATACTTCATTAGGAAAAAAGTTCATCTTCTCCCAAATGTGGTGAAGAGGCAAAATTATAATTTCATTTATTCATTCGTTCATTATATTTGTGTCTGATCTCAGGACAAACCCAGGAAAGACACTACAAATATTTTATGCAAGGGCACATCTGCTACATATTTTATGTGTCACACATGATAACATGTGCACAGCCCAGTTATTCTCTGATGATCTTGTGTGTAAAGATGACATGCATGTCTTCTCATATATCTGTTTCATTTAAGGTAATACACATACTGATGAATTTTTTAAAAACTACTATCTATCTATCAATCTACCTATCTGTATGTCTCCATGTATACTCATTTATTTATAGCATTTTAAATTGAAAATTTAAAATGATAGTTGTAAAATTGTGCTCTCTTATACCAGTTCTGGTAAATGGAAACATTGCTTCCATTGTGTTTAATTCATTTTAAATTTGGGCCATACAAACATATAGCATTATACAACTTATAAGAACATGTTTTAATCCCCTCCAAATTAGAGAATTAGATGAAATCATTTTCAGTCTTACTGAAAGTAAAACTTATTTAAAGTCTTACCTTAAAAAGCCTAGTCATACAAATATAAATGCATTGGGGAAAAGGAATGAGAATAAGCCATGAACTTAAATAATATTCAGAAATTAAGATCTGAGTTTGTTTTTGCTTTAAAATGACAGGAAATTACTATGTTGCTGAAGGTGAGATTGCACAGTAGCAGCCATACAAAATGAATATCCATTCTCCAAAGCACATGGGAGAGAGAGCAGACTACTAACTACAAAACCTAAGTAGAACAAGGAGAGATCACATATTTCTAGAGTAATCCAGCTCTGTCCAATGTTTTTTTGTAGAGAGTTTTTACCCAGGGGTGCTTAGTTACTGAGCTATATCCCCAGTCCCCACCACCTTTTTTTAAAATTTAGAGACAAGGTCATGCTACATTGCTTGGGGCCTTCATACATTGCTGAGGCTCTCTTTGAAATTGTGATGCTCCTGCCTCAACCACCCATGCTTCTGAGATTATACATATGGACCACTATGCCCAGCTTCTCTCCAAATTTTAGGTCTCATACTAATATATCAATAAATCATATGTATCAAATAGCATACTTTATTCACTTCAATATTATAAAATATATAAGTATTTTAAAGAAGACTATATCACTATGTCTATGTCAACATCACCTTTATAGTAGAAACATTCTGGTGAATAGGAATGCTTCATGAAACAAGCCAAAAGAAATTTCACAGCATGTCCTCTCACAGCCATGACTCCTGCCACGCATACCTGTCTAGTACAGATGAATCTGCAGGCTCAGGGACAAGATGGAAACTCCCTGCCCTCCCTGTTGGGTGATCAAGGTGCCTCCTCCTTGATCTTAGTGTTCTTAGTGTTGTGATGGTCTTTGGAAAACCTACTGATCTAATCAAAACCAATCATGTTTTATAAACTAGAGAAAGCAAACGATGCTCAAAAATACTGGAACTTCCACAGAGAGGGACATAAATCACAGGGAAATTAATATAGGCCAGGCATGGTTATGCACAGCACCCCGGCCAGCAGCTTGGGAAGCTGAGTTGAGGGAATTGCATTTTTGAGGCCAGCATCAGCAACTTAGCAAGGCCCTAGGCATCTTATAAAACCTACCACTAAATAAAATATTAAAAGGGCTACAGACGTGGTTCATTGATGAAGGACTTCTGGGTTCAATACTTGGTAACAAAATAATAATAATAATAATAATAATAATAATAATAGCAACAGAGGATCAAAAAAGGAACATACTTTTTTGTCATTGTCATGTATTTAAACCTTATCAAAAAAGGAACATACTTTTTTGTCATTTTCATGTATTTAAACCCTACCAATGTACCTATTACCTTCTCTATGCTGACATAAATATGGACTAATTAATGAGTTCTGGGAGGTGAGATTGATCATGCTTTGTATGGGTTTGACTGAGGAGAAATTGGGCAGGAAGCTCTACTTTGCAGCACATTTCTAGCTGGATAACTATGAACAGCACTAGGGAGAAACAGCTTGCATTTCAGGGAGGGCAGAGCTACTACCAACCAGGTGTCATGCAGTTTGCACAGCAGCTGTGAACTAAAACAAGCCAAAGGAAAATGAAGGAGAAAAACCTGTAGAGTATTTGGGTGAATGAATGCCAGCTATTTCTGAAAAATCTGTCTGATAGTAAGCCATTTTTTTCTGTAAATTGTAAAGATTTAGGTAAAACTCAGGGTTCACTCTTGCAATTAGACAATAATGATATTTTAAAGACTCTCTTAAGATTCAGTAAAAGAAATATCACTTTTCTAACAATAGCAAGAAACTCCAAAGGAGCTTCCTCACAGACAACAAGCTGTCACGACTGGGAAACTCAAACATCCCTGCAGGAGAAACTCTTCCCTGATAACTCAATAAAGACATGATTCGAGTCCAGTTTGCTTAAAGAAGAAAAAAAAATGAAGACAGGTTCACCTCTTTTTTCTGTAAATGCATCTGCATGAAAGGAGTACTTAAAAATAACCATGAGCATAGAGACCTGAACAGGGTGAGGTTTATCTTCTCTAAATATTGTATTAACAAAATGCATTTCAGATACATTTCTTATAAGGAAAATGGAAAGGAGAATTTTAAATGAATACTAAAAAGAGCCCAGATTAATGAACACATACATTCTTCTTACACAGCTGTTACAAATTGTTCCCCATTTCTTTTTAAGAAGGAAAAGTAAACCACAGTCAGGGACACTTGTCCTTTCATGTGAAGGTGACACAGGACTATTGCCAGCCCACTTGAAATTTTCAAATGGGCATAAAACACACTGAGGATGGCTTCATTCAATTTCAATTTCTGAGATTAAATATAGAACAAAAAGCATTTCATGAGAAAATATAATAGATGCTTGTGCTAATGTGAGGTTACCCTCATTACTTTCTGGATTATGTAAAATTACCTTTTAATTCATCAGTGTTTAGAGGTCACATATCAATAGTAGTTCCATTTAATCAGAAAGATGAGAGAAGCAAAGCTGACTATATCTAATAAAAATCAGGCAGGCAAAATTATTGCTTCCTTGATTATTTGTATAGGACTAAATATCATATGAAACGTGAGATAGGAATGTGAAGTAATAGACATTTAAGATGGAAAATACTCAGTAATTGTCTATGTCTCAAAATTAACTGATGACATTCTGAAAAAATTTCCTTCTATGCATTTTAAAGAGTAGAGTTGTCTGGTTGAGCATACTGGATATCTGTTCTAAATCTACCCAAAATCTCACTTAGAGACCCAATTTGCCCCCTTCCAACTTCCTGCTAGTAGCCACATTTATTAACTCTACATATGTGGAACAGAGAGGCACTTACCTGGATGGATGAGGGGCACTTGGTGCACCTGAGAACAACCTGCATAGTTTTAAGGAAAGGGTGTTGTGGGCTCATCTCTCCTACAGTCTGTAATTTGAGTGTCTCCAGGAAGGTGACAAGATCCCACTGGGGAACCCAGAACTGTGGAATCCCTAATGGAACATATCACATGCCCCTTGATTTGATTCTGTTCTGGGTAATAACCATCTGGGGAGAATGGCTCCTGTAATTTTCTGAGTTCCTTTGACAAAATGAGTATGTGTCCCAATCACATGAACAACTCCAACTTCTCTCACTTTGTTTCAAAGTTCAAATTAGCCCACACCCATTCCTCAAGTTGTGATTCCTGGATTCATGGACAATTGATTCCTAGTTCCTTCTGTGGCTCTGAAGATGTTCTCCCCCCAGAAAAAAGTGGGAATATGGGAATACACACACATCCATAATATATATGTCTCTTACTTTGTGGTCCTGGTGATTGAATCAAGGATCTTACATACATTAGGCAAGTACTCAACTATGGAGATACACCAACACCCCAAGCATATTCTTTTGAATTCTTTGGTATTTATGGCTGAGTAAATCTCCATCATGTATGTATAGCAGATTTTTTATGTGTTCATCTAACAATGAGCATCTGGGTTGCTTCCATAATTGGGCTATTGTGAATTGCACTGCTGTAATTATCCATATGGCTATATCAGTATAGTATGCTGTCTTTAATTCATTTCAATAAATTCAGAGTAGTGGGTTGCTGGGACAGATGGTGGTTCCATCTAGTGTTCTGAGGAATCTCCACACTGCTTTCCAGAGTGGTTGTCCTAATTTTCAGTGCCAATAATTTGAGTATTCCAAAGGTACACTGAAGAAAGTAAGAGTGTATCTTTCCCCCCACATCCTCACCAGCATTTATTATCATTTCTATTCTTGATAATTGCTATTCTGACTGGAGTTAGAGGATATCTTAGTGTTATTTTGATTTGCATTTCCCTAATTGCTAGAGATGCTAAATGTTTTTTCAAATATTTCTTGTCCATTTGTATTTGTACTTTTGAGACATTTCTGTTCCATTCTTTATTGATTATGCTATATTTTTAACTGACTTGTTTGAGTTCTTTGAGTTCTATTCTGTACATCAATCCCCTGAAAGGGGAGTCACTGGCAAAAGTTTTCTTCTATTTGGAATGCTCTCTCTTAAAATTTTATCTGCTGTGCAGAACCTTTTATTGAATGGCATCCCACTTGGTGATTCTGGTTTTATTTCTTGAGGTTTAGGGTCTTATTGAGAAAGTTGGTGCTTGCACCTGTGTGATGGAACGTTGACCCTGTGCTTTCTTTTACCCATTGTAACAATCATGCTGTAATAACTAATTCTTTGATCCATTTTGATTTTACTTTTACACAGGGTAAAAGATAGGATCTAGTTTCATCTTTATATATATGGATATCAAGTATGGCTAGTACTGTTTGTGAAAAGGCTGTCTTTCCTCCAACATATGTGTTGGTCAGCTTTGTCAAGTATCCAATGGCTGTCCAAATTTGCATTTGTATCTGTGCCTTCTATTCTATTCCATTGGTCTGCAGGTCTATTGTGATGCCAAAGTCATTCTGTTTTGCTACTACTACAGATCTGTAACCTAATTTGGGATCAGAACTGTGAGGCCTCATGCAAAAAATATCACCAGAACTTGACTCTAAGTAATTATCTGATTTTATAAAAAATTTAAAAAGAGGCCATTCTGCAGTTTCCCTGGCAGAGAGAGACCATCTTCAGCTGCCTGAGCCCTCGGAGCTGAGCTCAGGCCTTCCAGCGGGGATGTGGCGCTGTGGCTCTGGGTGAGATCTGGCCAGGAGTGGAGCCGGTTATTGGCTACAGTGGGCAGTTTGGGCCCTTTGGCGCTATTCTGCAGCTTCCCTGGCAGAGAGAGACCATCATCAGCTGCCTGAGTCCTCAGAGCTGAGCTCAGGCCTTCCGGCGGGGCCACAGTGCTGCGTCTCCCGGTTGCCTCTGCCCAGAAGCATTGATTATTCCCAAACTGGAGGTAGTGGGATAGCACATTTCTTGGGTCACGGCTTGATCAAGCACCTCTCAAACATCGGGTGAGTTACTGGAAATCTGCAGGAACACTTTAAGTCTTCACAGGGAAATTGCAATCCCTCTGGTTTGCACTACTAGAGGGGAAGATACATGAGAAACATGAGAAAACACGGGAAGGAAGGGTCCCAATCAAACCTAGATGATATATCAAGAGAACCCAAAGACAGCATGGTAGAGGGAATGACAGAAAGGGAGTTCAGAATGTTCATAATTAAAATGATCCGAGAAGAGAATGATGTGACAAGAGAGCAGATTCAGGCTATGAATAATCAGCTAATAGAGCAATTGCAGGAAGCAAAAAATCATTTCAATAAAGAGATAGAAGTTCTGAGAAAAAAACAATCAGAAATCCTTGAAGGAAACAAGGAAATGAAGGAAACAATAAACCAAGTTAAAAACTCAATAGAAAGCATAATTAACAGAATAGATCACTTGGAAGACAGAACCTCAGACAATGAAGACAAAATATTTAATCTTGAAAACAAACTTGAACAAACAGAGAAGATGGTTAGGAATCATAAACGAAATCTCCAAGAAATATGGGACATCATGAAAAGACCAAATTTAAGAGTTATTGGGATTGAGGAAGGTGCAGAGATACAAACCAAGGGTATGAATAATCTGTTCAAGGAAATATTATCAGAAAATTTCCCAAATATGATGAATGAGATGGAAAATCAATAACAAGAAGCTTACAGGACTCCAAACGCACAGAATTACAACAGATCCACACCAAGGCACATTATAATAAAAATACCTAACATACAAAACAAAGATAGAATTTAAAAGGCTGCGAGAGAAAAGCATCAGATTACCTACAGGGGGAAACCAATACAGATATCAGCAGATTTCTCAGCCCAGACCCTGAAAGCAAGAAGGGCCTGGAACAGCATATTTCAAGCTCTGAAAGGAAATGGATGCCAACCAAGAATCTTAAACGCAGCAAAACTTACCTTCAAATTTGATGATGAAATAAAATTTTTCCATGATAAACAAAAGCTTAAAGAATTCACAAAGAGAAAGCCTGCCCTACAGAACATTCTCAACAAAATATTCAAAGAGGAAGAAATGAAAAATAACAATCTCAGTCATCATGGGGAGGAATTACCCTAAAGAAAGAGTCAATCAAAGGAGAAACAAAGTTAAGCTAAAAAACCCCAAAATGACAGGAAATACAAGTCATATCTCAATAATAACCCTGAATGTAAATGGCCTGAACTCATCAATCAAAAGACATAGACTGGCAGACTGGATTAAAAAGAAAGACCCAACAATATGCTGCCTTCAAGAGACTCATCTCACAGAAAAACATGCCCACAGACTAAAGGTGAAAGGTTGGGAAAAAAACATACCATGCACATGGACTGAGTAAAAAAAGCTGGGGTTTCCATCCTCATCTCAGATAAAGCAGACTTCAAGCCAAAGTTAATCAGAAGGGATAAAGAAGGACATTTCATACTGCTTAAAAGAAGCATAAATCAGCAAGACATAACAATCATAAATATTTATGCACCAAACAATGGTGCATCCACGTACGTCAATCAGATCCTTCTCAATTTCAGGAATCAAATAGACCAAAACACAATAATACTGGGAGACTTTAACACTCCTCTCTCACTGGTGGACAGATCTTCCAAGCAAAAATTGAACAAAGAAACCATAGGACTCAATGACACAATTGCTAATTTGGACTTAACAGACATATATAGAATATTCCATCCATCAAAAAGCGAATACGCTTTCTTCTCAGCAGCTCATGGTTCCTTCTCTAAAATAGAACATATGTTATGCCACAAAGCTACTCTTAGCAAATACAAAAACATAGAGATACTACCTTGTTTACTATCAGATCATAATGGAATGAAATTAGACATCAATGATAAAGTTAGAAACAGAAACTATTCCAAGACCTGGAGATTAAATAATATGCTATTGAATGATGCATGGATAACAGAAGACATTAGGGGGGAAATTAAAAGATTCTTAGAGGTCAACGAGAACAAAGATACAACGTATCAAAATCTCTGGGATACTATGAAAGCAGTGCTAAGAGGAAAATTTATTGCAAGGAGTGCATTTAATATAAGAATGAAAAGTCAACAAATCAATGACCTCACATTACAGCTCAAAGCCCTAGAACCGTGTCCCTGCGGCAAGGCCCGCGCTCAGCTCTGAGGGCTCAGGCAGCTGAAGATGGTCTCTCCTCCAGGGAAGCTGCAGAATGGCTTGCTGTCAGGTGCCGGAGCCTGGCCAGTGACTCTGAACCTGCTTCTGGGGACTCACACTCACTTGCTGGCTGGCGCAGGCCCAGGTTGGTGACTCCGAAGCAGCTGTGGGGTCCGGAGCTCCCGGGTGGTAGCTGCCTGCAGCCAGGCTGAGCCCAGCCCAGCAGAGTTGGTTCCGGAGCGGCGACTGGGGACCCCTTATATGTCATTTGAATATAAAATCTCATTGAGAGCCATATTCCTGCTGTTTGAATCCTGAGCAAGTAGGAATCCACAGAGCAAGTAGGAATGCAGCCTTCCTCTAGCCCACCATCTTGAATCCCCCTCTAATTCATTTCTATTCATAAGTGATGAGTCCTCTGAAAGAGATGTTAGGAAATCTTCCCCATTCACAACAGCCTAAAAAATTACTTGGGAATCAGTCTAGCCATCAAGGTGAAATACCTCTGCAATGAAAACTACAGAACACCAAAGAAGGATCAAAACTAAATGAATAAAAAAAAAAGTGAAACCTTATGATATGGAAAGATCTCCCATGTTCTTGTATAAGCAGAATTAATATTGTCAAAATCCCATACTACCAAAAGTGCTATACAAATTCAATGCAATTCCAATTAAAATCCCAATGACATTCCTCATAGAAATAGAGAAAACAATCATGAAATTCATTTGGAAGGTAAGAGATCCAGAATAATCAAAGGAATCCTTAGCACAAAGAGCAAAGTAAGAGGTATCACAATATCAAACCTTAAAGTATATTACAGAGTAATAGTAACAACAATGGCATGATACTGGCTTCAAAACAGACAGGTAAACCAATGGTACAGAATACAGGACATAGAGACAAACCCACATAAATGGTTATCTCATATAAGACAAAGGAGTTAGAAATACACAATGGAGAAAAGACAGTCTCTTCAACAGATAGTGCTGGGAAAACTAGAAGTTCATGTGCAGTAAAATGAAATTAAATCCCTTTCTCTTGTAGTTCATGAAACTCAACTCAAAATGAATAAAGGACCTAGAAATTAGACCAGAGACCCTGCACCTAATAGAAGAAAAAGGATGCCCCAATATTCATTATGTTGGTTTAGGACCAGACTTCCTTAACATGACTCCCATACCAGGAATCAATAAATGGGATCAATTAAAACTAAAAAGCTTTTTCTCAGCAAAGGAAACAGTGAACAATGTCAAGAGAAAGCTTACAGAGTGGGAGAACGTCTTTGCTACATGCACCTTAGAGCACTCATCTCCAGAATTTATAAAGAAATATAAAAATTTACACCAATTTAAAAATAGCCCAGACAATGAATGAGCTAAGGAAATAAGCAAACACTTCACAGAAGAACATGTGCAATCAACAGACATATGAATCAAAAAATTCAACATCTTTAGTAATAACAGAAATGCAAATCAAAACTACCCTAAGATTTCATCTCACCCCAATTACAATGGCTGTTATCAATAATACAAACAATAATAGGTGTTGGCAAGGATGTGGGGAAAAGGTACACTCATATATTTTGTGGCATCGAAAATTGGTGCAGCCACTCTGGAAAGTGGTGTGCAGATTTCTTAGATAACTTGGAATGGAACCACTATTTGACCAAGCTATCTGACTCCTTAGTCTATACCCAAAGAACTTAAAATCAGCATATTACACAGATGCAGCTACATCAATGTTTATAGCAACTCAATTCACAATAACTAAATTGTGGAACCAACCTAGATGCCCTTCAGTAGATTAATGGATAAAGAAACTGTGATATATATACACAATGGAATATTATTCAGCTATAAAGAAGAATAAAATTATGACATTTGGAGGTAAATGCATGGAGTTGGAGAATATCATGCTAAGTCAAATAAATCAATCCAGATAAAAATCCAAAGGCAGAATGCTTACAAAAAGAACAGAGAATAGACCC
>JAJEJO010046610.1:1923-17274 GCA_020662805.1 Glaucomys volans
TTTGTGAATTCTTTAAGCTTTTGTTTATCATGGAAGGATTTTATTTCGTCATCAAATCTGAAGGTAAGTTTTGCTGGGTATAAGATTCTTGGTTGGCATCCGTTTTCTTTCAGAGCTTGAAATATGTTGTTCCAGGCCCTTTTTGCTTTTAGTGTCTGGACTGAGAAATCTGCTGATATCTGTATTGGTTTCCCCCTGTAGGTAATCTGATGTTTTTCTTTCACTGCCTTTAAAATTCTATCTTTGTTTTGTATGTTAGGTATTTTCATTATAATGTGCCTTGGTGTGGATCTGTTGTAATTCTGTGTGTTTGGTGTCCTGTACGCCTCTTGTAATTGATTTTCCATCTCATTCATCATATTTATGAAATTTTCTGATATCATTTCATTGAACAGATTATTCATACCCTTGGTTTGTTTGTTTCTCTGTGCCTTCCTCAATCCCAATAACTCTTAAATTTGGTCTTTTCATGATGTCCCATATTTCTTGGAGGTTTTGTTCATGATTCCTAATCATTTTCTTTGTTCGACTTTGTTTTCAAGATCAAATATTTTCTCTTCATTGTCTGAGGTTCTGTCTTCCAAGTGATCTATTCTGTTAATTATGCTTTCTATTGAGTTTTTATCTTGGTTTATTGTTTCCTTCATTTCCTTGTTTCCTTCAAGGATTTCTGTTTGTTTTTTTCTCAGAACTTCTATCTCTTTATTGAAATGATTTTTTGCTTCCTCCAATTGCTCTATTAGCTGGTTATTCATAGCCTGAATCTGCTCTCACTTCACATCATTCTCTTCTTGGATCATTTTAATTATGATCATTCTGAACTCCCTTTCTGTCATTCCTTCTACCATGCTGTCTTTGGGTTCTCTTGATATATCATCTAGATTTGTTTGGGACACTTTCTTCCCGTGTTTTCTCATGCTGCTCATGTATTTTCCCCTCTGATGTTTGAGAGGTGCTTGATCAAGCGGTGATCTATGAAAGCTTCTGTTCCACTTCCTCCAGTTTGGGAATGATCAATGCTTCTGTCAGAGGCAGCCGCCCATGCCAGAGACTCCAGCCCCCCCAGGCCAGACCTCCCAGGAGACACCACGCAGTGGCTGGAAAGACCGGAGCTCGGCTCTGCGGGCTCAGGAAGTCCCAGATGGTTGCCCTCTGCCAGGGAAGCTGCAAAATGGCGCTGAAGGGACCAAATTCACCGCCAGAGCCCGAGACTCCAGCCCCTCCAGGCCAGTCCACCCAGGAGATGCTGCACAGTGAGCTTCTAATATTATCCTATTAATCTGTGATAAGTAGATTGGAATAATTTTGGCTCTCTTATTTTTTCTAAAACTTTCTTTCTGGTCTAAAGTATAATTTATTTTGCAGAGAGTTCCATAAGCAGCTGGGTAAGATGGGCATTAAGCTGCAAATGGGTAAAATATTCTGTAGCTGCCTTTTAAGTCTATTTGCCTTAAAGTATGACTTAAATTCAATAATTTTGTTTTCTTTCTGTCTGTACTTTATGGCATGAACTGTTGGTGACATCACCAAGTATTCCTTTATTAGATTCTTATGACCCCATGTCAAGCTTTTATATATATATATATATACATATATATATATATATGTGTGTGTGTGTTTTGTGTGTGTGTGTCTGTGTTTGTGTTTATGCCCCCAAATCCAAAATTTGGGGCATAAACATTTACTATCATAAATTTCATGTTGGTTTTCTCTCTTCACTGATATGTAGTGATCTTTGTCTTTTTTAAGTAATATTGGCTGGAAGTCTGTTTAAATTTTATAATTTTTTTAATTTTTACAGACTGCATTTTGATTTATTGTACACAAATGGGGTACAACTTTTCATTTCTATGATTGTGCATGATGTAGATTTACACCATTCATGTAATCCCACATGTACATAGGGTAATGATGTATATCTCATTCCACCATTTTTCATACCCCACCTCCTCCCCCTTCTCATTTCCCTCTATGTAATCTAAAGTTCCTCCATTCTTCTCTCACCCCCACCCCCCAATTCAATTGTATATCATCATCCACTTATCAGGGAAAACATTTGGTCTTTGGATTTTTGGGATTGGCTTATTTCACTTATCAGAATAATCCATTCCATCCATTTATCAGCAACTGCCATATTTACTCTTTATGGCTGAATAATATTCCATTATATATATATACTACAGTTTCCTTAGCCATTCATCTTTTGAAGGCATCTTGGTTGTTTCTGCAGTCTAGCTATTTTGAATTGAGCTGCTATAAAATATACAATGGAGAAAAGAGAGCCTGTTCAACAAATGGTGCTGGGAAAAATGGAAATCCATATGCAGTACAATGAAATTAAACCTCTATCTCTCACCCTGCACAAAACTCCACTCAAAATTTATCAAAGACTTAGAATTAGACCAGAGAGCCTGCATCAAATAGAAGACAAAGCAGGTACAAATTTTCATCATGTTGGCTTAGGATCAGACTTCATTTACAAGACTTCCAAAGTACAAGAAATCAAAGCCAGAATCAATAAATGGGGTGGATTCAAACTAAAAAGGTTTTTCTCAGCAAAGGATGCAATCAATAATGTGAAAAGAGAGCCTACAGAGTGGGAGAAAATCTTTTCCACATGCTCTTCAGATAGAGCACTAATATCCAAAATTTATAAAGAACTTACAAAAGTTTACACCAAAAATAGAAAGAACCCAATCAATAAATGGGACACAGAAGCAGGCAGACACTTTGCAGAAGAAGATGTACAGGTTAATAAATATATGAAAGATTAATAAACACATGAAAAAATGTTCAACATCTCTAGTAATTAGAAAAATGCAAATTAAACCCACTCTAAGATTTCATCTTACTCCAATTGGAATGGCCATTATCAAGAACACAAACAATAATAGATGCTGGCATGGTGGTGGGGAAAAAGACACACTTGTGCATTGCTGGAGGAGATGCAAGTTGGTGCAGCCACTCTGGAAAGCAGTGTGGAGATTCCTCAGAAATCTTAGAATGGACCCACATTTTGACCCAGCTATCCCACTCCTTGGTTTATACCCAAGGGACGTAAAATTAGCATACTACTTTAACACAGCCACAGCAATGTTTATAGCAGCTTAAGTGTGTTTTTTAATCTTTTTGACCAGCTTATTTTTGGATTCAATTTTAATGGAAAGGATCATTTCCATCCTTGCACTTGCAGCCTGCAGGTGTCTTTGCCTTAAGGTCAGTTTCCCGTAGGCAACATAGAGTGGGTCTCAGTTTTTAAGAGATGGCAGTCTACATGTGTTACTAAGAGAATTGATTCCATGCACTTCCACTATTATTGTAGAGACGGATGTATTGCTTTCTGTTGGGCTGGTTTATTGCTAATGTTTCCTTAAATCCTAATTCTCATTTGCTTATCTGTTCTTTTAATGAGATTTATTACTTCCTGGGGCTCTGTTGATTGTTCTAATCTTCTTTTAAATGCAGATCCCTTTAGGTATCTTTTGTAATGCTGGCTTAGTTGTTGTGAGTTCTTTCCCTTTATGTTTTTCTTGAGAAGTATTTATTTCTTCTTTGATACTGAGAGACAGTTTTGAAGGACAGAGGAAGAATGGTTCTATATTTGTGCCTCTAAAGTCTTCAAACACAGTATACAAGACCTTTTGCACTTTGTGTATCTGAATTTTTTTTCTGACTCAGGTTGTTAAATTGCTGGACAGCACATCCTGCTTCTCCTCCCCCTTCCACACAGGGCCACCACATGTCCCCAAGGAGGCCACAGTCTATCCCTTTCTGAAATTCTGTTTCCATTCTTAAAACTGACATTTCTGCTCTTCCCCTGGCCACCAGCCCTTGGAGACACCCACCAGCTCTTCCCATGTCTTCCTACCTCATCGGGTCACTGCAGAACTGAGCTTTCCATTCAGCCTTGGAGGGCAGCAGCTGTTCCCTGTGTTCCTCTGCCTGACCACTTTCAGAACACACTTGCACTGAATTATTGGTATTTCCTTCAAAGAATGACCCAGCCAGAGCCCTACCATTTCCCTCTCCATCACAGTAGCAATGGTTTCTTACACCATTTTCCTATTGGAAGCATTCTCATGTGTTCATCTCTCATTGTATTTTCCAGTCCAGTCTTCTGCAAGGCCATGGTGCCTTTTGCCCAAATCACATAGTTAATCGGCTTCCAGTCCACAGGATGCTCACAGGGCTATTGATAAGTGAGTGAAGATCTGAGCTATCTTCCAAATTCCCCTTCAGTGGTGGCCTTACCTCATTGGTCTCCACCTGTTTGTGCAAAAGGGCTTCAGAGTAGTCTTGAAAATCCCATCAATCTGAGAGGGTGTGTTCCCAGCTGAAGACCTGATTAGGCTCAGTGTGTGTGAAATCAGGTGTGTCCCTGGAATTGGCCCAGATTAGGTTTACCACCTGATTGGTCCTTTATAAAGGGAAGTCAAGCAGAGACCTTTCCCAGAGAAGAGGCACTGAAGAGCCCAGAGCCTGGGAGAGGAGCAAGTCCCCACTCACCTGAGGCTGGCTTCTCCATCAGCTCCAGCTCTTATTTCCTGGTGAGTTCTCCAGACCACGGGATGAGAGCCTCATTGCCTCTCAGTGAGACAAATCCCATCTCACTAGGCATTTAGACAATCAGAGCAGTTTTTATGATCTCTAAATTTTACTGTTTCAACAGGGACTTCTCCACTCTTTGTTTTGACTATGAGGGAACCATTTCTCTTTGTCTTGATTCTATTGCATTTTTGTTTGTTTTTTTAGTTTCCTCTTCCTTGATTTTCCATCTGTGCTACTTCTAAGAACCAGTAATGAGTGGAGATAAATTTAAAAGACATAATTGAAATGGAAATGGATTAATTTGTACTAGTAATACTTCTCATTTGTGATGCTGAGATAGGAGGATTGCAAGGTCCAGGTCCTCCTAGGCAATTTACCAGAGTCTTCTGCAACTAAGGGAGACCCTGTCTTAAAATCAAAATACAAAAATCACTGGGGATATGACTGTATACACCATTGTTAGGTTCAGATACAAAGTACCAGATACAAAGTACAAAAACTAAAAAAGGTTTTCTGATTCAAATCATAGGTTTCTATTCAGGATGATTAAATAATTTTACCCTTCATCCTATGTTTTTCCATTTGCCGCATTGTTATAGCAACAGAGAACAGATTAAAATGTTGTGTTCCCCAGGGTGATTCTCCAGCACCATTGGGAGAGTCAGACTCACCCCAATCCCAAATCCCCTCGCCATAGCCCACCCCAATCCCTTCCCCTCCCTATAGCCCATCTCAATCCCTTCCCCTCCCTATCGCCCCACCCTAAGCCCTTCCCTTGCCCTATAAAAATTGGCAACCAAAGAACTAAAGTTCAATTTCCCTGGCACACCGCTTTTAGGTGTAAGGGCAATCGTCACTGGCCAGCTAAAATAAAGGTTTCTTTAGGCTTTACGAGATCAGCTTGGAAGATTTTATTTTCTTTGGGTCCAACATTTGGAGGTTTCACTGAGATTTGATTTCTCCAAGCCCTCATGCCTAAATTTGGCCTCCTGAGATTGTTGCCTGGGAGCCCTAGCCTGAGTAGAGGGGAGCTCCTGAGAGATGTGCCTCAGCTTCACTCTTGGGGGGACCCCAGCCCATCTTCATGGTGCTCTTCTGGACGATGCCTCCTGGTATCCTGTTTTGGTGCGTTGACTATCTGTACCTGGGGGATGTGGTCAGACTGAACGCAGTTGCTTACACCAGTCCCAGGTCAGGGTGGGACATCACTCTTGGTCCCTGGTAGGTCTCCTCATGAGGCCTAGTCTGGTGAACCACCTTGTGGGTTCAATCTGGTGGGCCCCCCTGTGAGCCCAGTCTGGTGGGCTGCATTGGGCCTACCCTGGTTGGCTGTTGTCTGTCTGTCTGTATTCACCTTGTTAGTCTGGTCATGGCCAAGTGGGGTCCGCTTGGCTCGGCTGCCACATGACTGGCTAGCAGCATAACCACTGCATGGCTTCCGACATGGCCACCACCTGGGGCCTGGACCGCTCAGCTGCAACCTGTGGCTTGGGCGTAGTCCAGTAGGCTTTGTGCAGAGTCTGGTAGGACCTCTGTGTGGGCCCAGTCTGGTAGGCCTCATGGGGACTAATCTGGTCGATGTCTCTGTCTGTATTTGTTTTGTCTGGTTCATGGCCATTTGTATTTTCTGTGTTTTGGCTTTGTGTTCTCTGTTGCATCTCTCCAGGACAGTCTGCTATGGGACAGGATCAATGAACTGTATGTTCCACTGTTCTAACTTGTTTTTTAGATAATTTTCAGGACTTCAAAGATCGCACCGCTGGACTTTAGTTAATGGATGTAACGTAAGAAAGTTTTATAAATCAGAATGACCCACTTTTGAGGTTGATTGGGGCCCTCAGGGCATTGGGCAGCCAAACCATCCAGACTGGGTACCTTACATTCAAATTTGGATTATGTCTTAAGCATTGTCTTTCAGATTCTGCATCCTCTAGGTCGAGAACTAGGAGAGGCTGCACTGCTATGATGACAAAGGCCAGACCAGACTTAAATGCAGTTCTCGCTGCTACCAATCCCTCAAGACTCAGGTAACTCTGACAAAAGCCATTTCCAAATCCAGGGGTTGAAGGAGTGAGAAGATGACTGGGGGGCACCCATCTTCTCACCCTCCCGAGGGGGAGAAGGAACCAGGTCCAACCCCCACCCAGTGTTACAGCACCCCCAGAGCGAATTGTTTTACAATACATAAATGACATGTGCCTCCACCCAGGAGGAATAACAGAAACCCGTTAGAGAGCTATTAAGCATTCAAACCCTGCCCTGATAAAAATGGTTATAGTGCCTGAGATATCAGGTTTCTGCTGGACCCAAATCTCAAGTAAAACTTATATTGAAATGATAATAGAGGAAGCAGAAATATCAGTAGGAGAGCAATTTCCAACCCAAGGGGAAAAAAAAAACCCAAAAGTGTGTTTTATTTGAGAATAACTAACTGCCGGCCAAGTACTTGTTGAGCTCATAACTTTTGGTCAGTCCTCTTTTTTATTCAACTTAGATTTTTGAACATCTTGTTACATTGCAATGGAGATTAAACACCTACAAGGCCTTTGTTTTAGTGTATATTTTGTCCAAAATTCATGTACATGATATTAGAGATTAACATAGAGAACGCTAAAAGAAAAAATGGATCCAGGTATATTTGATTCATGTGATTAAAAAGGTTCAATTTAAATTTGGTAAATAAATTAAGGTAAAATATATCTAACCTCACAAATCTGTAGGTGGCCATTTAAAAAAAGAAATGTTGATGTCTATAAAATGTGTAACATCAAATGTTTTTTTAGGACTTTTCCACAGGAAAGAGATGGCAAATACTATTCAAAATACTTGTCTGATCTTGGTTATTATAAGTAAATAAGTAAATTAGAGTTAATATATTACACCTTAAATTGCATGGGGTACATGCTTTAGCATTATTGGTGTTTTCATGGATTGGTAAATAAAGGGATTTGGAATTGTTTTGTATCATCCCTGAGAGCAAGATTACTAAGAGTGAAATCCTAATAATTAATCTAAATTCAGAAGTTTCATAGGAGTTGTTTTAGAGTACGAACAAGGAAGGAGTCAACAGATGGGAAAGGAAAAGCGGAAAGTTCTAGGTATGAAAATATATTCAGTAAAAGGAAAAGGAAAACATTTCTGGGTAAAAAAGTCTGTGTGTAGGTAAAGAGAAAATTCCAACAAGTTTTTGTGTAACTAAGTAGTTATATGTATGTGAGACCATCAATTAGAAACTGTTTAAAGTTTTCCCCTTAAGTCAAATGTTAATGGACTAATATAAATCAAAGTGTAATCAATATGTTAAAATGACAAGGATTTCTTTAAGTTTTATTCTTTATTGTGGTTAAATAACTGGTAGGGTATTGTGCTGTGTTGCAGAGCCTAGGATTTTTTTCTTGAAAAATTAGGTTTGGTTGCTCTTTGTATATTCATGTGCCCATGATTTCAGGGTTCGCAGGTCTTTAGAGCAGGGAATTTGTCGGGCTGCTGTTCTCCATGTTAGACTTGTCTGTGTTAGTAGTTTCAGGCTGGTGGGAATGGCAAATTTTATTGGGGACTTATTTTTATCATTTAATATTCCATAACAGAACCTGCTATCAATAGGGTATATGCAAATTTGTTACTTTTTACACTGAGATTTGTTACTTTTTACACTGAGGGTATATGCAAATTTGTTACTTTTCACACTGAGATCAATAGGGTATATGCAAATTTGTTACTTTTTACACTTTTTACACTTATTTGTTAATTTTACACTGCATTTAAATATATTTAAATGCAAGTGTATTTAAAGTTAGTAAGAGCCTGATTTGTTAAAAGGTTAATATTATGAAACAAAAATAATTTTGTCACTTTGCCACACAATAGGAAAGTTAAAAGCTCTCAGCCTTTTCCTTGATTTGTTTTAAATACAATATATTGTGTTAACAACTATTCACATAGATTCAGGAAACAATACATGTAAACTGTGTAAAATGATGTCCTAAGAGGAGGCAAAAATAACTTCAAACCTGGAACACTCTGCCTAAGTTTGTAAAAAGCCCTGCCTTACCTGAAATATGGGTCTGCCTCCCACCATGCTACGAGTCAGAATGTTTCCAAAATAAGTCAGCTTTCAGCTCATTTAAGGTTATATTCAAAAGATTGTTTTTGTTGTAAAATTACTGTGATATCAAATAGGAAATATAATATATAACTCAGGCAGGATTTAGGATGACAATTCCACAAACTAGATATGTTTTTACTGTTGTTAATTATTTTGTATTTTCCTTGTAAACTCTATGGCTGATGCCAGATTAATGTTTTGAAGAAGTGTACTAAGCCATCATCTATGAAATAGGTGAGGTAATAACTGGTGAAACTGGCTTGCTGGGTGTTTAAGATCAAACTTAAGGATTGAGATTAAAACAAAGGGGCCAAGAAAACCAGTTTTGGTTCTTGCCCTCAGCCTGCATCCAGATAATGAGAGAGCTTCTCTAAGGAATTTTGCAACTCCAGGTCAACCCTGCTGCCTTCACCACTGCCAGAATTAAGAGTTTTCATCCATGCAGAGAGTGGGCAAAAGACACCACCTGATTTCTTTGTTGCACAGAAGGCATCACTGTGTCCAGAGCTGAGGAAACACTGGCTGCCATTGGCCTCCAGTTTGTGGGAACTGCCACAGCCAGAGCACAAGAGCCACTGGGGCTCATATGCCACCGCCACCAGAGCTCGGAATTGTCCAGGACAGAACCCAATCTGAGTGGATTCTTCTCAATAACCCATGCATTCCAGGCTTGTCCCCCAGAGTTGGAGACACAGCAGAGATTGCTGAGAACAAGGAGGTGCAACAGTGGGCCCCTGCCCTCCTGGGGCTGATGGCCCCAGCCCTCCTGGGGCTGGTGGGAGTGAGCAGGGACCAGCTTCCCTTTGCCATGAATGGAAGCAAAACGCTGTCAGCTGTGCACAAGGCAAAAGCCACTGCCTTGGAGCTGCTGAAGTCCAGGAGGATCACTGCTGCCTGCCCTAGAATGCAGACGCTGCTGGAATGAAGGAGCTGCTGAAATGCAGGAGCTGCCACCACCCAAGCACAGGAACAAAATTAAGAAGCTACTCTCAAATTCCCCACGAGTGACCCCTGTGAGAACTTGGCTGACTCTTAAGAGACAGGAACACATCAATTTGAACAACTTGATCTTAAACACCTAGCAAAACAGATAAAACCAAGCCAAACCATAGACATTCTTGGGCATTTAAAAGAAACAATAGCTTAGTGTAACTTAAGATGTTCTTGTGTTAGCCCCTAGAATAGGACTGGAGGCTAAAAAAGAGAGATTCTTAGGCAAATGTACCTGATAACTCAAGTTCCCAAATAAAGACCTGAACTTCTCCAGCCTTTGATAGGCCTTGTTATGGGAACAACTTCTCAGTTCTTCCACCTGGTGAGAGATTGACTTCTACCATGTCAAGATATTCTGTATTAATCTCATTTTGGAACTTATGTCATTTTGTTTCTCTCTCATAGAAGCACCCACCCCAGATGACTTTACAACCTGCTCTTCCCAAGCAGACTACTGCTCCTCATTGACCAGATTTCTAAAAGGAACTTCAAACTGCTTCCCCAGACTCTGCCCCCTTCCAGCTCGAAGCAGCAAGAGTGGTCAGCACTCCCTCTCGTTACAGCAGTAAAAAGTTCCTAATTAAGGACAGGCAGTTAGTGTAAAATAAGAAATCTGGTCAAACTGAGGAATGGAACCCATCAGAGTCTGGGAAGACGGAAACTGAAAAACCACTAGTTTCCTAAACAAGGATTTGTTAATGTGGATAAGACCAGTGGGGAATGTTATAGCAACAGAAAACAGATTAAAATGTTATGTTCCCCAGGGAGATTCTCCAGTGCCATCGGGAATGTCAGCCTCACCCCAATCCCAAATTCTCTCCCTATAGCCCACCCAATGCCTTCCCCACCCTATAGCCCACCTCAATCCCTTCCCTTCCCTATAGCCCCACTCTAAGCCCTTCCCTTGCCCTATAAAAGTTGGCAACAAAAGAACTAACATGCAATTTACCTGGCACACTGCTTTTAGGTGTAAGGGCGATCGTCACAGGCCAGCTAAAATAAAGGCTTCTTTTGGCTTTACATGATCGGCTTGGATGACTTCATTTTTTGGGGTGCAAGAGCATCATAATAGAAGAACTGGATGTTGAAAATCTTGCAAACCTGGGTTTTTGTCACAATCCAATGTGAGATGATTGGATTTTCCATTTATATTATTGACAGGCTTACATTGTTTTCTAACTTAGTGTGTATTTAAAGCTATAGTTGTGACCTTGAGATGTGCTATCTGCTTTATATATCTGTATTGCTAGAATATAAAAGGAATGATAGAAGAAACACTCGGGCTATGTGCACTGTGAGTCCCCAACTTTGGCAAGAGGTCCCATCCCAACTTTGCTGCTGAGAAATAGGAGGTCCCAGTGTTATTTTTGCCAAAAGCTCTGTCCTTTTTTCCTGATGCAAATCTAATAATGAAGAGATGGTCTTGAAAAAGAGGAAAAAGGCAGTTTATTGCTTTCCTAGCAAAGGAAAAATACAGGCAACTCCTGTCCTAAAAGCTGTGATTCTGCCCATATATGGGGACTTTAAGGAGGTGACACAAAGGTTACATTGCAGTTGCTCCTTGTCTGGAGTTCTAATTCACTTGTTAATTGGTGGTCATCATTTCTGAGATTCACAATGTCTGGATTACTTCCTTCCTCTGGCGGGTGTGTACTTATGGTCAGATAACCCTACCTAGGATGGGAAAGAAGGATAATCATGTTTCCCCTGAGATTAGGGAGGGGGAAATATTAGGGAGGAGCAGTGAGAAAAAGAAAGAAACATCCTTTTTAAAAATAAGTTGTGGTGGCAGAGCAGCAAGGGTTATATTCAAAGCAGAAAGTGGACCTCCATTACATCATGTCTAAGATATGAGGTCGCCTCCAAAGGCTTTTGTGTGTGACAATGTGGGAAAATCCTGAGATGAGAGACTGGATTATGAAGGTTCAAACTAAGCAGTGCATCAGTCCCTAGATAGGGATTAACTGGGCGGTGAATGCTGGCAGGTAGGGTGTGGCTGGAGGTGGCAGGCCCCTGAGGGCATGCGTTTGTGTTTATGCTTTATCCCTGGTGAGTGAGGATCTCTTTGGTCTCTTGCTATTATGACCTGTGCTGCTTTCTCTGTTTCCTCCATATTGTTACTGGTGCATTATAGTTGTAGCTATGGATAGAATTTGTTGCTGCCTCTTTGTACATGCGCACAATGTAACAGTATAATTTGGCCAGTATCACCCCCTGCATTTCATTGCTCTACTGCTGCCTCCCACCCATTGATCCCTTTCCTCTACTGATCTTCCTTTGATTTTTAGGAGATCCACCTGTAACTGTTTTTTTTTCTCCTCTCTGACCTCCCCATATGAGAGAGAACTAGGAAATTTAATTTTCTGTATTTGTCTTAATTCACTGAACATCATGATCTCTAGTTCCATCCATTTTCCTGCAATTAACATAATTTTATTTTGTTTTCTGACGGAATAAAGCTTGGTTGTATATTCGTACCACATTTTCTTTGTCCATGCATCTCTTGATGGACACCAAGGCTGGTTACATGTTTTAGCTATTTGAATTGTCCTGCTGTAAAGGTGAGCATGCATGTGTCACTATAGTGAGATGAGTGATTCTTCAGGATCAATACTAAAAGTGATATACCTCTGTCATATGGTGGCCCCATCCATGGTGGTTTGGGGAGTCTCCCTACTGATTTCCATAATAGTTGTACTAATTTACACTTCCACCAAGAGTGTAACAGTGCTCTTTTTTCTCGACATCCTCTCTAGTTTTTCTTATTTATTTCTATAATTGACGACCACCATTCAGAGTGGTGTGAGATGAAATCTCAGTGTAGTTTTGATTCGCATTTCCCTAGTTGCTAATGATGTTGAAGATTTTTTCATGCATTGGTTGGCATTTCTGCTTCTTTTGGAAAGTGTCTGTTTAGTTCATTCCCCTTTTAGAAACTGTGTTATTCAGTTTTTTGGTGTAAAAATTCTTGAGCTCTTTATATATTGTAGATATTAATCCTCTGTCAGAAGAGTCCTTCACAAGGATTTTTCTCCATTCTGTGTTCTCCACATTCCAAGTTGATTCCTTTGCAGTGAAAATCTTTTTAATTTTATTTTGTCCTATTTATTAATTCTTGGCATTATGTCCTGTGCTTTAGGGTTTCTGTTGAGAAAGTCATTGCATCTCCCTAGAATCTGGAGTATTTATTGTACATTTTGTTCTAGGAATTGAATACTTTCTGGTCTAATTCTGAGATCTTTCATCCATATTGAGTTTATTTTTCTGAAAGATGAGAGATAAGTCCGTAGCTTCATTACTCTACATGTGGATAACCAGTTGTCCCAGCACCATTTGTTAAATAGACTGTGTTTTCACCAATGTCTGTTTCTAGCACCTTGTCCAGGATCAGATGACTATAGAAGGGTGGCTCATCTGGTGTGTTCCCTTCTGTCCCCTTGGCCTATGTGTCTATGTTCATACCACTCACAAGAAGGTTTGGTTACTATTGAGCTACTTTCCTTTGCCCTTTTTTCCCCCCGGGCATTCTGCCTGACTCTGTCCAGGGCTGTGGAGTCAGCTGTCTATAGACTGAGCCCTCTGAAACTTTTCCTCCTCTATATTGTCCTTGTCAGCTCTGTTGGTCAGAGTGATGGAAATGGTGACTAAAATCGTACTGAATGTCTTCACTTTCTAAGCTATCATTCTGAATTGCAAGGAAAGGAACAGTGGAGTGTCCACAGGGGTCAGGTATTTTTGCCAAAACAAACTTGGCAGATCATAGTTTGAGTGGGGAATGAAGGTCCCTAACACTGCCACTAGGAACCAAAATCCATGTTCAAACACCCTGGCAGGACTGGGAAATCCCAAGCCTGCCACTTCGTGGTGAGGAATGCCCTCAGATACTCAGTTGAGAGTGAGGACCCAGACTGGCTCCTCCCTGGTGTCTTTCAGGGACCTGGATTGAGAGGACCAGCTGTGCCAGCACCTGTGCTGAACTCACAGTTATGTGTCACTACTCCTGCTGTGGCAGGTTCCTCAGGATAATTATCCCTGCATGAATGACCATTGAGAAACAGTACATCAAATTTTAGTTCCTTTGGGTAGCTAAGTTTCTTTCCCTTCTGAAAGTTGAGTGTATTGGGACATATGGCTTTTTAAAATAAAGCTTTTTTTTAGATGTTGAAATTTATTTTATTCATTTATTTAGATATGGTGCTGAGGACAAACCCAGTGTCTCACACATGCTTGGGAAGCAGTCTACCACTGAACCACAACCCCAGCCCCTGGACATATGGTCTTAAAAAAATTGAATTCAGTTGAGGTAACTGGGTGGACCCTGCTGTAATATGATCAGTACTCTTACAACAGAAAGAGTTTAGGGAGGAGATGTGCCCAGGGAAGCCATGGAAAGACACTAGAGACCAGCCTGTACAAGGCAGGAGCACAGGTTTCAGAAGAAACAGACCTTGCAGACCCATTGATATCTGACTGCTGGTCTCCAGAATTGTGAGAAAATCAGCTTGATTTTAAAGCCACCCAGTCTGTGTGTAGTTCTTATGGAAGCCCTACAGCTCAATCAAGGATGGTAAACTAATACAGTATTCTGAGTATCAGGAATTCTAATCTTTTGTAAGAGAGGATGAAATTTGAGTTTCAAGATGCTTAGAGAAGAAAATGATTATGAATTATGAAACAATGGCTTCTTTAGAAAAATATATCAGATTCTAAATACTTTGAAAGTCAGTGCGAGTAGTGATTCTGAGTGTAGGCAGGGATGGACACCTCGGTCAATTGTGCTCAGATGTAGTCCAGGGGAGACACAGGCAAGCACTCCATTGCCATAGGGGCTTGATGATAAGATGTGGGAAATAGTGTGGAGAAGACCAAATTAGTTTGAAGAGTGTGTGTTGAAATGAAGAAGAATGTAAAGAATTGAGCAGAGATAACAAGAAGAGGATGCTGTTTGGAAAGTGGGGTCAATACCCTGCAGGATCGTGATTGCTAGAAACTGGGAAGGAGAGTGACCTTTGAGTTATGAGAAAGAATACCCTGCAGTGACAGGGAATGGCATGTGCTCTTTGGCATTTGAGGCTCAATCCAGGTAAAACAAGCAATATCGGTGTTGGACTGTTTTCTGGTGGGATAAATTCTTCATATTATGAAAATCTTTAAATCTTTCATGAGGTCATTTTGTAAATTGTGAATTGCCCAATAATCAACGTGTATATGTGGGTAAAGAAATACATGAAACTCTGTAAGCAGTTACATTTAATACATTTTCCTTTTTTTTCATTTGAACTGATCTCATAGAGGCCATACTTTGTAGCAACATTCCCAGCACTCATTTTTTAACTTTTTTTTGATACTGGGGAATTAAACACAGGATGCTCAACCACTGAGTTCCATCCTAATCCCCAGTAATTTTTTTTTTTAAATTTTGAAACAGGGTCTCACTAAGTAGCTCAGATCTTAGCTATGTTTCTAAGGATGGCTTTGAGCTTTGGTCCACCTGCCTCAGCCCCTGAGTTGCCCGGCTTACAAGTGTGCATCAATACACCTGGCTTTTTTCTCTGTTCAGTCCTCAGACATAATCATGTGAGTGATTTGTAGTCTTAAGAATGAAAAATACAATTCATTCTTGAAATTCAATATTTTTCCAAGGATACATTAAAATTTATAAATTTCTCTCTCTCTCTCTCTCTCTCTCTCTCTCTCTCTCTCTC
>JAJEJO010046612.1:0-24797 GCA_020662805.1 Glaucomys volans
GAAGGGCCTCAGGGACAGGGAGACGCAGGGGAATGGTCAGCACCTTCCCTCCAGAGAGGCTATTTCCAGGGTGAAGTCTGCTCTGGGACTGCTTTATTTTAATGAGAAGTGAGACCCTTGTGCCACAGTCTCCATCCCTTGCTGTCCCTCGCTGTCCCCTGCTTTGAATTCTTCCTGCACACTCTGTCCCTCCTTCCACACCCACCTACCCTGGGGTTGCCACCCCCATGCTGGACAGATAGGGATGAGGGGTGGCTGGAAGGGGACAGTGAAGCATCCTTGGAGTGTGTGGCCCCACTGAGGCAGTTGGCATTTTGTGTTTTCTCCACAGACATCGTCAACTGTGACCTGAAGTCCACGTTGCGAGTGCTGTACAACCTCTTCACCAAGTACCGGAACGTGGAGTGAAGGCCTGGGCTGGATCAGCCTCAGAACTGCCTTACCCTGCTTGTCCCCATCCCCGGCTGTGTGCTCTCCATAAGCCCAGCAACTGCCCAGAGATAGTGGGAATGGACACCAGGAAGGAAATGACCAGTATCTCTGTGGGCTGAGCCACACCTCCCAGGCCCTGGGGGAATGGACCCAGCCAGGAGCTAGGCCCACACTTCCCTTGTGTATGGTTTAGGAATCAGCTCAGGCAGAGTCCCCAGAAGATGCCAACAGAGACCACAGTTCCCAATAATAGGTATCAAATATGCCAGGCCCACACTAAGTGCTCTCCCATGTTCACGTTCATTAGCCCTCACAACTCCTTTGGAGTAGATGTTATAGTCCCCTTTTACAGATGAGGAGACCGAAGCTTGGAGGTTGAGGGACTCTCCCAAAGTTGACATTTGTGTTTCCTCTTTGATCAACATCTCTATTAATGACTCATCAATTACATCACAGTCTTTGGGCGTTCTAAAGTGTGTGTACACATGCATGTGCCCGCACACACCTGAGTCCTCGGAGAAGACAGGAAGTACTGATCTCACTCTTGAGGCAGGCGAGGTCAGGGCTTGGTGATTCACACTGAAATTGGCAAATTGAATCTAACCCAATTAATGGTGTGTGTGTGGCAGGAGTCATGTCCCTCAAATCCTTTGTACAAATGAAAATTACTCTTAATTCCTTCAGATTTATAATAACCCCATACTCTGGTTTCACAGTGACATTTGGGAAGGATTCTGTTTAGAATTAATGGAGTGGCACATTTTGCAGCCTTTTTGCTTGATTGCATGTAATGGAAATGCCCTATATTTTCCTGCAAAATAAGTACTCAATTCATTATCGTTAGGCAAATGTACAATATAGTCAGGCCCTGCAGAGAGCTGGGCGCAAGCCCGAGTAAGCAGCGCTTGGGAAGTAGGGCTCTTCAACAGGGACCCTTGAACTTTAAAGAAAGGAACTCCTTTTTGCCTTCTAATTGATCATTTAGACCATTCTGGATAAGTCTGCCCACATGTAATTACCGGCTAATTCAGGCGAGGAAAAATGTAAGTCATTTAGACCAAAGCCGAGCAGTTTCCTTGCGTGGGTGACTCAAGGGCTTGTGGTTACTTGTATCTCCTCTATGTGAACCGAACTGAATTACAGAGCTCTGCTCATGCCAGGCTGCTGCTCCGTCCTGGCAGAAAAGGAAAGGGGCCAAAGTGGGGCAGGACCAGGGGGAACAAGAAGCAGGGGTGTGCTTGCACGCTTGGCATAGAGAAAAAACCCTCAGAGACAGAGAGGTGTGGTTTATGGTACTTAACACTTGTGCCCTTAAATTGACTGAGGCCTTGCAGTAATCACTTGTGCTGATATTACATCCTCATTATACAATTTTCATAAATGCATCAGATAGACACCAGCCTGTGTGGCCTCCAGAAGTGTGTGACTGCCTTGTCATGCTTTACACCACCGCACAGCCCACTGGGGTTTGAGGAGTTCACTGTGATCTGTTTCTCCACCACCCAAAGTCGGCCCCCGACTTGTTCAAAACATTCCTGCAGCCTTCTCCTTGTTGCTTACCCCACTGCCTGTCTGCAGTAACTCAAGCCGGAGATTTAGTTACACTGTGTATTTCTTTGGATATTTTGCTCGAAGAAAGAATTGTTACTCGGCATAATGAACATCCAAGGTGTTAAGGCAATGTACTGTCTTGTGTCAATTTATGTACAAGAATACAATTCTTTTTTACTTAACTAGTGAAATAGCGTATTTTTATTAGCAAGCACTAAATAGTGTAATGTTTCTGTTGCTCTTTTAAATTCCTGGTAGCAAATCAAGATAAATAATTGCCTTGTCTCCTTGAGCAATACTAAAGCAGGATGAAACGAGAGGAATGCATTTATTTAAACATGCTTTGCTGTACAAATTTTGTCTCCTCTTTGGTCATTTTTCCCTTATATTCAAGTTGCAAATGTCAAGTGCCTTTAGTAAGTGCACATCTTTTTGGGGTTTCACATATAAACAGTATGAAAATACATGAGAACACTTGCAAAGTTTTTAAATAATAGGCATCACATCAGAAAATTGTGTTTCAGGGCAGACCTTCACCTCAACCCAGAATCTCAGGACTTGGGTGTGGTTTTCTAACCCTGTCATCTCACTTGGATCTTTTCCTTTAGATTCTGGAATCTCCTACTTAAGATATGACCATGGTTTTGAAATGGGAAAGAAACATCAGAAAATAAATAAGCCAGGGATTGGAGCTGGAACTCAGTGGTAGAACACATGCTAAGCATGAACAAGGCCCTGGGTTCGATCTCCAGGACTGAAAAAGAAAAAAGAGAAAGAAAGAAAGAAAATAAGCTAAAATTAACCTTCATCTTTTTCAAAAAAGAAAGAAACTGAGGCTGGGGTGTAGCTAAGTGGTAGAGCACTTGACTAGTATGTGCAAGGCCCTGGATTCCATCACCAATGCTGTGAGAGGGGGAAAAAATATCAGTTCTCTGTAGGCTGTGTTATCCCTCCTCTTTTCTAATTTAAATTCATCATTATTTTTAATAGGTAGAGCATAAATATACAAGATTCAAAAAGCAAGAACTTGTATCTAACAAAAAGCCCAAGTCTCCATTTTTCTTCTCTCCTAGCAGCCACAGTCCTCTGTGGACACAACTGTTTTGAACCATTTCTCATCCGTGCTTCAGAGATGATCCCTGTACATGGAGGATGCACATACAGAGAAAATCTTTGGGTTCTTTAAAAGTACAAATAGGCTATTATACATACTGTCATACACATTGCTTCTTTTTCACTTCATATTCTATCTTGGAGATTGTTTTACTCTGGGTATTAAAAGAAATACTTTTGCTGGGTGTGTCTGTGTACACCTACAGCAACTTGGGAGGCTAAGGCAGGAAAATCGAGAGGTCAAGGCCAGCCTCAGCAACTTAGCAAGATCCTGTCTCAAAATTTAAAAAACAACAAAAGTACTGGGGATGTAGCTTAGTGGTTAAACTTCCTTAGGTTCAATCACAGGTACCAAATTAATTAATCCTCTTGCATTTTAAAATGACAATCTGAACACTTTGCAAATCTAAATGTGCATCTGGTTTGCTTCAGTTAAGAAAGAAAAACCCTACCTAAAGAAGGAAAAGGCCTTGAACTGAATGTGTTGTTTTTTGAAGTCCTCTTTGGGCACATTATGGTAAATTGTGCACAGCTTTTTTCTGGGTGAGGGGTGTGCTGGGGATCAGACCCAGGACCTTAGTCATGCTAAACACATGATGAACCACTAAGCTACACCCCCAGCCTCGTTGTGTGCAACTGGATTAAGGTTTTGTTTTTGCACATTACTAGCCCTCGCTGGGAAGTCCAGTCAGCAGCCATGCAGTGCTTGTCTACTCCAGTAAAAGGCTCCAGTTTCAAATGTGCAGGTATAGAGTTGACATTTCCAAAACCTGGGAGAAGGTTTCTTTATCAGCACATCATCAGTGTAGCCTTGAGTTAGTTGCAAGTTTCAACTACTGCCATCAGTGCTTTTTAATTATGAATTACTGTTAGCTTAGCTTTATCATTATCAGTTTATTTTGTTGTGGGTTTCTTGGTTAACCCTCTAAAGTATATTGAAGCTTATTTGCATCAACAGTATTCTGTGGCTATAATTTTCCAATAAGTAGATTCTACAACATGTATACATTGTGGTTCCAAATATGAATCATTCTACTCCAGTGCTAAAGCAAATGCATACATAATCCACTCCCCCCAAATTAGCACTAATTTATTTTTCCACTGGAAAATGAGACTAGATGGAGTCGGTAGGTCAGTTTTGCCCTAAATGAGGGACAATCAAAAATAATTTGAGATCCACTACCTTTCATATTGCCTCACTCCTGAAATCCTACCTTTATAGTAATATCTGGTCATGCAAGAGGGACATGTCTAAAAATTTTCACTAATTCCAATATTACATAAAATTTCCTCCATAAAAGTCATTTAGGTCTATTGAAAAATTCAAAAGAGTTACTGCAAATACTAAGAATAAGAGAACTGCATTGAGATGCAGTGCTGGTCAGTAGTTTGCCTTGCTCACCCTTCAGAGACCCATCTCCACACACCCACATCCCAAATGCTTGCAGATTCAATCTTAGCCAAAGATGGGTTGGTATGAGTTATGCATGGTTGTAACTGCAAATATTATATGCAGGGACACCAAGTTTCTACTGCTTTTTATTCTCTTAATCCAAATATTAGCCCAGCTCTAAAATTTGCTGCTGCTCTGGCCTTCCTGCTATGGTGGTGAGACATGTGACTATGTGCAAATGTTCAAGCCAGCAATGTAGCCATGAGGATGCTCAATGCAGAACGAGCCACCCCAGAACCATGCCTGACTGTCTTGAGAATTTGCAGCTTCCAGGTAGGAAGTTGCCAGTGCAGCATCTCTTCGAGTGCATTCTGTAGGATATTAATAGATGGTAGGTGAAGATGTCATGCTCAATAAGTTTAGGAACATAAAGCTAAGAAAATTAAACTAGATTGAGCTTTTTGTTGTTTTTTTGTTTTCTAACTAGAGCCCATCTCGGGGTTTCCTACACTAGTGAATATTAGCACTCCTAATAGAAGACAGAATACACTGGGTCCCAAACTTTTCGACCACAGGACCGATTTGCCCCTAAAAAATTTCTAGAATGTGTGCTCTGTGGAGTTCATCCATTCATTCAGCCATTAGCCATATATTCAGTAAGTACGTACTGAACGAGAACTCACAATCTAGAGGAGTAGACACACACACACACACACATACATACACACACACACAAGATCATCAGTGTTAGTTACAGATTGTGATTACCACTATGGAGGAGAATAATCTGCCCTGTATCCGTGGGTTCCACATCAACAGACTCAACCAAGCATGAATAGAAAAAAAAATTATTTTTAAATAGGATCTGTATTGAACTTGTCCAGACTTTTTCTTTTCATCATTCCCTTAAAAAATAAAACATCACTACTATTCACATAACATCTACATTATATTAGGTATTATAATTAAGCTAGAGATGATTTTTAAGACTAGGGGAGGAATACACAGGTTATATGCAAATATGACACTTTTATATAAGGGACTTGAGCATTTGCAGATTTTGGTGTCTGCATGTGGTCCTGGAACCAGTCCTCTATGGATACAAAGGGACAACTAGTAAAAACTATAAAAGAGACCTAATCTAGATTTTGAGATCAAGAGAAAGATCTGGCAAACTGACATTTTAAAAATAACACCTGAGTCCTAGAGAGCCCGCCATGCAAAGGCACAGCCTGAGTGAGTGTCCCAGGACAGGAGAAGGCTTGGCTCCCTGGAGGAAGCAGCAGAGAGAGTGCATGGGAAGAAGAGGTATCAGATTAGAGTTACCCAGGAAGTACAGATTTTTATAATAAGAAAAATGGGGGAAGGTTATACTTAAAATCATCCCACTACGTCTGGACCCTCAAGAAGGCTGTGTAAGCAGTGTGGAGGGCTGGGACTGTCCTTCTCGTCTCCAGACCATGGTCATGGCTGGACAGCAAAGGAGAGCAGGAGAAGAGATGAGGCTTCTGCCCACCCTAGCCCCAGTCTGGTCTCAATGACATGCTCCACCTCCCTTGAGGCTGCAGAGATGGCAACAGCTTCCAGGCCATCCCTGACCACTGCCCCTGGCCCCAAAAGTGTTGTCCTCTGAGAAGAGCTAAGGGAACCAGAGAGACAGGATGAAGCTGTGCACATGAAATAAAGGAGATAAGATCATCACCAGGCCAGAAAAAGTGACCCATGGGGACCAGTGCTTCTACCCTCTCAGCATGAAGGAGGGTGCCTGCTTCATCCCCACATGGACACCATGGCGGGCACAGGGAATGCTGTCTTCCAGTCCATGTATGGGATAAGGCACAGTGGTCCCTTGGTATTCTCAGGGAGTTGGTTGCAGGACCACAAGCAGGTACCAAAACCTGCAAAGGCTCAAGTTCCTGATACAAAATGGTGTTGTATTTACATATGACCTTATATATGTCCTCCCTGTACTTTAAATCGCCTCTAGATTTCTCATGATACCTAGTACAGTGTAAACATTATATGGATAGTTGTTATGCTCTATTGTTTAGGGAATGACAAGAAAAAAAGTCTCGACACATGCAGTGTAGACACAATTTTTTTCCCTGTATATTTTCAACCAGCCTTTAGTTGAATCTATGGATGCAGAACCCATGGACATGAATGTTGACTGTATAAGCCTCCAAGTTCATGCTAATTACTAACCAGCATTACTTGTAATCATTATAATGCCTAGCACATTACATAAAGCCTACCAAATGGGGGTCACTTATGCGTCAGAATATCTTGTGAAACATCTTCCATAGGTAGGTTCATTATTGTCACTGGGAGTTTTGAAATGCCAGAAATATCCTTGGGAATCCCTACTTGAGAGCTCCTTGGTGGGAAACCAGTTCAGTGGCTGCCTGTCCCAGAAGATGCTTCTCCTTGGTGGCCCCCACAGACTGTAGTCTTGCCTCAGTGCCCCTAAATCTTCCACGTGCACATGGGCACTGGCTTTGATACTAGCATTTGAAACAGCACTTAGGAAATTCTGAGAGGCACCAATGATTAAGATAAATAACATTTATCAATGAAACAGACTTTTCATTTCTTTTTATCGATTTTCATGTTTTCACATCTTCAGATGAGATTGGTGAGCCCAGGGCGGCATTCCAAGACACACAAACGTCATTAAGGCAATCACTTTAAAGAGTGTGATATTTTATTGAGGTAGACAGGACAATAGATAAATATTTAATCTCTTGCACGTTTGCTTGGTATGGGAGCCAGGGCTGGGACTGCACAACTCTCTGGCTGTTCTGAGGCTTCCTGGAAACCTTGACAATGGCCTTGCCATCCACCTGCAGAAACAGCGTCTGCCCTTGGCAAATATTTGTCAGTGTTTCTGAAAGCAGCTCCTAGAAGCCTTTCCTCGCTCAGGCTACAGAGGTTACCACATCTGCCCATGTTTGTTTTGTAATTGGAGAATATAAACTCTCACTGAACTGGGGACATTTGGATTAAAGCAATGAACAGTTAGGAAGTGACCAGTGACTTCAGCTTGGTTACTGGTGGCCATGGACTCTCTTCCCTCTTTCTCCCTTCTCTGTGCTGAGCTCTCTGATCAGTGCAGGGCTGGTGGGCAGTTGCGTTCTCTCTGGTTCACACATCACTGATTCTCCCAACTAACTCCCATAATGTCCTGCTTTGGAATCATATGCTGTCCAGAACCAGGATGGAGACTGTCATTGCTGGTGAGAAACCAGGCTCTTCACCAATGGCTCTAACAGGGGGTGTTCCAGATAGCTTTGGTTTGTACAATTCAACCATCCTCACATCTTCATTGGCAGATTAAAGGACTCTCTGAGCTGCAGACTTTCAGTGTGATTTGTCAGTAAGATAGCTTTCTCTCCAGATCTGTCCATGAAGATTCAGATTGCCACATGAAGTGTTCTCACCCATGGCAGCATGGGCCTACCTTGCACTGATGAAGTGGAACTCCATACATCATGGAAGGAGAATTCCAGTCAGCTCCCTGGGCTAGCCACCATCAGAAGGCCCATGAGCAAGTCGTGCAATCAAATCTGAATATTTACAGAATGTCTGTTCCATATTCGACCCCTTTCTATGTACAAAATAGGAACATAAAATGCAGGGTCCCTTCCCAAATAATTCTTCCATCCTAATGACAATGACAGATGCTGCTCATTTGAAACAATCTGTGATGAGTTAACACCAGATATCATTGAGGGTACCAGTTACATTCTCTCAGAAAATACCCCAGTTGCCATATAATCTTTGGGAACATCTCTCTCCAGGACCAGCAACTTCATGCTTCATACATATTTGCCACTACAAAACCACAACTCACCTAAATCCAAATGGAGATTTGAGCATCATTTTTTAAATTCTTATTTGTGGCTAGCATTGTCTTTGACAGATTCCAAATAGTCATCAAAGACTCAAAGTCCAATCTGGACATAACTGCCATTTTAACTTTGTCCCCCACCCCCAAACTTTTTTGCCTCCCTAAACTCACTTGTTGGTCACCCCTACTTGTAAGTGTTTCTACTTTTATTCTCCCACATGGTATTGCTTCAGAAAACCACAGAATGGACTCCTTGGTCATCCTTCAATTGTCATTGAATGCTTTCTGACTTTTGAGAGCTCTTGGTCTCATGGATTACCTTCATCTCCCCCAAATACCTATTTATTCCCTTCCTGCTTCCCATGCACTCCTCCCCCTTATTCTGCACCTCTTCCTTCACCAAGAAAATCAAAACCCTCAGTTTTGTCTTCCCACAACACCTCACATCGCTTCTCACTGGCTTCTTCACTTCCTGCATCAGTTCCAGGATGAGGGACTCATCCTTCTTCCAACTGCAAAGTCAAGCTCCCTCCTTCCCCAGTCTTCTCTCCAAACACATGCAGAAGTCAAGCTCTTACTGCAGTTCCATTTTGTGCCTGTTCTACTTTCTCCTGGAAGCATTCAGATCCATGCAGCTCCCATTTCCTCCCTGTCTCCTTTCTTCTCTGGACTCCTACCAGCTGCCTCTAGCTTTACAGAAATTAAAATTGCTTCCTGAGGGGTCACCTCTAAATTCACTAGCTGGTTCTGGGCTGGTGGGGGACAGGAGGATTTCCACAAGTAGGGCTGAGCCACAGGCAGCAAGCAAGGTTGAGAGCAGGGAGATGGCTCCAGTTGCCTGACTCTGTAGCATCTGACCTTGCTGGATGGCTACCTCCTTTCTCCAGAAACTTGGCTGCCATGGTTTCAGAGACACTAACTGCAATCATTTGCTTCTCTCACCCTCTGGCTGTGTGCTGCGCTTGCTTCTTAGGTGGAGTGCTTTCCTTTCCCAGCCCCTAAATGTCCATGCTCTCCCCTTAATCTCTCCTGGTCCCACCACAGACCCATAAAGAAGTTCATTTTTTTAATTGCTTCTTTTTAATTATATATGACAGTAGAATCCTTTTTGATAAAATGATACATGCATGGAATATATCTTACTCTGATTAGGGACAGCAGAATCCATTTTGATATAATTAAACAAGCATGGAATATATCTTATTCTAATTAGGACCCCATTCTTCCACAAGGAAGTTCCGAAGTTTCTGCTCCCCCCAATGCATCAAGCCAAGGAGTGCTCCTTCCAGAGACACCATTTTGCACTGAGTCCCTCCTCTTCAGACCCCCAGGCATGCCCCTTTTGTAGGCCTCGTCTTCTTATGCCTGCATGTTGCCCCGGTCTCTCAACTCTCTTCTCTTTGGCTAATCCGTAGTGTGCACGCATCTGGATCTGAACTTTCTGAAACATAGCCCAAGTCATATCATACCCCAAGTCATATCATACCCCAAGTCATATCATACCCCAAGTCATATCATACCCCATTCTAATAACACCAGCAGCAATACTTCCTTGGCATTCACAGGGAGCGCTGGACACACATAACCTCAGGTAGTCCTTTCAACAGTCCTATGAGGGAGGTATTTTCATTCCCATTTTATAGATTTTTTTAAAATGCACAGAGATTTAGTGACTTGACCCAGGTCACATGCTTTATAAGTGACAGAGCTGGATTCTGAATCTTTGCACTGTGGCTCCTGAGTTCAGGTTCTAACCATTTGAACACATATAGCTTTCTTTTTTTTTTTTTTTTTACAATATTTTCATTTGTTCAAATCATTTATTCATGACAATAGAATGCATTTTGACATATCATATATAAGTGGGGTATAACTTCTCATTCTTCTGCTGTGCATGATGTAGAGTACACAGATCATGTAATCGTATATGCACATAGGGCAATAATGTCTGATTCATTCTTCTATCTTTCCTGCCCCTATGCCCCCTCCCCTCCCTTCACTCCCTTCTAATCCAAGGTAACTCTATTCTTTCCTAGTCACCCCCCATTGTGAATTAGCATCCTCATATCAGAGAAAACATTTGGCCTTTGATTTTGGGGGATTGGCCTATTTTGCTTAGCATAATTTTCTCCAGTTCCATCCATTTACTGGCAAATGCCATAACTTCATTTCTCTTTATGGTTAAGTAATATTCAATTGCATATATGTGTGTGTATGTGTGTGTGTGTGTGTGTGTGTGTGTATGTGTGTGTATATATATCACATTTTCTTTATCCATTCATCTATTGAAGGGCACCTAGGTTGGTTCCATAGCGTAGCTATTGTGAACTGAGCTGCTATAAACATTGATGTGGCTGTGTCACTGTAGTGTGCTGATTTTAAGTCCTTTGGGTATAAACCACAGAGTGGGATAACTGGGTCAAAATGTGGATCCATTCCAAGTTTTCCGAGGAATCTCCATACTGCTTTCCACAGTGATATACAAGCAGCTTTCTCAGAACATCCACAGACCAGAATCCCTCCGCCACTCACAGCCTCTAGAATCCAGGTCCAGCCAACCTGAACCATCACTGACTCTTCCCATCCAGACAGACCTTTCTGTTTACTGGGGAACCTTCATTTCCTGCCAGCAGCTGTTCTCCTTTGCCTTGTTTCAAAAGGAATTCCTGAAACAGCCAGGCTCTAAACTGATAAGGTTGTCATTGATTCATTTATTCATCATCATTCAATAAATATTTACACATCTACTTTGATGCCACACCATGCTGAGCATGGGAGACCACCACAGCAAACAAGACAGACGTGCTGCCAGGCAGATGCCACATCCCCTGTAATCACAGAGATTTGGGAGGCTGAGGCAGGAGGATCTCAAGTTTGAGGCCAACCTCAGCCACTTAGCAAGACTGTCTCAAAATATTTTTTTAAAGGAGGGGGCTGGAAGTGTAGCTCAGTGGTGAAGTGCCCCTGAGTTCAAGCCCCAGTACCAAAAACAATAAAAATAAAAAAAGAAGACAGATGCTTGCTGCCCCACCTACCCATGTGCTGGTGACCTTGAGCCTTACTAGCTTCTTCTAACCTTCCCAGTTCAACTCCTCATGAAATTGACTGTATTGCCAATTTTGTATGGTCTCAACCCTCTGAAACCATAATCCCTGCAAGGACTTGCTGATACCCATGGGGCAGTTCTGTCCTGAAACCAGACTTCCAGTGTTACCAGAAGAAAGAGAGGAAATGACCATTTCCTACTGGGAAAGATAAGTCCCAAGCCCCTTTCTGCTCAGGAAGTAGTAATTCAGTGATGATCACCAGCAGTAAAGGAAAGACTTTCAACTCCCACCTGGTGCCAGGAACGTGACTCTTACGGACATCACAACAACCTATCAGGTAGATAGATACTAACCTGTCAGGTAGCTGCTATTTTGACCCCCTACTTTATAGAAGAGAAAACAGAGGTTCACAGAAATTCCCAGGTGGGACTCAAACTTGGCTCTGACTCCAAAGTATTCATCCTCTCTACCCACAACACCCTAATGTTTCTCTGTTCCTTTAACTCTATTTCCCCCTGGCCACACAGGCAGAAGAGAGGTCAAGATCAGTGTCGGTGGGGTTCAACTCCAATTATAAATCAGTGTTCTTTTTAACATCATCATCATTGTTTCAAAAAAATTAAAAACCAAAACTATGTTTCCCCTTGAATTTATGTATCCTCTATTTCTTAGTTCACTGGCAAGCAGAGGTGGGGGCTATTCATCACCGGTTGCAGGACATCTGAAATTAAATTTCAAAGATTAAACAAAATTCCAAAGGGTTCTTTCAGGGGTGCTCTATGGGTCTTTTCTGGCCAAGCACTGGGCTGTCTGGGGAAGGCTGAGGAGAGGCAGAGGGCTGGGTACCTGAAGGAGCCTCACTCCTCTCCGCACACAGCTGCCTGCCATCGCCCTGGGGACTCAGGCCTCCTTTGCACAGAAAGCAGGAGGCAGGCTGGGCAGAGGTTTCTGGGCAGGAGTTGGTGGGGAAGGAAGGGTCCAGCAGTGACCCTGTTGACCACTACTGGGGCCCAAAGAGACCTGGCCCCTGAGGTCTCACAGCAGCAAGACACAATTCAGGAAGGTGTACAGGGAGTGGTGGGAAGGAGGAGGAGCCCAACAGGCTGGGCCATGGGCAGCAAGCAAGGCTGGAGGGCAGGGAATGACACCGTTCACAGAGGGGCTGGCCTGCTCTGCAACCTCAGAAAGGGGACCAGCCAGAATGCGACCAGGGCCCTCAGGCTGCTGGGGAAGTGGCACACAGGCCACATCAAGGCAAGTGCTTAGGCCCATGAGCTGGGCATGAGCACCAGGGAAAAGGGTGCGGTCCCCGGCGCCCTGGTGCCCAGCTAGACTCTGGATCGCTCATAACAGAACTTTGCCTGGTCTGCAGAGCTAGCCCCTCAGGGGACTGGCTCCCGAGTCTGCAGCTGAGAACACCACTGAAACCAGCAATGGGGAACTGGAAAAGTAAGAGGACGGCAATCCTGACGTGGTCCAGGCGGGCCCCCAGCTCTGCCTGTGTCACCGAGGGTCTCTGCTTCCTCAGTTCCTGACTCAGGTTTGCTTGCACCAGCCTCTGTGTAAGTGCAGTCTGAAAAGTTAAGGACGTGGCAGCTGTGCATGTCCCCAATAGCTCCATGAGATCACATTTCAAAATGGAATTCTAAGGGAGAAAATAAAGCAATCGGATGCAGCAACCACCTTCCGCTGCAACTTCCCAGTGCAGAAATCAGGAGTGAGCCCCACAGCCGGAGGCTGGACTCAGGAGAAGCCCTGGGAAGAGAGCAGCAGCATACTTCATAGGACAGCCATGCACTGGCATCTTTGATTGAAAAGCAGAGGGCCTGGGTTCCAGCCCTGGCATGTGCCACAGCGGGATAGCAGGCAAGCTGCTGTCTCTGAGCCTCGCTCTGTCAGAAGTAAGGGGGCTCATCACATGGTGAGCACTGGGTTGCTGAGTCTGAAGAGGTCACCCTCACCTCACCCTCCTGAAGCTGTGCCTGGACTACAGTAGTAACCACCCCAAGCAGAAGGACAATCCTCCAACCTAGTGGCTCTCAAGAGGACCAAGTAAGGACATCAGCACCAAGTGTGAACCCAAAAGCTCTACTGCACATATGAGCTCTCACATTTCTTTTTATTCCGGCTCACATTAGACCAGGCTGGCAGACAGCATGATTCCCACTGACCCACACACCTATGGCAGACACTACTAATCAATCCAGCACTCCTCCACCCCAGATTGACTAGTGATGTCTGCAGTGGAGCAAGAAGGAGGCAGGAATACAACATGGAAAGCTATTTGTTGCTGTGATTGTGTATAAATTGTTTATCTTAGTAGGTCATTAATAGGTTCCAAAAAAGTGCTGGATGCCCACCTCTGGACCAAAGAGTCAGGCCTGGGATGGGAAAGGAAGCATGATCAAAGCCACGATTCAGACTAGTGAGAGAGAAGGAAACATCTATGAGAATGCTGATCTGCCCAGGGAGAGCCCTTCCCTGAGTTCTGAGGGCAGTACCGCACCTGTGTTAGGCATGAGCTAGCGAGCCCAGACAGGTTGAGTGGTATGGCCAAGGTGACCCAACAGAAAGGGGGAGAGCCCCTGACTCCAGCTCCCCTGCTTGCAGGCAGGCAGGCAAGGACACCAAACACACATGCACGGTCAGCCCAGCCACAGAGGTGGCAGGGGACTGGATCCAAGCAGGTGTAGTATGATCCCTGCAGTCAGAGAACAGCTCTGAAGAGTGGGCCCAGGGAGCACGTGGCCAGGTTCTCAGAGCGGAGGAGCAACCACAATGAAATCCAGAAGGCTCTTTGGAGAAGCCTGCAGTTTGGGAACTGCTAAGTCATAAATGCTTTGAATTCCTCAGCTTTTGCCTTCAGAATTTCTGGCAGCCCCAGGCAGTAGACAAGTATTCATGGACACACACTGAATTCCCCTACACTGGGAAAGGCAGGCCAGGCCAGGCTCGAAGCTGAGAAGCTGGCAGACAGAGGCTGTACTCTAGACAGAGAAGTCTAAAGGCAGAAAGGACTGGTGCAATGGATGCTGTGGCATCCCCCAAATCCTGCCCAGGACCAAGCCTAACTCCCTCTCTCCACTTCCCCCACAGCTACCTCCCACTCCGTCCTGGGCCTCTGCTAAAAGAAGTCACCCAACCTAAGTAACAAGTCCACACATGCTCCCTGGGACCCAACGACTGACCCGTCTTACCATCATATCACCTTAGCTTCTCTCTATCATTCAGATACTCTGCCTGTGATGTGTGCCTCCAACTGGTGACTGCAGCACCCTGCCAGGTATTCCCATGCTCACTCCCCCTCCTGCTTGCAGATTCCATCTCAGAGCCTGTTTTCTGGGGACCCTACACGAGGTCACTTGAAAAGTAAAGGGAAGGAAGGAGTTCATGGAGTCTCCTGGGAGTTCATGCCCCGAGCTCTTAGACATGATCACATCCAGCCCCACACTGCTCGCCCCCCATGGCAGAACTGATTAGTGCCAGGACTGGCACCAGGGGCCTCTTGACCCCTGTGTCTCCGTTTTCATGGAGTGATGTTAGGACTGCTGGCCTGTTGAAAGACCTTTGTGCCTAGGCATGTTCCCTGCTGTTCACAACCACACTGAGAGGTAGGCATGACCTCATGCCTTTCTTATAGATGATCATGCAGGCTCTAAGGGGTTATAAATGAGTTGCCCCAGGTTACACAGCTTGGCAGCAGCAGAGAAAAATCCAACCCACATCAGTGCCAGCCCTGAGCCCGTCCTTCCAGGATGCTACAGTGCCTATTTATGACCCACACTCTACCTGCTTAGATCCTGTCCCTGGCCACCTCTGGGTAGGTAGGAATCCCCAGGGAGGGTCTCTGGGGAGGGTCCACACACACCCAAGCCTCTGCAGGCCCTGATCCAAGTGAGTCCCCCGTGTGAGCTGCTCTTCAGCAGGTCAGATTCCTGCCCACTCCTCAGGGCAGCCCTGTCAGGCCAGCACTCCCAGCCAGAGGTTGTAGAGTCAGGATTGAAACCAAATGCCCTGCCGCTCCCCAGGTATGTGCCCCTGGATGACAGGAATACATCACATTCATGCTCTTACACAACTCAGAATTGGGATGGTCTAAGACATGGCTCATTGAGGAGGCAGTAGGAACCTTCCAGAATGATGTCCAAGGAGGGTACATGAGCATGAGGACAGGGTGGGGATGTGTACAGTTCCCAGTGCATCCTATTTTTATGAATCATCAGGAGGGAGGGGCTCAAGGGCTCCAAACACCAAGTCATGATAAAGAACAAGGAGATGGATACATGAACTACCCTGATTTGATCTGTACCTATTGTACATATGTATGGAAATATCTCCATATCCCTAGCACCACAAAAATAGAAATATCACTCTGTATCTCATATATATATTATTATTATTACATGTTAATCAAAACTTTTTGAATGCTTAAGATGGAAATGTTAACTGCCCTGATTGGATCATGACACATTGTATACATGTGTTGAATTTTCACATTGTAATCCATACAGTTAAAATAACTAATATGAAAGTTAATGTAAAATAAAAAACTTATTATATGCCAGCCAGGAGGAGGAGGATAGACCTGCCAGTCCTCTCAGCCCTGCACTGCCTGGGCATCTCTACTAACAAGTCATCAGTCCCTAGACTGAGTCCAGAGGAACCACCAGCGACCACGGCACCCCAGTGCCATTATGCTATTAAGCCTAGTGGTTGAGGCCTGAAGCTGTGGACCCAACAGCAGCCTCTCTCCATCCCTGAGTTGCTGCCTCCTTTGTCTTGCCTGGGACTCCGGTTTCCCAAAGCACCTGTTGCTGGCCAGGGGTCCAGACTTCTCCACTAAGCTTCTGACCTCAAACCCAGCTCTTGGCTTCCTCCTCCAGGGGCCAGGTATGGGGATGCCAGTAATTATGCTCCAGAATCCAGCCATTGGTTGTGGTCCCTCTCAGGGGATGGAGATCCTAGCATTCTGCCACTGTCATTGGCAGCAGAGGTCTGGAACAGTGACCCGGTCACAGAGGATGGCCAGAGGGGAGCAATGCCACAGGGCTCCTGAAGCACAAGGTTTAGATGGAGTGGGCCTGGGAAGAAATAATCCTGGAGGCAGACATGGTACCCAGCATCCAGCATCAGATAGAAAGCAGGGATTCTGAGCACCAGCCACCTGTTGACAAGGAGTTCAGCTGATTTGAAGCTGCAAAGATGTCTCCAGAGTTCAGGGTTGAGGCCCAGGCCAGAAAAGCCTTCAAGGCTCTGACCCCGAGGCTGAAGGACTGACATGCTTCAGGGCCAGCAGCAGCAGCCCTGGAGAAGGTGGAGCCAGCCAAGGCAAACAAGAGGGGTGTTGTGACACTCAGTGACGTGTGCCTGAGAAGAGCCAAGAGTCATCAGTGCCTAGAAAAGTAACCCAGGTGGGCAATGGCATACCCCAGCAATGCTGCAAGAGACAGTCATAAAGGCGCTCAGTCTGGGAGAGGATTGAGGACAGGAGGACAAAGATCCAGGCAAGTGTTCAGGAGTGGGAGTGAGGCTGGTCCCAGGAAGCATCCTGAGGTGAGCATCAGAAAAGGAGCCCTGACATTTATGTTCAAGAGCCGGCTCCAAGGTGCTGAGGGACCTTGGGCAGGTCACTTCAACTCTGTCTTAGTCCAGTCCCTGCAGGAAATGGATGGACCATAAAACAGAGGGAGAAAAATTAACCATGAGACTTTTAATGCAACCAAAGGGCTATTTTCAAAGCCAGGGGCAGGGTTAAGGGACTCAGGGCAAAGAGATGATATGGCCCGGGGATCACAGCCATGGGCAGCTGGTATCCTGCCAGGGGCAGAGAACTGTGATAAACCCCAAGAAAATCAATAGCTACAAGAAAGGGCCAGAGGACAGGAGCGGAGGCTTTGTGGAGGAGTCAACTGTTTCCTGCCAGATGGGGAAGGAGCAGGGGCCCTTTTCCTCCAACTCTCCAATTCCCACTAGTACCTTCTGTGGAAAGCCAGAGGCCAGGGGCACCCAGCTACTGCTGACCATAGGTCAGCCTTCTAAGACACTGGAGAAGAGTCCAGAAAGACTGCCTGTGGAATTGAGAGGTAAACACCCCTCTGAAAACATTTCTCATCCAAGAAAAGAGGACTCAGTATCTGCCAGGCTTATCTCTCAAAAGGTCTGAGGATCCACAGGAGGTTCAAGCCACAGGAGCAGGGGAACTGTTTGAGGTTCCTTTGGGATTCTCAGTAAGTAAAATCCCTGGAAAGAAGAACTGAGCAGGGTTCCATATGTCTGGGGAGCTCAACAGACCCAGCCTAGAGACACAGCAGAGTTCAGTGTGAACTGGAGCATGAGAAGTCGCCACATTAGAACCAACTTCCTTAGGAGACATCTCCTCAGGAAATGGGCTGCCATGAAGGCAGTCCCCCTAGAAGAGGCCCAGGGAAGGGCTAAAAGAACCCCAGAAGGGCTGAAGACAGGACCATAGGACTAGAGTGACCTGATGTGACTGACAGAGGTGGCCCAGACTCTGTTCCAAAGCACATCCCAGCCAAAGCCACAGGTCCCATGGTAGCTGATCTATCATGTCTTGGCAAATGGGTGCTCTGGGGGTTGGGACAGGTGCAGAAGGAAGCCTCTGAGCATGTGCTGTGCTCTGGATGAGGGCCAGGCTCCTCACTGGCTGACTGAAGCACTGAGGAAAGCCCCAGATGCAGAGCCAGCCATTCTGGACTGATTTCCAGCCCTGCCCTGGGTGCAGCCTCCACTTGAGTCTCCTTTGAGACTACAGAATAGTAATGGTGATGTCCCCACTTCACAGAATCACCATGAGAACTCAGAAGGAGCACAGGCCACATGCAAGAGGGTGGCATGGTCCAACAGCAATGCCACATGTTGCCCTCCTGGAGGCTGCCGCAGCACAGTGGAGAAACCACAGGGGAGAAAGACTCTTTCCATCAAAGGTAGGGAAGAGCTCATGCATCTCAACCTGGACCAGGGGGGAACCCATGCCAATTGACATCCAGACCCCAAAACTCTGGGGCCAGGGTCACACGGAGAGAAGTTCTTTGGGGACTTGAGGTAGAGCTGATGATTAGACAGACGTGACCTCCATGGTCATTAATTCACCAAGACTACTCAGCAAACTGTGCCACTGCAGAGACTGAGAATTCCCTGCATATCCACAGAGGGAGCTGCCCAGTGACACCTGAGCAGGGCATGAGATCCCAGGCTGGGGACAACAGGAGCTGCCAAAGCCAGAAGGACAAGACTTCCTTTGCAGTTCCCAGGTCTCCTCCTAGTCCCCATCCACTCCCACCCCCAGTGTGCCATAATGCAGTGTGGGCTGGGGTCAGTCACTCCCAGCACACCCTTCTCTTAGCCCTACAAGTACTCTCCAGGTACTGGCAATAAGGGGAACCAACCCAGGGAGACCCTCACCATAAGCTTAATGATTCTAGTTCTCAGAATGAGCCAATCAACCGAGCCCCTGACTTCCCACTCTTTGTCTGCAAAGACGGTGTCAGATAGACTTGCTCCTCTTTGGATACCAGTCCCAGGCAATTCTTGGCACCTCACCAGAACTCAGTAGATGTCCACACTGCCATTCCTCACTGGATGCACTGCCATCTGGGCCCAGGAAGAATGGCATGTATGGACTAATGTTTGTGACAAACCCTTTGGAGAGGGACTCATTTCAGGAACAGCCCAGACCCAGTGCCTTAGACAGCATCCAGGTCCCAGGATCTCCAAAACTCAGCCCTGTGGTGGACAGGGGCAGTCCAGACCTTCCTGCATCCGTAGCCAGACTCTCTCCCACCCGTGCCCATCCCCTGATCCCACCATCTGGCCTGTGCACAGAGATAACAGCCCTCCTTGCAGTCCCTGAACACCACAGCTGCTCCCAACACTGTGCTGGGCTCTGAGGGTCTGAGAAGTCCTGAGACACAACCCTCGCCCTCAGGATGGCTGTCCTACAAGTTGCAAGTAGATCTGTGGGGGATAGAAGGCACAGAGTGGGGGTGAGTTTTGAAAGAAGGACAGGGGTCAAGTCATGAATGACCACAACTGTCAAACTAAGGGACCTGTCCTTGTCTGACATTCAGGAATCACTGAAGATCTCAAAGTTTTTCTAAACTTGGAATTGATGAGATCAAGCATGACCGTGCAGAGAGGAGAAGAGGCCCTGCCTACTTCCAGAGCCCCCCAAGCCCACAGGCAGCAACCCTAGCACCAGAGTTGTGCCCACAGGCACATCAATGCCGTCTGACGCCCAGAGTCCAAGTCCAGGCCGCGTGTCAGTGTCTCTAGCACAGTTCACCCACACGGTCTCCTTACTGTTCTTTCTGGCTGATCGAGAGACTTAAGTGACCTTGTTGGAGGCCCCAGAGGCTCCCAGATTTCACAATGGGATACAAACGTCGGGGCGCTGACCTTGGACACAGGCAGATCAGGTCCCAACACCAAATGCCCTTTCTGTGTGGCCTTTAGCTGGGTTCTGTTCCTACACCATGGCTTTTCTCACTGCAGCAATGCTGCAATGAGATAATGTGTGTCGAGGCCACTTGTGTAGCCTGAAGACCCAGAAAGAGGTCAACTAATGCTCAGTGACCGTGAACCTGACCAGCAGTTCACGTTTGGGTCTCGGCAGGAGGCAGCTCGGCAGGCCCAGTCCAGCAGGAAAACAAAATCCTTAACAGGGAGAAATCGGAGGCTCGCCAGAGTTCTGCAGACCATATCAGGCAGTACTCTGACCTCTCTGATGTCCCTGGAGTGGGAGGGACCAGGGCTCAACTCCAAGGATTGTAGGCTATTAATAGCTGGTGGCAGCGGGTCACTGTCCAAGGGACTCCATGGCCTTTCCCCTCTACCCTCAGCTGCACTGTTCTTTAGAACCACATAGAAAGAGCTGTGCTGTCAACTCAGGCAAAGCTGAAAGGGGAGAGGGCAGGAAATGCCTCCTAGGGAAGACCAACGCTTTCCCCAAATTGATTTCCAACAAATATCCATACATTTCATCTCTGTTTCCAGCAAGACATATAGAAACCTTACTTTTCTGCTCTTGCTGAATTTCATGGGTTTTCTTGAGAGTGATTATTTATGACTAAGCCTGCACACTATAAAGCACTTCAACCTTATTTCCTTTGATCCTTAACCTGAGACAGGGACTACTTTTATCCCCATTTTGCAGATAAGAAAATTTAAGCCATGGAAGTCTGTGTGTCTGGGGGAAAAACTGCAAGACTGGAATGGAATTGCCAGTATCAAACTCAGGATTTCTGTCTCTACATCCTACTTAATTTCTAGTTCTCCATGCTGCCTCACATTCCCCTAAGGAGCTCCCTCCAATGGAGCTGCTCTGTGAATAACTCAGAGCAGAAAACATCAAAATTTGAAAGGATCTACTGCATTTCCCACACAAAGTGGTATATTAGTCAGTCTTCCGTCACTGTGACAAAATGCCTGAGACAGGCTGTTTATCAAGTGAAGAGAGGTTTATTTTGGCTCCGTGGTTATGGAAGTTCAAGTCCAAGATTAGGTGACCCCACTGGCTTAGTGTGACTTGTCAAGGCAGAAGCACTCAGCAGAACAAGTACTCAAATCTTGAGCCAGGAAGGAGGGAAGCAATAAAGTAATGGACTAGGGCCCCATAATCCCCTTGGAAAGCATGCCTCCAGTGACCTAGGGACCTCCCCCTAGGCCCTATCTCCCTGTACCACCAACCTAGGGACCAAGTCTGCAGGGTAAACCTTTGGGAACACTCATTCAAACCACAACAGGCAGGAATCCCTACTATAATATTCCTGGAAGAGGATTTGTCCTGCTTCCCATGAGACATAGTGAGGAGAACCAGCATTAACCCCATGAAGAATTTATTAAGGTTGACGTTCTGACTTAACTGGCCCAAACTATTAGAAAAATTCACCTAGTAACAAGAATTCCTGGGCTGGTTAATTCAGAGGCTCAGTGATATTATCAAGGACTCAGGTTCCTTCCAATTTTCAGTTCTATTTTTCTCAGAGGGCTGGTTCACATAGGCTCAAAATAGCTGCTCACTTCCAGCCTTTGCAGGGAGCCTCAATAATAGCCAGTGATAAAGGAAACAGTGTTCTATGTACATATTTCCCTCCTATATATTATCTTCCTCCTGTTTAAAGCAACAGAATCATTCTTGGCAACCTTTAGTGATATGTCCTGATGTCTCCTTGGCCATGACCCTAAACCAACCTCAGGCAAAGGGAACAACATCATCAGACTGACTAGCTGAGTAATGAAGATTTACCCCTGCAGCATAGGGAGAAGGCACGGGACCCAAAACCCAATCAGGACTCAATCATGTCAGTCAGGAAAAAGGGCAGAACACTTCTAAAGCAGCAGACCAGCACTGATCTCAGTAGCGTCTCTTTTCTCTCTCTTCTGGGTGGAGAAACCAAGGCTCAGAAGTGCTAAATGACATGGATGCTCGTCTGTGGCACTCCGTGGTGTCTCATTTGCTTCTCTAACATCTGTAGTATCTGAAACAATTATTTACACACCTGCTGTGCTCAGCAAACCAGTCTAATACAACATTTAGGGATGGCCTACTACGTGCAGAGAGGTTTTCAGGGTGCTGGGGTTGCACAGATGAACAAGCTAGTACCCCCACCCATGAGCTTAAACCTGGTACCTTCTGGGGGGTTTTTTGTTTATTTTGGGGTTTTGTTTTTTTTTTTTTTTACAGTGCCGGGGATTTGAACCCAGGGCCTTGTGCTTGCAAGGCAGGCGCTCTACCAACTGACCAACTGAGTTATATCCCAGCCCAGGTTATTGCTATTTTTACATTATCTATTTTGCTCTATATTTTCTTGTCACAATTCACTAACATTTACTTAGCCCACTAATGTGCTAGGAATTTTTGAAAATATGTGATGCCTGTGTCAAGAGTCGGGGTGATTATTTGTATTCCATTTGGCAGACAGGAAAGTGACGCACAGGGAGAACCAACTTGCCCACAGCCACAGAGCTCATTAGTGTCAGACCAAAAGCAAATGGGCCCATGTAACTCAGAGCCATGGTCCTCCCATGAATCACGTTCTGTATGCCTCTCACCCTACCGGATGTCCCAGATTATAAATAAAAGTCTAACACGAAGCCACTATGTGGATATGTCGGTCTCAGAAGCTACTGTCCAAAGACCAGTCCTCGTCTGTCTCTCACTGTCTGTTCACTCCACTTGGAGGAGACAGCCCTTTCCTACCAAGAGAGGCAAGCTCCGGCAGGTGCCTCTTTCTCTGCTGCTCTTGACTCTTAGAATGCTTTGTATTAAGTTCCAACAAAATAATTCAAAGATGGACCTATCTCCCCTTCTTGAAGGGAGCCTTCTTCCAGGGAGGACCTAGTCCTGGGAACAGGTGTGGGATGCTGCTTCTTCCTTGGTGTTTTCACAGTGGGATTTCCTCAGGTCAGAATCACTGGTGAGTCATTTCTAGAATGGAGCATTTTCACCCTTTTAAATGCCAGGCCTTTTGTTGTCATCAGCTTTCTGGAACCTCTCGGCCACCTGGAGCTGCCTCGGGGTGAGCCTGAGAAGCCACAGGTAAAAACCAATGACATCTGTTGGCCAGATTTGCTCAGAAGTGTCCCTCTGGCCATGTGTGGTTCGGGCTACTAGATACCACTGAGGCTGACTCTGCCCAGAGTCCATTGCCTGCTCTGGGTTGAGGATGCTTTGTGCCCTAAAAACATCTCTTCTGTCATTTTTCTGACACCCCAGGGTCACAGTGGGTTGGGAGGGCTAAGCACTGAGCCACCATCGGTCCCAGGATGTCTATGTTAAAGGCATGACAAAAACATAATAAACATCCCTCCTTAAACCCCAGTGAGTCACACTGCAGATCTCTCCATGCCCTGGGACACAGCATCCAGAAACCTGAACTCCCTAGAGTACATGAGTATTTCCATGTTGAATGTACCTTTGACTTGAGGTTAAAGAACAAAAAAAATCAAGTCAGATATAGTGGCACACACCTATAATCCCAGGCACTCAGGAGGCTGAGGCAGGAGGATCACAAGTCCAAGGCCAGCTTGGGCAACTTAACAAGATCCTGACTCAAAAGAAAAAGCGGGTGGCTGGGGATGTAGCTCAGTGGTAAAATGTTCCTGGGTTCAATTCCTGGTACCCCCCTCAAAAAAAAAAATCAGAAACTTAGAAGTCAAGGAAGAACTGGACTGAGAGGCACAAAGGAAGCCGGATGCTTGAACCCACTCTGCCCTTGGTCAGCCCAGAGCTGAGGGCAACCTGGAATGACCGATTCCACCACAGCAGCTGGTCCCAGCTAAACCTGCCAGAACAGCTTAGGGGCCAGATCTGGATTGCAGTGATAGCTGGGGCCTGCTGAGAGGCAAGGAGAAACTATTTATCTGACATTTTTTCAACCTCAACCAAGAATTTTCTTTGGCTCAAAATAATGTTGAGACCGGTTTTCATTTGCACGGAGCTCATTTGAGGATCTACGCCTCTGACAACAGAAACTTCTTAGAAAGACCTCCATTCCCTGCCTCCTTTCCACGGGTGCCTTTCTCATGATTTAGGAATCATTATTCATCCAGGAAAGCTAAACCTCAGGTCTTATTTGTGTTTGGATGGCACTGGAATCTCACGTGTAAGTTTTCTCTAACAGCTCCGTGAATAGCCCGAGCAGGCCTGGGCATCGGCAAAGACAGCCATCAAGGGCCATCTGCCCTCCTTCCAAATTGGCAACCTTCATCTAATTGAACCCATGTTAACCGATGTGGCACATTTTAATACATTTCACTGTTTCAAGCTGTGGCAGCAAATTAGAGTGTGAATCTTCTTAACAGATGCTTCTAGAGTGGCTGCCTGGAATCTCTGCATCCTTGACTCTTTGCTGCCAACTCCCCCCCGACACACATACACACACATGCATGCACATGTCCATTTATTCTGTATCTTGGAGGAGTTTCAAGATAGCTATGTCTGAACTATAATGCCACCATTTTTATATTATTGTCACACAGACTTTGCACCTTTCAAATAGGTAGCTTTGGGGGTGACATAAATAGCCGAGCAGTAGAATAGTGAGAAACTTTTTGAGAAAACATCTAGGATGCAGCCAATCACATGAGTATTTTTCAGTTTCCAAGCAGTCACCTTATTCCAGTGACATTTCCAGGAATGGCTACAAAGAGCCTATTGTATTTCTTGGGTTTGCTATTCTTCTTGGACAGGAAGTAGTCTAAGCTAAGCAAAAGAAAGGTCTCTGCCATGGTTTGGATTTGCACCATCCCCCAGAGGCTTATGTGTTGAAGGCCTGATCTGAGGTGCAGCAGTGTCCAGAGGTGGTGGGGCCTTGGGAGGTGACTGGAGCATGGGGGCTCTGACCTCATGAAGGGAGTAGTCTACTGATGGGTTTGTAGGTGAGCATACGAA
>JAJEJO010046614.1:0-72891 GCA_020662805.1 Glaucomys volans
CCTGCCGTGGAGGACTAGGGGTTTTAGGACAGTTCCATGCACCTGTCGCCCTTCTCCACCTCACACAGGACTTGGGGGGGGGGGCTCCGATGCCAGGAGGCAAGGGCCCTGGCTGTAAATGAACCATGGAAATGCTGACTCCCTGCCCTGAACTGTCAGGGAAGAGTGTGGCCTTTGGCTGAGGTCAAGGAGAGGGGATTCCCCAGATGGGCAGTGGAGTCCAAGAAAGGAGATAAGCTCTGGACAGTTGCGACCAGCATAGGGAGTTTTAAAGAGACAGATTATTCCCCCCATGATAGAGAAGGGTTTCTACAACAAGGAGGGGAAGCTGTCCTGATCCAGGTCACCCATCTGCCAAAGCAGAGAGGGGAGCAGAGCCTGGACAAGAAGGCTCAGCTTGAGGGACAGGACCTAGCCAGGGATCCCAGTAAGACTGGACTTCAGAGTCCAGGGGGAGCAGCTTCAATTTGAACCATGTAATCTGACCAATAATCAGGGAGCAGGGGTGAGGGATATGGCTCAGACTCCAACAGGGCAGGGAGCAAAAGTGATCCAGCAAGACAGGGCAGAGGCCCCAAGACCCCACTAGCTTCCCAAGGAGATGGACCCCAGATGGTCAAGAATATCAGTCAGGCTTCAGCCCAGAGAAACCACCACTGTGAACCTGCAGTTCACACCAGACCTCCTCCAAGACGCCCCTCCTTACAGGGAAACCTCTTGCACCCCACATAATGGCCCATGTAAGAGCAGGCACAGGAGCCTGGCCAGAGGCAAGGGAAGGAGAGCAGCGAGGGAGAGTTCCCTAGCAGAGGGCTCTGGTTTGGTGGCAGCATAAGCCTAGCCAAGCAAGGGGAGCAGACAGTTCTGGGCACATGGGGTGCTCGAGGCAGCCTCGGGGCATGTCTCCCTCCCACGCCCTCCCCAGAAGCCTGACAGAAGTGAGGCTCTGGCGAAGTCCCTAACCAAAGATCCCACCTGCTTATTGGGTAATTCTTTGGGGTTCTCTATTGGAGTAGGTACTACGAGACTGGAAGCATCCGACCTGGAGTGATAGGGGGCTCCAAGCCCAAGGTGGCCACCCCCAAGGTGGTGGAGAAGATTGGGGACTATAAGCGGCAGAACCCCACCATGTTTGCCTGGGAGATCCGAGACCGGCTCCTGGCTGAGGGCGTCTGTGACAATGACACAGTGCCCAGTGTCAGCTCCATCAACAGGTGAGAGACAGCAACCTTGGGCCTCGGCTTTGTGATCGTGAAGGAGACCCGAGCAGGGGTCCCACCCAAAGAGCTTGTGCCACAGTCAGGCAGGACCTCCCCTCCCCTCCCAGCTCCTCTCTCCATGCTGTGGTCGCCCTTCCACCACCCCATGCATGGTGGCCTATCTGCAGCTTCCTTCCTCAAGCACCACATCCGCTTTCATTCGACAAAAGAATCTGCTTGAACTGGTCATTTCCTGGCCCACCTCCTGGCCCCCATTCAAGCATTCAGTCATTTGTTCAGCCCTTCAGATAGCTACCACCTCAATCAAGCACTTACTCTTCATTCATTCATTCGTCATTTATTATGTGCAGGCCCCAGAGACACACAACTGTGCAGCTTAGAGTCTGATGGGAGCATGGACACAAATCTGGTACCCATACAACATTGTAAAAATGCAGCTCCAAGTCCTGCTAAGGACAGGAACATGAGGGTATATGGACTAGCATAGGGTGACTTTATGGGGATTATGAAAGGCTTCCCCTAAGTGAGAGGCAAGGAATAAGAGCTGACTAGTCAAAAGGGAGCAAAATCCCCAAAAAGCTCTGAGGCAGCACATGCAAAGGCCCTGTGGTAATAGGGTCTTTACAAGAAGCTAAAGAAAAGCCAACAGACAGAAGGGAAGGGAGTCTGAGGTATGCTGAGGGCTGATGCCAAGTTACATACTCTTAGGTTTTGATCTCTGGGCAATGAGAAGCCCTTGGCAGATTTTAAGCAGGAGGCCAACTTGCATTTCAAAAATCTCATTCTGGCCACAATACGGAGAATCAATTGGAAACAGTCAAGAGTGGATGGGGTGGGCCATGAGTGACCCTGGAGGGAGAGAACCCCTGTGGGCATGTGCTGAGGTACAAAGAAGGATTGAGGCTGGAGAGGTTACCAGGTCAAACCGGCAGAACTTGGGGACAATCTTGATCCGGAGGTGGGCAAGCAGATGTTAAGCCCCATCCGGGGGACAACCGGTATGAGGAGTGAGGTCATGAGTTTGGATGTGGACTAGCTGAGTTGGAAATACCACTGAGATAACCAGTGGAATGTCCAAAAGGCCGTGGATCTGGGGTGGCCGGGGTCCTGTTTCCTCACCTTTTCTCTAATAACTTTCTTGTTCTTCCTCCTAGAATCATCCGGACCAAAGTGCAGCAACCCTTCAACCTCCCCATGGACAGCTGCGTGGCTACCAAGTCCCTGAGCCCAGGACACACACTGAGTGAGTGCTGGTCTGGAAGCTAACACAACCCCTGGCATACACCCTGGACCACATCCCCACACGAGCCCAGAGATACACACCCACACCTGTGGGCACCCACCATCTACCCCGCGCCTGCACGGACTGAGCTGTCGCGTTGGTATGAGCCTGTCCTGGTTCCCAGGGAAGGTTCCTGAATATGGAGAGGTGGAAATCGCAGGCCTCAGTGACTCCCATCCCGCAGGCCCCCCAGGAATGAACTCCAACTGCCACCAGGGCTGGGGTCACAGCAAAGCTGGCCAGTCCTTCCAGGGTGACAGCAGGGGCTGGGAGGCACCCCCATGCCCTGACCTTCTCCCTCTCGCCCATTGCAGTCCCCAGTTCAGCCGTCACGCCCCCCGAGTCCCCTCAGTCGGACTCCCTGGGCTCCACCTACTCCATCAACGGGCTCCTGGGAATTGCCCAGCCTGGTAGCGACAGCAAGAGGAAAATGGATGACAGTGAGTGCTGTGGGGATGAGCGGGAGGGCAGCGAGCCTCGTGCTGGTGGGGCAGGCTGGCCTTACAGCCCAAATCGCAGGCTCTGCATGGCCACCTGCAGGGTTGCAGGCCCCAGACCTGGGAACCTGGCCCTTTGCCTTGCATGGGATGGGTAGCTGGGTCCCCTGAAAGCCTTCTTCCTATCTGGGGACACCAGGTGACCAGGACAGCTGCCGGCTAAGCATCGACTCTCAGAGCAGCAGCAGCGGGCCCCGGAAGCACCTCCGCACCGATGCCTTCAGCCAGCACCACCTGGAGCCGCTGGAGTGCCCATTTGAGCGGCAGCACTACCCCGAGGCCTACGCGTCCCCCAGCCACACCAAAGGCGAGCAGGTGAGACGCTGGGCAGAGTCCACCAGGGCTCCTGGGAGTTACTTCAGAGGCTTGAGGCTCCTGCTCCACGCAGCTTCAGGCCTTGACTTCCCTGGGTGCTCTGGCACCTTCCTCTCCTAAGCCTCTTGCCTGTCTTCACTTATAGCTTTGAGCCTGGCCCTTTAACGGAGGGTGGCATACGGGGCAGGGGTGCCATCCCCGAGCTGTCAGGGTCAGATCCCGAAACCATCAGGTGGCCTTCCCGTGATGATCTCAGCACACTCTAGCCCCACCTCCCCTTGCACACCCCATGATCCCGCATTACTCATGTCCCCAAGCATGCCACCCTTGTCCACACCTCTCTGCCCTGGCACACCATGTGCCCTCTGCAGAGAATGCCTTTCCTCCTACTTCTCCACCTGGAAAAATACCACTTGGCCGTTATGACTCAGCTCCACAGCCCACTGCGTGAATCCACCCCTGCCCCCCAGTGGTGCTCCGCCCCCCCATCTGTGGTCCTGCACGGCCCACACGTGGCTCCTAGGGACTTCTCGTGGTGCATGGAAATGATCAAGTGGACACAGCTAGGCACAGTGGGTTTCTTGAGGACAGGGGAGCCTCTGGAGCCGTGGTTTTCACCCCCAGCACCTAACATTGTGCACCTCTGTGAAGAGCTACTCAGCAGAGGCTGTTGAAGTGAACAGAGGTGTACATGGAGAAATCAGAAACAATATATCACGAGCTGCTGAGAGTTTTTCTTTCCAGCACCCAGGACCCGTTGGCTTCTGGGAAAAGCTGATAGAGATATGAGAGGTCCCTCCCCGAAGCCAGCAGAACCCTGCATTGCTGGCAACCACTGAGCTCTGGGTTCATTATTATCTGTGGAGCATTTGAGTCTCTTACTCCCTAACCCCACAAGTCAGCCAGCTGAGAAGCATCTCTGGGGTGCAGTCTGTTGCCCCCTGTGCTCACATTGATCCAGAAGGGAGGTGATCCCATAGGTATGTATGTATGTACACCTTTAAGATCTAAGTAGGACAGTAGGGGTGATGCCAATGATCAACTGAACAGTTGCCAGGGGCCGGATGGGCTGTTGGGCCCCTGCCAACCCCACAGCTGGTCAGGCAATCTGCGTCAGCGATTTTATCAGCCTTGGCTGTGACAGTGACGAGGGGTGCAGAGAAAGCTGGCCATCAGCAGATCTGGGAGAGGGCCTGGGTGCTCATACGAGGGTCAGCACAGCTCCAGGAGGGGACAGGTCATCAGTGGTGGCCTACAGGATGCCCTCTCTGTGAGAGAAGTGTGCAGAAACCACAGTGCGAGCTCCAGCTGCCCTTGGAGAGCAAAGAAAACCCCCTGATGACACCTGGGCACCTGCTGGGTCCCAGAGCCATTTCCTGGCTCCAACCTAAGCCCCCAAAGGACACTGCTTGGTTATAGAGAGCCCCTGAGCCCTGCTGGCATACATACCTGAGAATCTGGGAATGAGAGGTCTCAGAGCTAGAGGGGACCTCAGAGACCACCCAGTCCTCCTTCCCCATTTGTATGGAGATAGCCCAGGCCCAGAGAGCAGGGAAAGGCTCAGGGAAACAGACGGCTGTGGAGCTCAGGCCTGTCAGCCCCAATTTGGTTCAGATGGTGCCACTTTGCCTGCTTAGTGATGGTGCTTCCATACATACCCTGATTTGAATGAAGACTGAGCAAAAGCAGTTGAAAACCTTCAAATTGCTGCCACCACGCAGCCCACAGAGGAGGAAACCCAGGCCCAGCACAGTGCCCGTCAATCACTCCTTCCTCAATCACTCACCTGGCGGGGTGGTAAGGGGCACAGAGAACCCAGCCTCTGTGCCCGGGGCTCCTTGGGTCTGAGCCCCTGCCTTCCCAGCCTTTGGAGACTGATTGTGCTGCCAGAGTAACATTGTGTTCTCTCATATGGGCACAGAGAGGCCCTCTGGCTTGGGGATCCAAGAGCAAAGCACAGATTCTCACACTTGACCTTAGCATGGGGCAAAGACACCAACTTCTTGTCTGGAAAATCAATAAGGGAGAAAAGTTCAACAGAAACTTCTGGTGGCCTTAGTCTTGGTTGCTATTTCACTCCAGAGCATCATCAGGAGCCCAGAACTCTTCCACTATTTTACAAGCCCACCAAGAAGCAGACCAACAGAGCGTGAATATTATGATGCCAGAGACCAAGAATTTGGCAGCTTCTGACTTTCCCCAAACCCCAAAATAATATGTATCATAACTAGTTATTGAGCATCTGTTGTCAGCAAGCGTTCTGTGATGAATGTTTTATATAAGTCCGTATATAATATCTCACTTAATCTCCACCTCAGTGAAGTAGATTCTAGCGTCACGACTAACACAGGGGAGGAAATCAAAGCTGCAGGAGGTCAGGCAGACTAAATTTCTTGGCTTGCCTGAGTTCTGAAGCATTGTGCTGCCCTGCCCCCAATCCATGTTCAATCTCAGAGAACAATCCAGTCATCCCTGAGATGCTTAAGGCATTCTAACTGTTTGAGTACAGTTTTTTATTTTTTTCTTTGTTCATTGAACAGCCTGGTTTTGGAGACAAGAAATATTTTGAGTAAATATTTTGATATCAAATCAACTCAACCATAAGGCATTTCAAACTTTTCTTATACTGTCTAGAAATTGGGTATTTTGTTCAATTTCATGAAGCCAGGCCAGGCTCTAAGCAACTCCGCCCTGCCTCTGAGTGGGCCCCCTCAGAAGGCATGGAACCAGAGCACCATTTAGTCAGTAATTGCTGCTACATGCTAATGGTGCCCTGGTGGCCTCCAGAATTGCCTGCAGCTTCCAAAAGTGCCCGGCATGCAACCAGAAAGTGCTGCAGCTCCTTGGGGAGCCCTGCTCAATGGAAATCACCGAGAGCAACAGACTTTATTTTAACTGTTATGTAACACGGAGCACACCTCGATTTCAGTTTCACAGTATTTCCTGCAGGGTGTTTGCGGCGTGTGACTTGTGTGGGGGGAACAGGTGTGTGTGTCCCTCCCTGGTGGAAGGCAATCTCCTGCCTTTGGTTAAACGAGTTCTCTTTTGAAGGAGCATCTTAGGCCATTCCATGTTCCTGCCTGGGGAAGTCAGTAGGAATCTTAAAGTGAGGTCTTTTTGAAGAAAACCCCCAAGCACCTGATAAGGAGATTTTCAACCAAAAGGAGATTTTCAACCAAAACTAACACCAAGTATCTTTCAAGCTGAACCTGTATGCTTCTCTTTGCTTGACTTTGGAGAGACCAGAGCACCTGGGTCATCCTCTCATGTTCTAGGTTTAGTCCTGATTTCAATAAGCAAAACTGGGACATTGCCCTCTGTGGTCCAGCCTCTACATGTATCAAACAGGCCTGGTCACACTTGCTCATGTCAAGGGACTGGGGAGGGGAGACTCCCTGAGATTGACAGGCAAAGCCCCAATGTCAGCTCCTTGTAAGTGTAAGAAGTGGTCATGATGTCATCCAGTTTGGGGCAGTAGTTGACAGCCAGGGCACTGGAATCTGAATCCTGCCTCCACCCTGCTGGGGAGGGTGTGGAGTTTCTTAACTTCTCTGTGCCTGCATTTTTTACTTGGAGGTGAATAAATTAATAGTGGAGTGCAGGACTCTGAACTGCCTGTTCCAGCCCTTGGCACTGACCATGCCCAAACCATGTGTGGAGACAAGGAGAGACAAGTGTTCAGCCCCAACACAGTTCCCTAAAGGACACTGGCCATCCTATACCTGGACTCTCATGCCACCAGCCAACCTTGAACTCTGGGGCCTGGAAAGGGCAGCCCTCACTATGGGACTGGGAGAACAGTAGGGCTTTGATTGCAGAGTAGGAATTCATTAAACAGGCCACTTGAAGCAGGGCACAACAGGAGCCAATGAGGAAAGGGGCCTTTCCTGGGGAGATGGGGGCCACCACCTCCAGACAGGCTGCAGGCTCTGGAGAAGCTATGCCCTGCTGACTTCTCTTTCTCCCCCAGGGCCTCTACCCGCTGCCCTTGCTCAACAGCGCACTGGAGGACGGGAAGGCCACCTTGACCCCTTCCAATACGCCCCTGGGGCGCAACCTGTCGACTCACCAGAGCTACCCTGTGGTGGCAGGTAGGATGCTGAGGCTCCTGGGCCACTCGGGCCCAGCTGCGAGGGCGGCTGGAGGGCAGGGGAGGGCAGATGTGGCTGGCTGTCAGGAGGAAGGTGTCTGCGGCCCTGGCCTGGAGAGGAGAGGGGGGCTGCTGGCTGGGCCCCCAGATGGGCCAGGGGGCGTGCCTCAGCCTGCCCTGCCCGGGCCTCCTGGCGCCCTCCTGCGGGAACAGGCGGCATCCGCACCCGCGGGCCCGTGGACCCCGGTCTCCCTTGCCCGCTGCCGGCCCACCGAGCCGCGCCCGCCGGAGTCCGCATCCCATGGCTTGTTGTGCATGTGCCCGCCCCGCCATCTCACACCCCTCTCTCCTTGTTGTCTCCCTCCCTCCGGCAGATCCTCATTCACCCTTCGCCATAAAGCAGGAAACCCCCGAGCTGTCCAGTTCTAGCTCCACCCCTTCCTCTTTATCTAGCTCCGCCTTTTTGGATCTACAGCAAGTCGGCGCCGGGGGCCCCGCGGGCGCCTCGGTCCCGCCCTTCAATGCCTTTCCCCATGCTGCCTCCGTGTACGGGCAGTTCACGGGCCAGGCCCTCCTCTCAGGTACGACAGGGAGGTCCCCATGCAGGTACGCGGGGGGAGGGAGGGCCTCGGGCCGGCCCAGGTCCCCGGCCCCTCCTGGGCCAGCACCACCACTTCGCAGCTGTTTCCCGCTACTTGCGGAGGTGGTGGCATTCAGGCGCGGGTCCTGTGCGACCTGGACAGGCTCCGAAGGGACAGCCGCTCTGGGGGTGCCAGGAAATGGTGCAGTCCCCCAGGACCCCGTGGAAGAACAGGGACCCAAAGGCGAGGAGCCAAGTGCTCAAACTGGGAACATTTGGTCTTGGTCTTAAAAGAGTAGAAAATAAAAAGAAGGGGAAGAAGAAAACCACTTAGGGTAAAAGGCAGTGACCCTCGAGACAATTTCTGGATCAAAATTCTAAAAAGGAATGGGGCCAATCCCAGTTGGGCCTCCATAATGTGCCATCCCCATTCGCTCAAGGCAAGGCTCACAGAAGATGCTCCAGCATCTTGCAACAGGGTAACCTGATGCAGATTGACAAATTGAGAGGTGGAGGCCTGGTGGGCCTCCTGTCAGGAACCTTATCTACTGTAAACCATTTAAAGTAGAAGCCACGTTAGAGCCACTTGAAGCAAACCTTGCCTTGCACTGAGGATGAAGGGCCCCTGGAGGAGGGCTGGGCCCTTCTCCCATGGGAGCATGGTGTCCTGCAGCTAAGGCTAAGCTCTGTCTCCCTGACAGAAGGACATCCACCTAGCCAGCCAGGACCTGTGCAGTGCCTAAAACAGTCAAGGTTTGTCTTGGGCACAGACAGAGGCTCCCAGTGAATTCTGAAGGGCATCCACAGAAACGAGCCTATTTCAGGTGTGGACCAACCAGGGAGAAAGCCAGTCAGCCAACTTTCAGCTCAGCACAGGACATGCCTTCCTTATGTCTTCAATATTTAGCTGTCTCCAAGGCATATAGGCATTTAGGGACAGAAAGAATGCCTCCCTACCCTCTGCGCCCAACTTGACCACCCTGAGATGCTTGAGCAGAGACCAGTGCAGGAGGGGAACTTGGGACAGAGAAAACCCAGAGTCAGGCCATCTGGACCCATGGTTTTCAAACATGTTGAACTTCTCAAGTTGTCTTGAAATGAAGTCTTTTTTGGAAGCCAGGTATCCCAATTAGATCAGTGAAGAGCTGTTTGAAGTAGGCCCTTCCCCTAGAGAGCCCTTGGACCTGAAACCACTGCACTGGAGGGCCATGACCTCTACCAGCCCATACAGACCTCTGATTTGAGTCCGTGTATCCTATCTTGTAACTGACCCTAGGTTTTCTCTTTAGCACCTGGAATTGTTTCCCTTCCTTGTGCATCCCTACTTCGAAATCGGGAGGTCCTCTTGGTGAGATGGACATCCATAGTGTGGGCAGTGAGGCAATGTTGAAGGGCTGAAGCGAGGGGAAAAATGTTGGCTCAATTTGCAATTTCAAGAGGATGAAGTCAGCAAAGAGGGGTCATTTGTCTTGACCAAATGACTAAAGATAAACTGTGATCTGAGTGAAATTGTGTCAGACAGAAAGTGGAGGGAGGAAGAGGAGGAAAGTAGAGGAGGATCCTATCTGCTGCAGGGTAGATGGGGTCAGTCACCGGGCGAACTTTTGTGCCAGGAAGTAGGGCAGTGGAGAAGCAGGTACAGACCAGGTTTGATGATGGGAAGCAGTTCCTCCCTGCATGAGTTGCAGAGACCCATGGCAGGGCCAGCTGAGAGAGAGGGAAGGACAGATGGCAGCTGTATGCTGGTACATCAGAGCATACACAACAGCCCAGGGCCAGTTTCCTGACCCTGAGGACCCCACACTCTCTCCCCTCCCCAGCCCAGCACTCTCCTCCCCTCCCCTTTTAAGGCCGCAAGCACAGTCAACCAGGGTCTATCAGCTCCTTGTTTAGTGGACAAGCCCACTCCAGCCAGCCGAAGGACAGGCAGCTTATCCAACCCAGGAGAAAAGGCAGCTGGTCCAGGTGGTCCCCCAGGGAGCAGGCAACCAGATATGCAGTATTGTCATGTCCTGGCAGGTAACCACAAAGCCAGGCCCAGATGCTGCTGAAGTCCCAGGTATGAGCACCCATGGAGACCAATGGCTGGCCCCAGGGCTGGAGATTGAGCCCAGAGGCAAGGGCCCCAAGAAGAGCAAGTGTCCAGGCTTGGAGGGACTGAGGTCCGGGCAGGTGACTGAGAGCAGGAAGCAAGTCAGGATTGTAGTTCACAAAGCCAAGCTACTCCTGCAACTCAGGGACAAGGCAGATGATGGCTGGCCACTGTGCCAACTTAGGCTGTTGGCCTAGAGCTCCTCACATTGTCCAGCTGAGGCCCTGATCAAGGTTGGACCTATACCCCTAGCGTGAGGCTGAGCCCTGGTGGATGGGAAAGCAGAGGATAGGAAGGGAATGAGCTCAAGAGTCTTGGGGGGCTGCAGACTTAGACAAGGTGAAATTTGAAAGAAAGAAAGGAATCTGAGACTGAATACTCATAGGAAATACTGCAGACAGGCTGAGGAGTAACCGCCTGCCAGCAGCATTCCATAATCGGCTCAGCTTATAACCTGCATGAACATTCCCGGCTCCCCTCTGCTCTGTGACCCCAAGGGCCTCCTGCCATCCCTTTACCTGCTTTGCCTGAGCAGCATTGCAAAGCTGGTGGGTCTGTTAGTGTGATGTCGAGGGTGACTTCCTTTCTGAGTCTCAGCTTCCAAGAAAGAGGAAACTTTGGGGAATAGATGGCCCCTGAGATGCCTGGCAGTCCCCTTCTGACAGCCCAGTGCACATCCCAGTGCCAGTCCTGGCACCCTTGCCCTGCCAGTCACACCAAGGCCATTCTTGTCCTGAGGCTCCAAGGCTGACGGCAGCTCAGCTGATCAGAAAGCTTGAAGTTAGGTTTTATCATCAAAGAGCTCATTACCCTCCTCCATTCTTTTGTGCAAAAATTATATTTAGTCCTGCCAAAGAGATTTCTGGGTTGCCATAATTCTCCATGCTATCAGAACAAGATAAGGAATTGAAAAGGGGTCACACAGAGGGCAGACATCAAAGGGGGCAAATGAAATAGTCTGAAGTCACCTCTACCCTCTGCATTCCTCCAGCTAATGTCTTTCCCGCCCTGCTCTGCCTCTCTTTGGAATATTTACCAATGGTCCTGGGGTGCTGGAGTTGTCTTAGACTGTCTCATAGCCAGTCAACATGGGCCTGGGCCTATGTCAGCTTCTTAAAAATCAGGTCACATTGGAAGTGTGTTGAGTGCAGAGGAGATGGAATTACACAAATAAATGATGAAGAGTCTTAAAGAAAGAGGGTGTGTTAGGCCATGATGGAGCATCTCAAGTTCATGGCATCTGGTTTCTAAGAAGGAAGCAAAGTTCTTAGCTTTCTGGAAGGAATATTAGTATTATTTTCCAGTGCTAGGATGGAACCCAGGGCCTTATGCCTGCTAGGGAAGCTCTCTAGCTCTTTTTTTTTTTTGTACCGGGGATTGAACTCAGGAGCACTCAACCTTTGGAGCCACATCTCCAGCCCTATTTTGTATTTTTTTTTTAGAGAAAGGGTCTCACTGAGTTGCTTAGCTCCTCGCTGTTGCTGAGGCTGGCTTTGAACTTGCTATCCTCCTGCCTGAGATTAAAGGCATGCGCCACCACACCCAGCAATTTTTTAATTTTTTTTAAGGAGTTGGGGCAAAGAGTGTTGTGGGCTGTCACAACAGGTCAGAGCAGCACAATTTGTGGGAGGGCCTCCTGGAGAAAGTTTTCCGGAACAGCCAGGTTTCATGGAGGAATGCTTGAGGAGTCTCCTCTGGCATGTGATCCAGAAATCTCTACAATGCTAGGAGGAAATCAGGAGACTACCAAGAGAGGGACATTAAGATATCAGAATATAGGGGAGGGAGAACAAGGAATTCCATTTGCAAGGGCAGTTTGGGAGCTCATGCTCATGGGGCAGGGGTACTTGTGGGTTCAACTGTTGCATACTGGAATATGTGCCCTGGAGTCACCAACTATACAGCACAGCTCCAGAAGCCACAGGGTCAGGAGATTGAAAGCCACAGGGTGAGGTCTGGAGGTGGGGAGTGTGGGACTTCAGGCCACCAGGACCAGAGAAGCACTAGCAGGCAGGTGGCCTGTAAGCCAAGACTGGTCCCCCCACCTGTTCCCAGTCATGGCAGACACAGAGGCTGCCTCAGCATCCTTCCTAACCCAGTGTGCTGGGAAGCCCCTGCCAGCCAAGATAAGGTAAACCCAAGTCACAAGCTCTCATCCAAATTAGCTCCTGTGTGACAGGCAAGAAGATGTGGTTTGGAAAGATTAAGTGATTTTTTCCCTCGTCCATAGTCTGGATCTAGAGGACTCTCCCTCCCACTCCACCTGCCTCACTGGGAGAGAAAGAGGGAAGTTGTCAGGCCTGGTGGGCCACACTACCCTCTTCCATCTCTCCCTCCATGCCACCCTTCCACTTTCACGCCTTTCCTCCCTCTTGTGGTCCCCTGTGCCCGCCCAGGCATTTCACCCAGGGCCAACGGGACTGGGTCTAAGGGTGGATCAGATGGCAGTCTCCTTTATAGGAAGGTTAGGTTTCACCATGGTGTGCTTCTGCCTGTTTCTCCTTCTCTTTCTAAGTATGCTACAATTCCCTTCTCCTTACCTCTCTTTCCAACCCTTTCTTTGACCCTGTTGTGTCATGTGAACAGAGCCCACCTCAAGAATTCTGGTGGGTTCCACCCTGTTTGGTCCAGCACCAGACATGGCCGGACACTGCAGCAAAAGTCAAACAAATTAGAGGGTGGCATTCAGGTAGGACCTTCACATAGCTTTAAATAGCTAACACTGACAGCTCATTTCAAAGGTTGTTCTGTGAGGTCCACTGACATGTGGCCATTTCTAGTATGAGCTCACTGCCCTAATCAGTTTCCATCTGTAGCATGAAAGCCTGGACGTGTGAAGTTTGTTGATGACCTTAGAGTAATAGTATATGGTGTATGAGGCTCATTCTTTCCCATCTTGCACATAGATTAGGGCACATATGTGGCTGGTCCAAGGGCACAGAAGATTAACTTCAGCAGTGGGTTGAGGACCCCAAGTTTTCTGATCCCCAACCTCATCCTTCTGAGGAAGGACAGAGGCTGAGGACACAGGGTTTTAGCCACTGGCCCCTTAGACCAGGCTCCACACGACATACCAGCTCTGCTCCATCATGACTTAGTGCCTGGCCTTGATAAATTGTCACTCTTGCTCTCTGCTGTGTCTCCAAGTGCTTAGAGAAGTGCCCAGTCCACAGTGCTGACTCAGTATTTGTTGGATACATGAGTTGTCCTTGGGGAATCTCCAGAGTGAGAAGACAGGGAGAAGAAATCACTCCCTTGTCCATGGTGTGGACAATTTACTGGGTTCCATAGGCAGACCTCCCATCCCTCATTACCAGGCACCTCTTCAAGGGGCTTCTGGGTGAAGCCCTAGGGGCACCCATGGAAGGAAACCTGGACTAGCAGTGCCACTGAGGAAGTGGACCTGGTAAGTTGGTGGAGAGGGCTCACAGAAAGCCTGTGGAAGTCCTGGAAGAAACTCAGCCCCCATGAGGGAGGCAGAAGGCATTTGGGTCAAATAGTCATAACCTAACACAGACGTCTCAACCAGGAGTGACTTTAATCCCTATTTCTTCCCCACTAGTGATGTACGGCATTATTAGGAGACACTTGGATGTCACATGGGTTGGGAGCTGCTACTGGACTCTAATGGACAGAGGCCAGGGCCACTGCTAAATGTCTACAATGCACAGGACAATCTCACAACAAATAACAACAAACTGTCTAAAATATCAATATTACAGAGATTGAGACCCTATAGACATCATGAACCTAATAATTCATCATACAACGACAGCATTTTGAGAGTGAAATGGACATTAGTAATAAATATGCTGGGACATGGTCAGCACCTGGGCCCACCTGGGCAAACCAGGGTTTATTGTCTCTTTCACAAGAAACGGGGTGAGGCAGATTGTGGTCTGGACCTATAGAACATAGGGGTGATGGAAGAGGGGAACAGGTGAGGGATCCTGGTTGTTGGGCAGTGGGTAGGTGGGAAGAAGGTCACCAGGTCATCTGAGACTCCTAAATGGAAAGCTTTCACTTCCTGATATAGAGGAGAGATAGAGCCAGGGAAAGGGGGTCTTCACAGAGCTCTCCTCTTGTCACCAAGGTGTTGGTATATCCCCCAAGTTACAGTAACATCTGTGTCGCTGAAAATGTTTTCATTTCTTTTTTCAGAAATGCAGTTGACAGATGTGAAACTCTTGGTCACATATAAAAGCTAACTATCTCAGCCACATCTCCTTTTGGTTAGGGATAGGCAGCAGGTTTCATATCCCTTGCATCTCTGATAGATTATATTCACCCAGAAGGCCAAGTCAAGGAAGAAAATCCCCCCATCTCTGGTTCAGTGGAATGAGGGTGGTGATTGATGGGTAATGTCTGCTCTTAGTCCTCCAAGCAGAAGCTGAAGGAGATGCAGAGTCAATGGTCCCTGTGCATTTACTTAGGCCGGTTGTGCCAGCTGCTGTCCTGAGCATGAGGATAATGAAGACTCAGGAACCTAGCCCCTGGCCTCCAGGACCATGACATTTTTGTGGATGAATAAAATAACATATCTGGAGATAAAACCATTGGAGAACAGGGAACAGAACAGTGCTGTTCAAGTGCTGGCTGCGTGGTGAGCCTCTGTTCTGTCAGGGGCAAGAGCTGAGGCTCAGGGGAGGAGGTGGCAATGGCATCAGGGCCTTGCTGAGCTCAAGGAAAGAGGAGACATCAAGCACAGGAACCTCTGAAGATCAACTGATGACTCTGCTGTGTTTCTCCAGGGCGAGAGATGGTGGGGCCCACGCTGCCTGGATACCCACCCCACATCCCCACCAGTGGACAGGGCAGCTATGCCTCTTCTGCCATCGCAGGCATGGTGGCAGGTAAGGGGAGGGGCCGCGCGGTGGGGGGCATCACAGAGGGGGCAGGAGACAGACCAATCCCGTGCATAGGCTTGCCAAAGGGCACTGAAGGATAATGGATCCAAGGGGCACCTTGGACACACCTGGAGAAGATGCCCCACTGCCCTCCTGATTCCTTCACCAAACCCCAGCTTGGCCATTCCTTCCCAGATCCGCCACATCCCTATCATGATGAAAAGGGTGGAGCTGAGACAGACCCATGTTCAAATCCAAGCTCACCAACTTCTTCCGCTAGTTTGGTGGATACTAATGGAGCATACTGGACACTCAGTGGTTTAATTTTGACCTATCTCAGTCTCATCCCTTCTGAGATCTGAATGTTGATGGTGGTGGTGGTGGTGATGATGAAGAAATGATTGAAATCCATTCTCCCATCCCACACTCAACCTGCATGAGCAGGAACCAGGTTCCCAGGTTCTAGGTCTGAGGGTGCCATAGGATACAAGGTGAGCTGGGAGTTTTCATCCTGAGTTAGACTGGCTTGGAATCTTCATGCCGGGCATTTGGGGTTCTTCATCAGTTCTCCTTCAATGTGACCCATACTGTCAAGGTCTGGACAAATGAGGACAATGAGATTTCTCTGAGAAAGTCTCTTTCATCTAGGAGCCACATGAGATAGACCCTGGGATGGATGGGCTAGAGACAGTTCTACTACCCAGAGAGGTCCAGGAGACTTTAGCTGTTGGAGTTCAGAGCATGAGTGAACCCCATGTCAGCCCTGGGCCTGCTTCCATGGCTCTGCACCCAGAGACTTGGCACGTCTATCCAAGCCTACTTCCCTCTGCCGACCACCTGCTCTGGGCACCCTGTGCAAGGCAGGTGGGCTGGGCTCTCCTGGGCAGAGGAGGGGTAGGAGAGGGAGGAGGGAAGGAGGCCCAGTGCTCCCTGGGAACCTGCTGAGCTGGCACTTGTTGCCGCCTGGTTACCGTGGCGATGTGCTTAATGCAGCGTTGAAAATACAGAATACTGACTCCTCTCTCCCTCCTGGCCCCAGACTCCCTCCCTCCCTCCCTTCCTCTTCTGGAGCGTGAAATGAGATTGGTCAAGATAAAAAAGGAAAAGATTCGGTTATTTTTTTAAGAGTGTGGATAATGGGGCCTCTCAATCAAAATCCCAGGCTCCAGTCTGCTCCCCCATCCCCCTTCCAACCCCTCCACCTTCCCCTGCCGCCTGCTCCAGGAGGAGGAAGACACCAAAGAACGAGGTTTTCCTCTTAATTATGAATCATTCCTTGAGGGCAGCCCCAGGGCAAGGGTTCCTGGGGCCCAGTGGCTGACCTGGGAGGTAACTGGAAGCTTGAACCTCTCATCAAAGGGCCCAGGTCTGTTCCAGAAAGGCCTCATCCAGAGCCAGGCTGTGGAGAAGTGCGCGCACACGCGCGCGCACACACACACACACGCACACACACACATGCACACACACACACACAGGACCACATTGACTACAAGTGGATTTTGAGAGGGAGGGAGCTTGCCTTGCACTTGAAGGGCCTCCCAGTATGTGCTGCATGCAAATTAGTTTTCAGAAAATGCAACACTATTTAAATAAATCAGCTGTCTCCTAGATACACCCCTTGTCAATGAATTCTTAAAAGAATTTTGTTTTGTAGAAAAAAATATGTGTCCATCTCTTATCACTGCTTGTGATCTCCCAGTTGACTAAAGGGGGATGACTTCAATTAAAGTCAATAAACTCATGAAGCACCTACAGCATGAATGTAAGGCCATAATAAACGCTTGAAGGAAGGCATGCCAGTGCCATTCTTTAATCCATCATGGAGAGGAGGCAGTGGTCACTGGTTATACACTTGTGCATTCCTGGACCATCATACATGTAACTTCATTTCCCATGTAGTCTTTACCATAGACTGGGAGGCCGATGGTACCCCTGTTTTATAGATGAGCAGACTGAGGCTTAGAAAAACCAATGGTGTGCTTGGGGTCCTCACAATACCAAGCGGCTGAGTTGCTGAAATACAAATCTTGTGATTCCATCTCTAGGGCTCCTTCCACTTCAACAGGCTGCCTCCAACCAGAAACATAAGCTATGGGAAAGTAGCACAGGAAAAGGGTCGGAACACTATGTCTTGTGTCCTTCCCTTTCCATTGCGTCTTCTCTCTTTCTCTCTCTCCCCCCCCCCCCTCTATCTCTCTCTCTCTATCTCTATTCCCTGTCCTCATTTATTTTAATTTGATTCCAGCCTCACTAACACAGTGACCCTCACATCACTTCTAGAGCAGAACCACCATCTCCAGACAGATGAATCCATCCAGCAAACTATTCATTTTTCCATCCATCCATTCATCTTTCCTTCTTTCCATTCATCCTGCCTACCTGTCTGTCCAATCTGTCCAAGCATTCTTCCTTTTTTTTTTTTTTTTTTTTTTTTTTTTTGTGTTGGGATTGAACCCAGGGCCTTGCACTTGCAAGGTAAGCACTCTGCCAACTGAGCTATATCCTCAGCCCCATCCTTCCATTTCTAAGCCATCTTTCCATCCATATATCTTCCTATCTGTTCATCCACCCATTCTTCCATCCCTCTATTCCTCCATCAACTCATCCTTCCACTTTTTTATCCATCTTTCCATCCATATATTTTTCCATCTATCCATCCATCCACCAATTCTTCCCTCCATCCATGTCCATCTTTCTATGTATTCAGCCTTTCATCTATCCACCCATTTATCTTTCCATTCATCCCTCACTCATCCATCTATCCATCCCTCCATCTGTTCAACTACCCATCTTTCCATCCATACATCCATTCTTCCATAAGTCTCTTTGTCCATTTCCCACATATCCCTCCTTTCGTCTGTCCATCTTTCACCTGTCCTTCAGCACCTATCCTTCCTCCAAGCTTTTGTCCATTGATCTAGCCTTTCCTACATTCATCTTTACATTGATCCACCCATGCATCCATCTCTCTGTGTATTTGTTCTTTCCTGCCTCCATCTTTCCTCCTGTCCATCTTTTTGTCATCAGTATTTCTATTATCCACATACCATCTATCCTTGTATCTTTCCATCTGTTCACTACTTTTTCACTTAACAAATACTAGTGAGATTCTATTGTATGGGATGATAGGGATACAGGAGTGCACAAGACATGTTCCTCTATTCATGGAGCATACAACCTAATAGTGGAGAGAAATGAATGAATGAGCATATACCAGAAAATGTGATGATTAATAAAGAGCACAGGGAGAAGAGAAAACTACTTTAGATTGGATGATCAGGGAAAGCCTCTCTGAGAAGGTGTTCAAAGTGGTCAGCCAAGTGATAAACTGGGGCTGACCATCCCTGGTCCCAGAAGAACAGCAAGTGCAAAGGCCCTAAGGCAGGAAGGAACTGGTTTAGCATGACAGCACCCAGAAGGAAGGAGACCATATCAAAGAACAGTGAGCAACTGGGGAAAGCACTACAAGGATGAGGAGATGTTGGTAACAGCAGGGTCAAGTTTTAAAAGACCACTCAGTCCTCTTGGAAAATGGATTGTAGACAGTCAAGAGAGAAAGTGCAGAGGCCAGTTAGGGTGGAGTTGCAGTAGTTCTTGCAAGAGATGCCAGTGGCTTGGACAGCGAAGGAGGGGAAAAGAGACACTGATGATGTGTTTTGGTGGTAGAGCCAACACACACTGCTGGGGAATTGGCAGTAGGGATGAAACAGGAACCAGAAAACGGAGGCATCATGGATTGCTCAGATTTTGGTCATGGCAAACTCCATTGATGATAGTGGGGAGCACAGAGGTGGGGGACTAGGAGAGGAAGAGACCAGTGGGTCCTGCGAGGCCATGTTAGAATGGAGATACCTACAAAGTGCCTGGTTTGGCATATCAGCAGGCACATGACATGCATGTGAAGTCAGAAAAGGATCCTAAGTAGAATCTGAATATCAGCCATTGTGCAGCCCTCTTATTTCATACCAAGGAATTAGATGAGTTCAGGTGAAAGAATAGAAATGGAAGTTCACAGAAGGCTCTCACACCCTCAGAAGGCTTCTCCAAAATCATTTAGAGGTCTAACAGAGAAAGGACCAGCAAAGAGAGTGAGTGGAAGTGACAAGCAAGGAGCAGACCAGGAGTTTGGGCAGCGTGGAACCCAGAGGCACAGAGAGTGGTAAGCTGAGAGGTGGCAAGGTCCTGGAGATAGCAGTGGCCATTGGGGTGATCCAGTCAGAGGCTATGGGAATTGCAGGCCTCCACATGGGAAGGCATAAGCAGAGGCCATGGGGCAGACAGAGGGGCTGATAACCAGTGTGGGCTGTGGGGTGGGAAGAAGTTGGGATTTTTGTTTGTTTTGGTTTTTTGGGAACAAGGGATTTGGCCCAGGGTTTTTTTCCCACTAGCTACATCCCTAGCTCCCCTCCCCAGTATTTTTTTCATTTTGAGACAGAGTCTTGCTTAGTTGCTTAGGGCCTTGCTAAGTTGCTGAGGCTGGCCTAGAACTTGCGATCCTCCTGCCTCAGCTTCTCCAGCCACTGGGATTGTAGGTGTGCGCCACCACCCTGGCAAATTTTTTCCAAGTAGAAAATAGCAGAGTGTGATCCTAGGCCAAAGGGAGCCATGAGTTAGGAAGGGAGAGACAGCTAAAGTAGGAAAGGGGCATGTGCAGGAGCCAGGTGGAAAGGTGAGTGGGTGGGATGCAGAGGAAGGAGGACAGCTTGGCCTTCACAGGTGCAGGACGTTTCGTCCTCCTTGGCTACAGCAGGTGGACAGATCTGGTGGTGGGAAGAGGCCACACCCAGGAGTGTTCCTCTCTAAGCCCCATCCTCCACTCAGACTTCCCTGGGGCTGAGGCCCAGGTGCACAGTGAGTGTGTTAAATGAATGAGTAAGTGTGCGGGTGCGTGGATGCATGAATGAGTGACAAAATGAGGGCAAACACAATGTATTTTCCATCTCTCTTTCGTGTCCTTTGGAGCCTGCAGTATTCAGCTTTAGGAAGGGTAGGGTGAAGGCCAGGCAGGGCAGGACTGTGCTGTGAAGCCAATGTGGAAGGGCCTGAAGCCAGGGAGATGAAGGGGTGCCGCAGTAAGCAGAGCAGTTCAAGGGTGGGTGCATGCCTCCATTCCTCCTGTTCAATGTCTGCTTCTCTTCAAGGAACAGCCGCCACTGGCCCCAACCCAGCCCTAAGACTGGTTGCATGACTGATTTGAGCCTCCGTGGAACTTTACTTAGCACCTGTTTCATGGGAGACTAATTAAAAAGCAAACATTTACTGAGTGCTTCTTGTATGCCAAGCATGATTATATATTATGTATTATCTTGTTTAACCCCAGAAGACAGGGGCAATAATTTGCCCCCTTTGATAAGAGGGAAACAAGGCTCAGAGAGGCTAAGTGACTTATCCAAGGCTATAGAGCCAGGAAGTGAGAGATGGGGATTTGACTTCAGACAGCCTGGGAAGAAGATGAGGAACCGTAGAAAGCACTTAGCTCGCAATCACAGATGAGTTTCTAAAAGGCTGTGTGGATATTCGCTGGGTCTCAGGGTTGGCAGGAACCTGGCTTTGTAAATGACATTATCTCATCAGTGATATAGGAACCATCTGGAATTTAGGATCAAGTGTTCTAAGGTCAAGTCCTGCCTTGCCATTTATCTGCAGTGTAATTTGAGGCAAATTACTTGATCCTGCTGACTCCAGGGTCCTAGTCTATAAACTGGCTGTATGGGCGAGTGCCACATGGGGCGGTTGTGAAAACAGAAGGGCTTCACTCCACCAAGAGCCAGTGATGGTCATCATGGCGGGCAGCCTGACCTTGTTGCTGCTGTGTAAGAGATTTCTTAAGTAATTCCTTTGGGAATGATTCCTGTGGGGAAGCTATGGATCTTCTCACAGAGGAGGTGATCTGATCTACTTTGTGTAAATAAATTCATGCCCTGGGTTTGCTTAAAGTGGTGACGAATTCTCAGTGAGTTCCAGAACACAGTGTCCCCAAGAGCTCGATGCCCTCCAGGCTCCTCCCTCTTCTCCTGCCTTAGTCCTCAGCACCTCCTGTACATACAGAGGGACACACCCTCCACAAACCTCCTCCTGGGGAGGCTAGCGAGTGAGTTCTCAATCTTCCACTGCTAGCCCCTCTTCCCTGCCCGCTGCCATGGATCCCTCTGCGAAGTCCCTTATGCAGAAGGTCCAGGCAGCAGAAGCAGGACTAGAATCTGGGCCCTACACCCCCAGCACAGCTTCCACACTCCACCAGGCCCTCCAGCTGTGTGAGCTTCTGCAGGTCCCACAGACTCAGTTTCTTTCTCTGTAAAATGGGGTTAGTAATAGTGTCTGCCTCCTGGGGCTCCTTTGAGGGCTATGGCTTTTCAGTGTCAGCAGCACCTCGGGTACCTGGAGAACAGGGCACTGCCCCAGTTGACTCCAGACTGTGTGGTTCCCCACGGGATGCTGAAGGGGCCTTTGAGCTGTGCCTTTCCATGCCACTCACCCTCTGCCAGCCCCAGCCCCACCTTGGAGCCGTCCTCCTCACAGGCCTCTCACCTGTGCCTCCAACAGGAAGTGAATACTCTGGCAACACCTATGGCCACACCCCCTACTCCTCCTACAGCGAGGCCTGGCGCTTCCCCAACTCCAGCTTGCTGAGTAAGTCACTGGGGCCTGGCAGGCCCTCTGCTGGGCAGGGTGGGGTGGGAGGGGCACAGCCAGGCCTGGAGTAGTTGGAGCACAGTGGGAGGCCCCAGGTTAGACCAAAGCCTGGGGAGACATGTGTCCTTGTGGCAGAAGACAGTACAGGAGGGCAGTCTTTGGGGGAAGAAGGCAGAAGCCAGGACCTTCCTGGCTTTGATCTCTCTCCTACTCCCCAAGGCCCTAAGTCTTTGTTTGGCTTAAGATTCAGAGTTGAGACCTTGAAGAGAGGGCAGGGGTGGACTCAAGAAAAGCCTAAGAGAGGCCTGCTGCTGCAGGGCTTGCCCTCCCACCATGGCCACACTGATTCAGCCCCTCTAGGCCACACTGCTGCACTTCTTCCTTGGAGCTGATTTCAGAACACTGTCCTGTCCCTCATCAACCATCTAAATGGGTCACAGATATTCCTGACTTGACACCAAAGCCCTTAGCGGGAATCCTCATTCCTTCAGGTTCGCCATATTTGGTTTGAGAACTGGACAGCATGCAGGGTTGAGGCCCAGAGAAAGAGTGGCTTCAGTGAGCTTCAAGGTCCACCGTCTCTGGCCATCAGACCCTGGGTTGGGGAAAAATGCAGGCCCACAATGGGGGAAATTTGAGGGCTTCCACTAGGGCTTCCCTGAGTGGTGGCCTTGAGGGTATTAGAGCAGACCTAAGCCAGAGAGAAGCAGTGGCCAACCTCACAGGCACTACATTCCCCATGACCTCTGCTGCTGTTACCTCTGGGCATTCCAGAAATGACTGGAAGAGTACTGACCTGGGCTCTGTTTGCATATGTCTGTAACTCCAGGCCACCTCTTGGTTCACCTTGGCCAGAAAGGACAAGGGCAACGAGATGTGCTGGGGTCAGGGGTCAGGGAACTGTCCTGCTAAGCCTCCCCAAGCTGCCATCCAACAGGTGCGGGAGCCCACTGCAGGCCCTCAAGCCCAGGCCTCCTTGGCCAGTTGGGAATCTCATCCCCCTGGGCATTAAGAGGAAGATCCTGTGACCTGCAGTTGGTGCTTGATTCTTGGGCTCCCATGGGCCCCTGCTCCCTCTTGCCCTCTCCCTGCCACCAAGGTGTTGAAGGTCAAGCAGGGGGAGGGGCCAAGGTGACAGGCTCTCATTCTGGCCAGCAACTCAGAGGTGAGGCAGGAGAAGGAGGAAACAGGGCTGCAGAGGAGTTAATCTTTGATGATCAGATTGGCCAGGGAATGAATGATTAACTGGAGCTGTCTTAGAGGTCAGCAGATGCTGGGAAGGCCCCCTGCCACCTCCCCTCTGACCGTCAGTGTTGTTGTTGTTTTTTTCAACATGTCCAGGTTCCCCCTATTATTACAGTTCCACATCAAGGCCGAGTGTGCCGCCCACCACTGCCACGGCCTTTGACCATCTGTAATTGCCATGAGGACAGTGGGAGCGACCAGGCAGCCCGAGGACTCAGCCTGGGACAGGCCCCAGAGAGTCACACAAAGGAATCTTTATTTATTACATGAAAAATAACCACAAGTCCAGCACAGCGGCTCACTCCCTGTGTGGTTAATTTAACCAACCATGAAAGACAGGATGACCTTGGAGACGGCCAAACTGTCCTCCAGGACTCCTTAATGGGGACAGGAGTTCAATGGAAAGAGGACCATCCCGTACCAAAAGACAGAATTGGAGAAGAAACGTTCCCTGGCTGGTAGCCACCAAAGAAGAGAAGAAAGAGCCCTGAGGAGCCAGAGGGGATGCAGATGGGCCTGCTGGGCCTGCAGGGGGCCTATGGGCACACGCATGGCTCTGTCATCAACACAGCTCCAACAGACGTGGACTGTAAGCAAGTCCTTCTGCCCACAGATCCAGCCTGGTTCCAAGGCTCTCCCCAACAGGCACCCTGATCCCCTCCCTCAGCCTCTGCCACTACTGACTCTTCCTGCTCCATCTCCTGGGCATGGGCTGAGAGCTGCTATTCGGTCACCCCCCCATCTGTTGCCAGCTGACCCCTGCTCCACCTGCTGCTCTTCAAGTACCAGCCTCTCCTCCAGTGGCTCATCTCTTTGGCAGCTGCCATCCGCCAGTCCAGCCAGAAGCAGCTGAGGACAGACATTCCACAGGGCCTGGGCCCTGGGAGGTGAGGTGTGGCCCTACCCAGGGCAGAACCAGGCGGAATGGCAGGAAAGGCCAAAGAGAGGACACTCCCCTTCCCAGCTGCTCCTGCCAAGTCACGTGAGCTACTCTCAGCCCTCCCACAGCAGCCAGAAGACACCTGAGGCAGCCCCCAAGGCCCAACTGTAAATACTGTAAATGAAGCTCTGGTGGGTCGAGCTTCCCTCTTTCCACCCCCAGACTTTGGCCTCTGAGTGAATTGTCTCCCAGCACCTTGGGCTTCTCTCCTAGATGCTTCTTTCTTTTTTAAAGAAACCCACCATTACTACATGACTCAATAAACCATTACTCTTCCTCTCAGGTTTTGGGGTCAGCTGGGGCTGGGGCTGGGGCTGGGCTTCCTCCCCAGAACCTCAGCACTCACTCTGGGGCTGTGGGTTGGAAGGGACCATCTAATGCCTCATGACCCTGACTTAGCATCTCCCTCTGCTCTTAATAGATGTCCAAGGCTGGGGAAAGTAGTTATCCCAAGCGTTGCGTTCTTCCACTCTGACTAAATATGAGGATGAAACAAGCTCTGGTGTGGGGCAGGGTCATCATGCGCTTCCCATAAACACTTGCAGTTGGTATTGAGGAAGCCCCAGTGTCCATGGCCCCAGTGAGGAAGGATCTGGGGATCTCTTCAAAGTGGGAACCATAAGATCAGCTCTTGTGGGCCCTGCAGTGCTTGAGGAAGGAGGGGAAGACTGGGCGTCGTGTATGTGTGTCTGGGATCACGTAGGAGAAACCAAGGCCTGGGGAAGGATGAAGTGCCTAAGATAGATGGTGGGGGATTCAGTCGAGTCTTCTTCTGCCTACTCCAGCACTTTCACCCAATACCCAGGCCCCTGCCAGGGATGCCAGAGCCTTTTTTGCACCCAATGGAGGTTGTAGGGCCCTCGTGGTGGGCCTGGTTTCTTTTCATTCAGTTCTAAAGCTTTGGCTGGGCAAAGGCAAGGTACAGGGTGGCAGGCTCAGGAGTGGGTGCAGGAGGCTGCATGGCCTTAGCACAACCCCCTGTAGGAAATTTGGGAGAACAGAGGGAGGTCCAAGAAGGTGTTTGGTCCACTGGGTGCTGTCTGCATGGTCCTCTTCTCCATGTGGGACCCAGCTGGAGCCACAGGCCAGGCTGCAGCCAGGCTACTCAGGTTAACATGGATGCCTGGGTGGACCACAGCTGGGCTTGAGTGGATGGAAGGGGGATTCCTCGTCCCACCCAGGAACCCACAGCAGAGAGGACCGAGGTGGAGAGACAGGGCCATCACCTCCTCAGACCCCCTCAAGGAAAGGCCAGGGAGGCTGCAGGGCAAGGGCCATGAGCACAGGCCATGAGGAGGGGACTCCTCCCTTGAAGAACACCTGTCCCCATGTCTTTAGAGGGGATTTGAAGGGAGGCTCAGTTCTCAATGGCAGGGCTTCCCTCCAGCTATGAGCATGGCGGCAGGACCTGGAAGCCCTGATATCTGAGGCTCTTTATGACCCTGGACCACTGGGTTCCTGAGAGCCCTAAGATAGCCCCTCACCCCAAATCACTCTGAGATGTGTCTTGTCCTAGGAGCCTACCCATCACATAGGAATTCACACCTTCACGTCCCTAGCAGACCCTCTTCAGATGACGGAGGGACTGGAGCAGTCCTTCTGCTGCAGTGATCTTGGAGCAAAGCTCTCCTTCCTTTCTCTGATCTGAGCTAGTCACCCCAAGATGCCTGTCTCAGAGCAGGTGTTTGTGGCTGTGCTGTGTGACCCAGGGGCACAAGTTGTGGCCAGGGCCTCCACAGATATTCCACCCCAGCAGAAATCACAGGTTCCCTTCAGAAAATAGAGTCATGCCTGTGTTGGGTGAGAGGCAGTTTGAGGTACCTTGGCACTGGAATGGTGTTGGGAGAAGTCTGGTGGCCTATGAGAAAGGATTTGGGGACAAGGACTGGGGGGGGGCATGTAGGAGGCTGCTGGGGCTGGGCTGGAAGGTCACATTTGGCCTGCATGTGCAGGAGCCTGGCTCGCTATAGTCAGGGCCCCGGTTTCAGTGGGGCATTGGAGAAGGCGTTGGCAGGAGAACTGGGGAGAGATGAGCCTGAGACATTCCCAAGTCATCTTGTCCCCTCCCATGGCACCTGGAACAGTTGCTTCCACTGCCCAGTTTTCCAGGCTGCCCTCCTGGTCTGGCATTCCTCCCTCCTCCCCTCTGGGCCTCCCTGCTCCTAGCCTGGCCAGGTCAGCCAGGGGCACCAGGAGCTGGCAGAAAGTCCGTGTGAACAGGCAACCCCCAAAGATCAGGCCATGGGTTTCTTGGTGGAGGACAGAGCTGCTGTGGCCCTCTGGCCCCGCCCAAAGCCCCATGAGGGTGAGGAGAAGGGGGACTCCAGGAGTCCCCACCTCCAAGGCCAGCCCCAGGCTAGATCTAAGTCCTCCCTTGCCCCACCTTCTCCCACTCTTCCAAAATTCTTGCCAGGGGTTGTTACTTAGAATCCAGTGTTTCCTGCCAGGCAAAAGCAGTGACAGCCACAGACCACACACCCTGACAGAGGACACCAGATGAGAGAGTTGCAGGCCCCTGCTAAGGTGTTTAAGGCAGATCCTTGGAGGGTGAGCATAGGAACAGGGTGTGGGGATCTTCTGCCCACCATCAGTGGGTCCATGTCTCAGCATCCATGTCTGTCAGGGGCAGGAACAGCCGGAGGGCACTGTGGCTCCCTCCTGGGTCCTTCCTTCCCCACTGCTGACCAGCCCCTGCCCTCTCTCAGCCTCAGAAGTGACAGTACCCTTCCCCTAGGCCTTGTTTCTTTCTGTGCATGAAGCTCAGTCACCTGCTCTGCTGTCTTTGATTCTGATCATGGATGCCATTTTGCTCTTGGAAACTGAGATGGAGAAATATAACTTTGTCACCTTCATTCAACCAGTTAACAGAAGAGCTGAGACCACAGCCCAACCCCTGCCAGGGGCCTATTCTGAGGTTTCAGGGACCTAGATGTGGCCAGGCAGGCCCAAGACCTCCCCCCACATCTTTAGAGCCAGAAAGTATTCCTGCCTGTTGGGGGGCTGGTGGCGCCTCGGCAACTGCACTCTGACATCAGAGACATGGTTCTGGAGACAGGACCCCATGTCCAACAAAGACTGCCTCCCCTCACTCTTCCCTCTACTTCCATTTTAGTTCCTTATCCCATCCCTTCTTCTGCTGAGCTGGAAGTAATTACTGCTTTCCTCCCCATGTGGCAGACCTCTGGGTGCCTGGAAGAGATGTTAAATGTTTGGGAAGAGCTTGGAGTTTGGGAAATGGCAGGACACCTACCTCTCCCTCTCCCTCTCTTGGCCTCTTGTCTTTTCCTTGCTTTCTTCTCTTCCTTTGGCTCTTTGGGGACAGTACTTCTGGATGGCAGACCCCTGTCCCCAGGGTTCCCTGCCTTGCTCATGCACACACCACGCCATCAGCCTCACCTCTACATCTCACTGCCCCCAGAACTGCCAGGGTGCAGGGCCTGGCTCTTCCTCCTGGAAGAGGCCACTTGGAGGCAGCTGGACAGGTCTCTCCTCCCTTCCAGGCAGCCTTACCCCTGAACAACCCCTTTCTCTCACTCTTGAGAAGCAGTGCAGGCTAAGACCAGGCTGCGGAGAAGGTGCCCTGACTTTGGGGGTGAGGGGTGCAGCCAGGCAGGGGAGGGGAGGCAGCCCACTCCTCCTCCTCTGTGCCCTGTGGCAGCGGGCCAGGCTGGGGGTGAAGCGCAGCCTGCAGCTCTCCCAGGGAAATGTGATTTCCCTTGAGTGAAGCGGACTGTGCAGTGTGGAAATTGGCTCTTTTCTGAGCGAGTGGCGGCTGTTGCTGCAGAGTCGGGCGGGCTGAGGCCCGCGGGAGGCCGCGCTGGCCCCTGGAGTGAGCCGGGAGCAGCCATGTGCTGAGAACTCATTAGGGATAAATCAAACTAGTAACAGCACGAAGCCAGCACCCGCCCCTCCTCACGCCTCCCTTCACCCCCTCCAGGCCCCCACTACCCTCCTCCTCCATGGTGGTCCTCTCCCACCCAACTCCCTCCTGCCTTCTCCCCAGCCAGGGCACCCTCCCCACTCCCACCCAGAGAACCCTCCCCTGGCCAGAGCACCCACCCCTAACCAAGGCACCCTCCCCTCTAACCAGGGCACCCAGAAGGGAGAACCAGCTAGGGCACCCCCCTCCAGCCAGGGCATCCTACACACCCCCACCCAGAGAACCCTCCTCCTGCTAAGGCACCCTCCTACAGCCAGGGCACTCTCCCCCAGTCAGGGCACCCTCAACTCCAACCAGGGCACCCTCCCCCAGGCCCAGGAGCCTGAGCTCACACAGGTGTGCACATCCACCTGGGCATACGCACACCATCACCCACCTGCTGCCCAAACTCCAGGAATGGTCCTTGAATGCAAAGCATTTTCATGTACCAATCCAGCTTTTTCTATTTTGTATTGCTTTGCTCTTGGGGGCCGCGAGGCCTTGGGAGCAAGTCTAACTGTTGGCGCCAGGCCTTGCCAGGAGCACAAGTTGGGAGGCTATCTTCCCACACCTGGGGCATCCTCATCTCCACCCGCCTTTTTGTCCCCTGCATGGGCTCCCTGGGGACCCAAAGGGGGAGGCTTCCCACATATGTCCCCCTGGGGGGACCAAGAACATCCCAAAGCCTCACAGCAGCAGGAAAGAAAATGTCCTTAAAACGGATGAGCTTAGTCAAAATGGAAGCTCATTTCCCACAGAAGGAGAAAGGCAGTGAAAGAAAAAGGGAACAGTGTCTGTCTGTTATCCCAGGGATTGGACTGTGGGTGCCTCTGGAGCCTGTTGGTTACTGTCACCATAAGGCCCTGGTCATCACCTTCATCCTCCCAAGGTCCCTATTGGAAGTGGCAAGGGATGTGGCTAAAGGAACCCAGAGTGTATGATGTGACCATCTTTGTCCCTCCTGCTGGGGACCCAGGAGGGTCCTACTCAGTTTCCTCAATTGTAAAATGCAAGGCTTGCCCCCAAATGACCTCCCTTTACTGGGGTCAGTGAAAAGCCCCAAGGGCCTCCTCTGACTGGTCTAGGGATAAGTATGAAACTCTTTCTCCCAAATTCCCCAGGTAACTTTCCATCAGGCAAACACCATATTTCCATATTTGGAATCTGGTTTCTGTTTGGAGCATGGCCAGAAGCCACCTCACCCACCCAGGTGGACATTGGAACTCTGACTTAGTTTGGAAAACTATAGCCAGGCTTCTCAGAAATTCCAGAATGGGGCAGAAACCAAAGGGTCTGAGGATTGTGCTTTGTCCCCACATTAACGGGGGGGACACATGCATTCAGGTGTCCTCTGTGGACCACCTACTAGGGCCACCCGCTCTGGTAGGTACCTGGGAGAAAACATGAATCCAGCAGGAGCCACCTTCTCCCCCCTTTCTAAAAAGAACACCTCAGAGCTTAGGAGCAAGACCTGCACATAGGGGCTGGGTTGAGAATGTGTGAGGCACTGGGTTCAAATGTCAGCACCACATACAAATAAACAAATTAAATAAATGTCCATCAACAACTAAAAAATATTAAAAAGAAAAAAAAAAAAAAGGACTGTACAGAGCCAGAGAGGAGCAGTATGGGACAAGAGGAAAGACTGCCAGGCTTCTGAGAACACTGCAAACTCCACACTCCCCTGCCAGGCCCTGCCCTGGTGTCCCCATGAGGAGCACGGCTGTGGGCAGGTCTCAAGCCTTGGGCCTGGCCATTCCATCTCTTCCTGGAATGGGCTACTCCCCTGGTCTGCATGCCCGTGTCCCAAGGAAGACCCAAAAATGTCAGTGTCCTCCCCAAACACCCTCCTGCCCCATCCCAAGTATACCTTCCAGCCTTGCCCAGCTGGCTAACTGGGCAGGAAGCCTGGCACCCCGGGGCCTGTGCCTCCGGGAGCTACTCTCTGTACTCCTGGGTAGTGGGGTGCAGTGGGTGCTTAGAGCCTGAACACAAACCAGAGGTGCCCTTAGCTGCACATCGTGGCTGGTCCCCCTCCTTCCCTTCTGACAGATCCTGCTCCACCAGGGTGGGCTGGTCCACTCCCTGACCAAAAGTCCATGGGCCCAGAGGGGAGAAGGAGAGAAGGCCACTGGGGGAGATGGCCATGACAAGCCAGGGAAGGAGAATGGGGGTGCCCTGGACAGCACCTGGCTGAGTCTAGGACCATGGGATGGTGGCAGTGATGCAGGCCCTGGGAATAGGCCCCACTCCTGGTCCCCTCCCTAGGTGCATTTCCTCAGGGCTCTACTTGGAGGATGTGGGGTTGGGGCTTAGGGGCTGGGATACAAAGATGGCAGGGGGTTGCAGCCCCTGAATACCCAAGGGAGGGAGAGGGGAGCCAGAGGAGCGGGAGCAGGTGCCATCTCCAGCAGCCAGCCTGGGGAGGGGATGTGGGGGGTGCCCAGACCCTGGCCAAGGCTCAGGGCCCATCTGAGCATGTCGCCTGCTAAGGAGGAGCAGGGGCGGGGGAGGGGAGGGCGGGGAGGTGAATAAATAATAGGAAATAAAACTTCATGAAGCAGAAAATAAAAGGCAGATTATACAGATGTGGCAATTTGAAGGATCATTGCCTCTGTCCTCTTTTTAACTGCTGCATCTGGAGTTTTGAAGCGGCTTAGCCTCTCCCTCCCTCTGCCAGGTCCCTGCCTGGCTGGAGGCCCCCACAGGCCAAGGTGGGAGTGGGGACAGCACCTCGATGTCCGCCGGAGGCTCTTCCTGGCTCCACGCACAGCCGCTCAGCTTGGACCAGGGTGAGCCAGGTGAGGGTGTGGCTCTGTCCTATGTACCTTCCTGGGACAGGAAGGGCAGCCTTGTGAGTGCGTTGGTGTGTGGGTGAGCACAGAGGGCCTGTGATGAGTGTGGGCCAGCAGGGACAAGAGTGCGTCCCTAGGGGGACGGTCAGTCTGAGAAAGGAACCAGGGCAAGAGAGGGTCTGGAGGACCCCCGACGGGGGGGCCTTGCAGCTTCTTCCCTCTTTGTCAGAACTCATTTGTCAGGCAGTGTGCCAGGTGCCATATAAGCAGCCATGGTCCCTGCCCCTAAGGAATGTCCAACCTAAGTCACAGACACATGGACATTTTGTTGATTTTATTTTAAATATTGATGTACTCCCACCTTGCTCCAGGGAGGAGTTCACACAGCTCGTAGGAAATGCATCCAATAAATTAGTAAGATATGATTTAAAAAGAAAGCATCAGGACCTAGGAAACAGCATGTGCAGGTCGGTGGGTGGCAAGCAGCAGCAAAGTCAAGCTGGAGACTGGCCTTGCTCTCCCCATGGTTGAGGGAGAAGGCCACCACGGTCACAGCCGGGCTCTGGTTCAGGAGAAGACAGTGTCCCAGGCCTCAGGAGTGGCACTTTTGCTCACACTCACCTCTAAATGAAAGAATTCACCCTGGCCCTGGTATAGGGGACTAGGCACAGATGATCCCTCAGATCCCTGAGCTGGTCCTTCCCCAAGACCATCCTGTGCAGTGTTCAGCTCTCCCTGTATGAACTGCCCAGTCTGTCCAAGGGAGAGCGTTAAAGTCCAGAACGTCCTGAGCAAAGAAGGACTTGTATCCTTCAACCCTGCCTTCTGCACCCGCACTCCTTTCCAGCAGGTTGGGTTGTTTCAGGCAAGGTCTCACTAAGTTGCTTAAGTTCTTACTAAGTTGCTGAGGCTGGCTTCGAGTTTGTAGGCTTAGGTCTCAGCCTCAGCAGGGATTACAGACATGCACCACTACACCCGGCTTTCCAGTGGATTTGGACCACAGATTTGGCACCTGGCCATGACCTGAATCTCAGAGGAAAGACTAGTAGCTGAAGTCAAGTTGCCAAGTCTGGTCCAACCCAGGCTGAGGACAGTGCCTACCTCAGGGGTCAGGGGAGAAAGACATGGAAAGACTGTTCTGAAGACCCTGAATCAGGGAGTCATCCCATCTCTGTTTATGTACCTCCTACCAACCCTGTGTCATGGGGACAAAGAGATCAGAAAGCCGGAAGTCTATCCTGATAGCAAAGGTGAGGCAAAAAAGCCCGTCTGGGTCAAATCTCCTTGTGGGTCCTGGTGAGTTGTCTTTCAAAGCAATGGACAAACCATCACAGTATCAGACATACAGATGGGACAATCAGGATGTTACTGTTGGGATATCCATTCGAAGTCCAGGTCCTTGGTATCCCAAAGAAAGCATTGAGCAGGACACATAGAAGTACCAGTCAAGTGCAGACTTATTGAAGGTGACGGTAGCACTTCCTGAGGTAGACCAGAGTGGATCCAGCAAGAAAGAGAGGCTCAAGCCCTCATTGTCTGGAAAACTAGAGTCTTACATCCTAAACTGTGCAGCGTTCTCCTCCTTATACAGACCTGATTTAAGATCTTACCCCATTTTCTCCCATTAGTCATCTTATGATACCTGATTAGAATATTTTCCAATTTTCTCTCCATTAGTTACTTTAGAAAACCTAATTAGAACACTGTCCACTTTACCCCCATTGGTCATTTTAAAACTTGAACCTGAGGTGGAAGTTGTCATAGTGATAAGTGCTCAGTGGTGGGAGATGTCCTGGTCATGCCCTCAGTGGCAGGAGTTGTCATGGTAATGGGATTTGTTGTAAATAGGGACAGGACTCCTTGTGTCCTTGTCTTGTCCCCCAGTGGCCTCTTTCTTATATCCTGTCTCCACCATCTTGCTGTCACTGAACTCCTACTTAACAAAGAGAGGAAGGTCTGGGACAGAAGACATCAAGTTCAGTCTTAAAGGTAATAAGTAACACCTGTGCATACTTACAGCTGCCAGAAGGATTTACTGAGGAGCCATGGCTTGCAGACAGAGCTCGAGGTCCACAACTCAGAACAGAGATCAAGGCTGAAGGCTCTGATCTGGATACTTCTCTCATGAGCTATCCCAGAAGCCCTGAAGTTGGCTAGGTAGGACCTCTTGTGTGGAAGGACTGAGTTTAGGGTATGCAGCAGGAAAAAGGAAGGCTGGAAAGACAGAAAAAGAACATGCAAGAAAGCTTGAGAAGAACAGGAGAATAAGGTGGCTGGAGGCCCAGAGAGGATGAAGTTTGGAGATGTACATCCTCTCATCTCTAGATGTCAGGCCCTGAAACAGCCTTGAGGGTGCCATGGAAACCAACACCCCCATTTCCCAAAGGTTATGTTCTTCTGGAAGCAGAAAAACAAATGAGAAAGAGAAGAGAGTGGGGAGGGGAGCTTCATGTGACAGGGAGTAACTGGAAGAGAACATCTAGGAAGGCTTCATCTGAATATTAGTTGGGTTTTCTCCTAATCTCTCCTCCTAACCTATCCTATGGCTATGAGAATTTCTCAGTAGATGGTGCCAGTCCCTGTCCCACCATCCCCCAGGTGGGCTTTTATTATTCAGCCCCTGGCCTTGGTTTTAGTGATGGGGTCAGGTATGGGCTCGTAGTCCAAGGCAGGCAGTGGCTCAAGGAGACTCTATTTCTGAATTGAGCTCAAAATGTCCAGAATGAAGGTCATCTCTATCTGCTAGATTTGCACAAGAAGAGGGATATTGGGAACAACTGAGGCCATCTTGGTACCGTGAGGGTTGCTCCTGCCTCCTAGGCCTGGAAAATGAAACCCCAGAAGAATAAGAGAGAAATAGGGTACTGGTCCCATGTGCAGCCTGGATTAAACTTCACCAGGGCATAGATCATCCAGTCATTGGATCCAATGGATCCTGCTAAGCTCATCTGAGCAAAATTCACTTCTTGCAACCTCCAGATGGGGGAGAGCCCCAGGCAGAGGCCCAGCTTGGAACAGAATGGTATGTTGGAGGGTAAGCCCTAAGCTGGAGCCCAGAGGAGGAGGAAGGGTGCCCAGGTGAGTCTGGCGGGCTGGGTACTAATAGCTAAGCTACTAGGCTCAACTCCTGGGCCAGGCATTGTCCCCAGGTGTTTACATGCATGATCTCACTCCATCCCACGAGGTGCCTATGAGGTAGGTGTCACATTATCCTCATTTTATAGAAAAGCAAACCAGAGCAGAGTCCAGGGAACCAGACCATAGTCAGTCAGCTGGAACACATGCAGCTGGGATTCAACCCTAGGCAGCCCGACTCCAGGGCCCAACCCCCCAGGCCAGGTCATCTAGGCCTCGGGCAGGGTTGAGCAGGTCTTGTGGCCGCAAGGCCAAAAGTTGCTAGGAGGTGCAGAGGGATGAAGGCTCAGAAGATATTGAATCTGAAGTCCATCGGTGGCCCCAGGGGTGGCATTTCAGAGAGGGGTGAGGTGGACACAATTGGTAAGGTGTGAGTGACAGCCACTGGGAACAGGAACCAGGTGAGGGAAAAGGTTGGCAAGGACCAGCACCCGGGGAGCTAGGTTGGCACAGAAATGAGGCGAGCAGGAAGCAGCAGACTCTGACTCAAGTTATTTGTTTCCTTGTTTGACCGTACTTGGCGTTTGTAAGGCACGATGATGCAGTGAGCAGACAGTGGGCCAAAGAACCCTGGCAGAGCCCTGAGGAGAGGGTACCACACGGGGCGGCCAAGGGATGGTGCTGGTCAGGCACACAGACAGCACCTCTTCTTCTGAGAAGGGAGAGGAGGCGAAAGGGCAGGGGTGTACACAGAAACCCAGGAGAACTGGAGATGAAGGTTTGGAGGTGGGAGGCAGAGAGCAGCCATGCACGAAACCCTGACATTCCTGTGAACACCCGCTCAGGTGAGGTGGGAGGGCAGAGAAGAGCAAGGGCAGGTGCACCCGGATGGTCCTGAGGCCCCAGACTCTTGTCCTTACTTTTTCCTTTTTAATTTTTAAAAACCCTGGAACAATTAAAGATTTATATGAAAGTTGCACAAATAGTCCTGACCATATTCACACCCTACCACTGGCTTTACTTTATTTTACCTTAAAGCAAAACTCCTCAGCCATAGGCCTGCCACTCATCTGCTTCAACATTGTGCTGCGGTGCGCATGCACACATACACACCTCTCTCTCCCTGCCCCTCTTTCTCTCTCTCTCCTTGGTGTCTCTGAATACCCTTTCCCATTGGACTCAGTGCTCCTACAGGCTCTGCTTCCTCAGCCTCTCACCCTGACCCTCCAACCCAGCCCCTTTCAGCCCACACAGCCCCTTGTTTCCTTCTGCTGGGGACTCGGAGCCCCCAAGGAGTGGCCCAAGGCCTTGGGCCATGGCCATCTTTTCCTCTTCTTTGGTGCTGGCAAACAACGCCATCAGCAGTCAGCCAGCTGAGCAGCCATCAGGACAAAGGAAGAGGTTACATGGGATATTAACCTGGGTCATAGCGGTCCCAGGTCCATAGGCTGAGCTTCCATAGATGGGACAGGAAGAACTGGAGCCCAACCTCAACCCCCTTACCAGCCTGGGCTCATCAGAATGAACCTCTTGCTCACCACCCCCTGCCACTATATAGACAGGAGAAGAGGGTAGGGTGGAGACAAGGTCGGACAGTGACCTGTGATGGTCGGGTCTGTTCCACACCTGGGACTAGGACTGGGGGTCACTCTGCTTCACTTTCTTGGGTAACCAGGAGTTTCCTATGGGGAGTTCCAGGCTGCCTCCACAGGCTACAGAACTTCCTCCACTACATCAGCAGAAATCCATCCATGTTCCAGTCCTTGGATTGGAAGATCCTACCCCACTGGCCACTGTGAGCTTGGGGAGTGGAAGGTTCTGGTTATGAAGATGGCCCAAGGGCCACAGACTAACTTCCTGCCCCTCAGTGATCACAGCTCTGGCCAAGCACCTGAGCAACCAGAGCCACGAAGATGCAAGCCCGCCCTCCAGTGGCCATATGTTACAACTGCATCCCCACCCTGCCTCCACCTCTGCACCAGGACCTGGCCCAATTGACCCTGTGAGACCAGGCAGCCAGCCATCCCATCCTGAAGGCTTCACTTGCCCCAGTGAAAGGGAGTTGCAGGTCCTATATGAGCAAAAAAGCATCAGAGCAAAGCATCACACATGTGCAGACTGACCTCCACCTTTTATTCTGGTGTCAAAAACAAGGATACATGTTCCATGAGGTCAAAGAAGCTACAATCGGTCCCTTAGCTTGAGAACATCAGTCCTGGACTAAGTCATTTCCACCTGATGCTACGTCTCCACCTTAGCAAAATGTGACAACTGGACTCTCAAGTGGCTGTTAACTGCTACTTTGCCTCAGTTACCTAAGGAGCTTTAAATGTATGTACCAATTGCCCTGACCAGCCTACTGAGCCAGAATCCCTGGAGTGAGGCAGGACTGTGGCTTTTCTAGCATGCTTCTCCAGCAAGATAAAATTTGTCTAAACTGATAGCTGGGAACCAGTGGGCAGGACTGTCAACTTGCAGGGTCAGGGACATGTTTAACTCGGGTTTGGATTTCCTAGTACTGGCCTATATTGAGTGTCCAATAGTATCTGTGAAATGAACAGAGAATGAAGGAGTGGACAGAAATGATCCTGAGGTTCCCTCAGTTTTGACTGCTTGTTAACTATGGCTCCAACATACACAGGAACATACGGAGCACCCTACATACACATACACATACACACACACACACACACACACACACAGCACACATGTGGGGCTGCAGCCCACCACCCTACAGGTGGCACCGATGCCTGCCCTCTTCCTCACTTCCTCATGCACACTTCCTTCCCGTCAGCCAGTATTTATTGCACACCCATTGGGTGCATGACTGAGCCCCAGGCCCTGACAGAGACCCCCATGTGGCCCCAAGGACCAGCCCCACTTTGTGGAGCTCCAGGCCCAGGGCTGGTTACAAGCCTCACCAGAAGGGAGGAGGGTGGCTCAGCAGGAAGGCAGGAGTGGCAGTGTGTCACACAGGTGGCGGGCCGGCAGTCTACTCACGCTTGGCTGGACAGAGACAATGGAGGCTGCCCCCTCCAGCCAGCTCCTTCCCACAGGCAGAGCCCCAAGTCCCTAAGTCTCCCGGAACCTCCCCTAGAGAACAGTCTCAGCTGGGAGGCAGTCAGAGGGCAGGACAAGGGGATTTCCCAGGGGAGGGTAGCAAAGCCCCAGGGAACTGGCTGGGAGCAGTGAAGGAGTCCCGGCAGCCCTCAGGAATGCAGCTTTTATGGGTACATAGGAATAGGTGCAGGGAGGAGCCTCCCAAGATGGTTGAGGACCCCAGCCTCCTGATTCCCCACCTGTACTCAGCTGAGACTTCTACTAAGCAGACCCTCAAGGGCACTGTCACCACATTCCCCCTCTACACAACCTGAAGAACCCTCTTCCCTGCACTGGGGAAACAAAAGTCCCTTGTCCCCAGCACTCAGGGCTCTCCAGAGAGCTGAGGCCCCACCCCACTAGCCCTCACTCAGGCCATTAGAGGCACTGCTGGTCATTAAGTGAATAGGAAGCTCTCCTATGTCCCAGTACATGGATGATTATAATGGGAAGAGGAGCCATAGGAGACAAAGGCCTTGCAGCCCCCCTGGGTGCTTGAAACCTACCCAGTCCCCGCCAATAGTGTGTCCCCTCAGCAGGCAGGGTCTGAGTAACCCTGAGCCACAAGTTGTGAGTTGGAGTCTCCTAAGAGTCCCCGCTCTGTTCTTCTGGGTCCTCCCCTAAGAGGTTACCTAATTCCCACAGCCAGAATGTCCTTGGGCTGTGGCTCCCTGGCGGGATGGCCCCAAGCTCACTCCCAGAAGCCCAGGCCCATATGAGGCTGTCCTGGATTCTGGGGATGGAGGTGAGATGGGTCCCTGGGATGGGAGCCCAGGCCTCACTTGACCTTCCTCTTCCCTTGGGAATGGTCAGGAGCAGGGGCAGCTGAGGGCTTGTAGGGGCGGTGAGGAGGCACAGTGTATCAGGGAAGGGCCACCAGGAAATGAGCTTTGTCATCCAGCAGAGGGTGGGGCAGGCCCATCCCTCACCAAGAACCCAGTGAAATAAAGGTCCTCTGTGGGTTCATTTCAGGTCCACCCAGAGCAGGGCCAGCGTCAGAAATGACACAAACTTCACAGCTGATTGCGGGTCCGCTTGGGGATGATCTTCCGGTAGGTTCTGCGCTCTGAGATGTTGCGCTTCACCTTGGCTGTGGTGGGGGCCTCATCCTGATGCAGGGACGGGCTGGAGTGGGATTTCTTCAGGCTGGGCTTGGGCTCCCGCATGCCTCCAGCTTCCCTCCCCAGCCGCTCCTCCCACAGGGCCAAGTCCCCGGAGGGACAGCGCAGCCGGGTCACCAGCAGTTGAACGTATGTCTCGTAGCGGGTTTTCTGCAACACAGAGGACTGTGCCTTAGGCTGGGGGAGGCTGGATTCATGAGGGGCAGCTCATGCTTGGGTGCATGAAGCCATGGCAACAGAGACCTCTGCAGGAAGGGGACTGTGCCCACAGGGCTGCACATGCCTGAACAGCCAGGCTGCAGAGACGTCTCCAAATCGCATATCTCAGCCCAGTCCTGTCATAACAACCAAGGTGTGGTAGTGCCACAATTACTGCCTCCAGACCACATTACAACTCTGAGACACTAAAAGATGTGTCCCACTGTGCCTGGGGTCCATTAGCGCTACACTCACCCTCACATCTGGATGGAGCTCTCCTGGAGTCTGAACAGCATTTTAACAACTGGCATCCATGGGCTCAATGCCATGTACCCTGCCCTCATCTCTTTCATACACGGTAATGAGCATCTGCAGGTTCCCATTCCCAGTTTACAAAGGACTTTTCTGACCACCATGCCATGGGATCCTCACCCTTGCCCTGGGAGATTGGATGATACAGATCACTGTCTCTGGTCTGAAAAAGGAGGACTTAGGCCAAGCAAGGGCTGAAGGTCCCAGCCAGTGGGGCCATGGTGGGGAGAGGCTGGGTCCTTTCAGCCACACCCTGAGGCCTCTGGGAAGCAGGATGCTCACAAGCCATGGGGATGACACATGTCAAAGGGCTGACAGGGATCTTGAAGGCATGCCAGGGAGGGAGCAGGCTGCAGGGGTTCCTGACAGGCACAGGCAGGACGTGATCTGCACACCCCGCCTGACTTCCTTTATTTCTCACACTGCACCTGGCCTACGCTTGCTGCTCTGCAGGCCCACAACCTAAGCAGGACAACCGGGACCTCTGAAGAGGACACTCAGCATCAGGGTACCAGAATGTGCACTGATGTGAAGCCAAAGAAGAATTAGGGTATGTAGGGGGGTCAGATGAAAACACATTTTAGAATCAATTGTAGGCTAATGAAAGTCTTGCCTTAGTTAGGACCCTATGTGAGGCACCCACAGGAGTGACTGGAGCAACAATAGACCTACCAGAGTTGGGCAAATTGTTTACTCTCTGTGCTTCGATTTCCCCATCTATAAAACGAGGATAAGAGTACCCCGCCCAGAGGCTGTTATATTATCACATGAAATAATTCATGTGAGTAATACAAGTCCACACACACTACCTGTTATTAGGTAGGTATTGAGGGAATAATTCTGCTATAATAATGTTTGTCCTTCAACTTGGAAAAAAACAAACTCAGGAGGGAAAAAAAAAACAATAAGAAAGAGTCCTCTATCAATTTTGGGACAAGCGTTGCTATGCACCTCCAGGACGAGAGGAGAAGGGGCCTGAGTGCACGTGAACAAATTGTACACTCGTGCACACGTGTGCGCACATGAGCACACAGCAGGCACGTCCGGGGGCCTCCAAGTGGCAGGAGAGACGGCTGCAGGGACACAGGCAGCCAGGAGAGGGCGGCAGCGGGCCCGGCAAGCGGGCAGGAGGTCGCACTTAAATGCTGCGGCGCCTCACCTCGTACTCCAGGTACTCCTTCCGCAGGCGGTACTCCTCCAGCTCCCGGCTGCGCCCTCGCCGCTCAGGTAAGTTCCTCTGCAGGTCCAGCAGATCGTCAGAAGCTGCGTCCAGGCAGTTCTCATGGGATCGATGCTGCTCCTCCTTGGAGTGGGAGGCAGTGGGTAAGTTGTACCCAGTTGTCGTCTCGCACAACCCTCCCGTGCTCCTGAGACTCAGGTGTGTAGCTTCCCACCCCTTCTAGCTCCCAGGCACAGGTGTGCAGCCCTTCCCTCTGCTTGTTCCCTGCCTAGGTAGGTGCGCAGCCCCGCCCACCCACGCCCCACTCTGCACCACACAGGGTAGGAAGCCTACCAGGGAGCTCTGAGCAGGGCTAACCGGCAGGATGGGTCGCACGAATCGGCGCTGGGAGCCCACTGCAGCGGGGAAGGGCGGCGCCGAGTGCGTGGCCGCAGCTAGGTTAATGCGCGCGATCCAGGAGGTCATCTCTTTGGCTGTGCTGCAGCAGAAAAGGTCGTGGGTCCCAAGCGTTCGCCCTGCCACCTGCTTCCCGGCCCCACAACTTGTGTGCTGCACACAGCCTTCCAGTCGCTCAGGACTCCACCTCCAAAAACCAGAAGGCCCACACTATCTGGGTGGTTGCCCTCTGCCTGAGGTTTTTGATCTATTAAAGAAGAAAATCCAGAGCTGTCTGGAACCACCTGTAATCCCAGACGCTTGGAAGACTGAGGCAGCAGGAGCCATAGCTGGAGGCCAGCCTCAGCAACTTAGATCCTGTCTCAAAACAAGTTAAAAGGGAGTTGAGGTGTAGCTCACTGGTATGTGCTTGCCTAGCATGCCCAAACCCTGGGTTCAATCCCCAGAACTGAAGTCGGGAGGGAAGGAATCCAACAGATTTCATGTCAAATGTCAAAAATTGAGTCATCTCCTAGAATCCTATATCCAATGCTGGGAGACTCGACCCAGTATTAGAAGGAAACTGTTGGTGCCTCAGAGAAGCTGGCCGGGACTGAAACAAGCCACCCGTGGCTTCATCTGCATTCCCAGCACCTCTTCTGGCCACAGCACCCTACTGTGTCCTGGTCGGGAGGGTTGGGCCAGCAGGCATCAGAGGTGTCAGGCAGGCAGGGGAAGGAGAACTTGGGGCCCAAGGCCTGTCCACTTTTCTCCACCCTAGGACTTACGGTGCCTGGAAGAGGTAGAGGCGCCAGTCAGCAGTTCGCAGCTGGAAGACATGGGGCTTCTTGGTGTAATGGGTGGCAGGGGTGGCCAGTGAGTGGTGCACCCCAATGGGCTCGTCCACCATGTGCCCAACCAAGCTGTCCCCTTCTAGGCAGCGGTCCTCTCCCTGCCAGCAGGCACAGGGCTCAGAGAAGGTTTTATCCTCTGCTGCTACCCTCCAACAGCCCAGATCCCCCCACACCCCATATACCTCCCACCCCTGTCTGCCCCTCAGGGTGTTGACTTCTTCCTACCTTCAGGAAGTAGAGAACCATTCCTCGCAGCAGGGTGTGGAACATCTTCCAGCCTCGCTTGCCCCATGGTGCTGTCCCAGGGCAGACACAAAGGCAAGTGGTACACCCACGTCCAGACACAGGTATTTGCAGGCTCACCCCACCCCACACCCCATGTCCACTTCCCACCAGAATGCACACAAGCACACAGAGCACCATCACCAGAAACCCCACGACACACACGTCTCTGGACTCCACACCCCAGTCCTGCTTCAAACAGCACCAGAGAACTATTTGCATACATATGTGGATAGTTATTGAGACCCTCTCTTGCACTCCCAACACCCATAACCACAGGTATGAACACACCCATTCTCAAACAGTTCCACTCAGACATCTTCCTGCAAGACATGCCACCCAGAGGGGCCCCAGGGCCCTCACTCTGTGCCACCCCCTGCCCCCTGAGCACCAACCTCTCCCTTCCCCCTTCCTCCCAAATTCCCTGAGGTTCCTGCATGATGAGAAGTCACCTCCCTGGGGCCCTGCTCAGGCTGCTGTGGCTTCTCACAGCCAATGCTGTTCCCCTTCCTTGTGGCCACACCCCATTCAATCTGCAATTCCAGAGGAGTCTATGGCAATGGCTGCTGTGGCCAGGCTGCTGCCTTGGGTTGCCTGGGGCATGAGCCTGAGTCCAGACCTGACAGCTCGCCCCAGTGCATCCTCCACCATCCCACCAGGAGTGACTCTGCCTGCTCTGTCCTGTGTGGGGGCATCCCCTACCCAACTGCAAAACTCTAGCTCCTCTTATCCCCCAAGATTCCACTCAGATCCACCATATGCCTGCCCTTTCTCCAAGTCCAATCCCCAGAATGAAAACAAAACCATTTCTTCCTCCATCTCCCAAGCTCAATTCAGCTCTTCCTTCCACCATTCACCTACACACTGATGTTCTTGCCTAATCTGCCTTACCACAGGGCCTGGGGCTAGGGAGTAACTAGGCACCCCACTTCCCCATTCTCCAGCACCCAGCTCATGGTCACAGTTCAGGAGGAAGGAGCACAGGCTGACCATGTTCTGCACAGGCCATCTTGTACGCTGCACACAGTGCTGCCCCACACTGCCCTCCTCATGGGCTGGAGACACTCACTCTTCTTGCCATCCGCATCGTGATGCATCTTCCGAGCCAGGATGCCCTGCTTGTAGGTGGGCACTGTGGGGTCCTGAGCCAGCTGCAGGAAGAGGCTGCCTGTCTTGCCAGGCGGAGATGGCAGGGCCTTCTCAGGTCTGTCTGTGTCTTCTGCATCCCTGGTAGTCAGAGAATCAGGCTGGAAGAGCTGACTAGGCAAAGACCACCAAGAACACCCACTGCCTCCCAGGGCCTCAATACTCTCTCTTTTGCTGGTGAGGTACATAGGATCCTTGTTCAAAGCCAACCATCCTGGAAATAGTTCCACAGCCAGCCCTCCCTACCTCTTGGCTTCTCCAAGATCAGCTGGGCTCCTCTGCCCTCCCAGAGACTGGCCCAACACTGAGCCTCTGGCTCCACCCCTTCTCCAAAGACTTGGGTGACAAAGGAAGGACAGATCCAAAGGCAGAAGCAAGGGGCAAGTGGGGGAGGGGAAGGGGACTCTCACTCACAGAGCCCACTCGAGCTTCTCACTTCGGATAGACCAGTAGAGGGCCTGGAACAGAAGCACATGGTTGGGCAGAGGGATCTCAGGGCTATGGTGCCTAAACTCACTCCCTCAGGCTCACAGCTAGAGGCAGGTGTGCTGCCTGTCCCTGGCACCCCCATCACAGCTGCTCTTCTTCGATTGGGCAAGCATCCACCCACCTGTCCATCTATCCATCCACCCACCTGTCCATCCATCTATCCATGCAACAAATTATTTATGGAGCATTTCCCATGCTGGGTACTAGAGGCATGGAGATGACCAAGACAGTAAGTCCCTGACCTACCCAAACTTGGTAATGCCTGAACTAGTTTTCTTGAAGGGGACATGCATCATGCAGGTAGCAGCCTGCAGAGGGGTTGACAGAGGAGGAACCAGGATGAACTCATGAATGATGTGCTAGAATTTTGAAACAACATAATGAGTAGTACTGATAGAGATGTATCTCACTAGCTTGGGTAGCCCTCCAAATGCCTGGCTAGGTGTGTAGCATATAGTAAGCACTCAATAAATGTTCACTAATCAGATGAAAGAACCAGAGATCTGTTTGGGAAGCAGGTACTGCACCAGGTGCTACACTAAGCAGCTGGTGAAAGTGATTTCATCTTAAGAATGATCCTGTGAGGTGGGGAACCTACGTGGCCCAGGGGCATGTTGTCCTGCTGAAGACTTTCATTACATGAAACTTTGCCTTTCAGCCACTCAGGGAACTGATAAACCTGTACTTCTCTGACTTCAAAGGGGCACAAATTACCTAGATACTCAGTAACACATTGAAAGGGTCCCAGTCCCAGAGCATGGTTCAGTAGGTCCAGGGCTGTGAATTTGCACAGTTAACCAATTCCAAGATGTCACTGATGCTGCCATGAATCCAAAATACATCATCTAGATATTTCAGCAAGCCAGGCCTGAGTTCTGCATCCCCCTTAAGACAAGGAACCAAGGCTCAGGCCCCACATAAGGAGCCCCTGGAGGAGGGACCCCTGCCATACCTTCAGCAGCTCCTTGGGGAAGTTCCCACCATCCCGAAGGCCGTTCAGGTTGGTTATAAAGTCCTGGCAGCTCATACTCTTCCCAATGTTCTGTGGTGGTGGAGAGAAGTGGGACAGCCTGAGTACCCCACCCTGACAGAACACACCCCCAGTCACGAGTTCCTCAGACCCATGTGCCCCAGGGCCCTGCTCTGCCCAACCCTAGCCATGCCGCTGGTTTTCCCTTCCCTTCACCCTTACTATCGCCCTCTACCTTGGCCCTGCTGCGGATCCACAGGCACCTCAGCTCCCCACCTCTCACCTGTCCATGCAGGTCCGTGTTCAGAAGCATGATTGCACAAGTCAAGGTGTGTACAGAATCTGCCCCAGGGAGGAGAGAAGAGAAAGCCATGGAAACCTGACTTCCACAGCCTCTGCCTCAGGGTGGGATGCCCCCCCATTTCTATGCAACCCCCAACACACCCCCAGCAGCCTCCACCCACAGAATTCCCCAGACACAGGGACACTTCTGTGCAGTCCCTAAGCCCCCTGTCCTGCCCGCAGTCACCCTCCCTACCTACTGAGGGGAAGGCCCCAGGGTTGCAGTGATGGAAGCGCCTGGAGAACTGGTAGAGGATTCGCTCCCGCTCCTGGGTCTCCCCGCTGAGCACCAGGGCCTGCAGGAAGCCTCTGCCAGGAAGGCCAGAGTCAAGGAGAGGCAGGCTGGGATGGCCCACAGACCCAAGGAGTGTGGAGCCAACCAGATCCTGGTGTCCCATGACAACTCCTCCCCACAGCCTCCCCAGACAGGGCCCACAGGCAGTACCGGAGGGCTCGGTCCAGGCTCTGGCCTCCAAACTGGAAGAAGGACAAGTACTCCTCGGCCACAGCCCTGCTGAAGTCGTCGCTGTGGAGGGAAAGCCACATGAGGGCTGCCCTGGGAAGCCAGACTGCAGATGCACGTGCAAGGACAGGCACAGCCAGGCTGGACCCAGGTCCTAAGACGGCAAGAGGGTGGCCAGGGTCTGGCCTATCCCTGGTACCCCATCCAGTGTTGCACAGAAGGGGCCTGTGAGTGGGGTGGGCAAGGGGCTGGGTCTGGGGGCTCTAAGAAAGACGGAGGGTGTATAGCAAAGATGATGCAGTTAGGACTAGAGGAAGCCAGAGACTGGGGCAAGGCTGAGGGTGGGGTGGGGAGGAGCAGGACAGGGGTAATGGGAGGAGAGGCAGTAGTGGGGTTGGGGCAAGGGGGGATACTGCAAAGGGAAGGAGAGGGATAGCCCATGGAGGGAGCCTGTGGGCAGTTCCCCTCTGTCCCTGTGGGTAGCTCCCCTCTGGGCCAGCCTTGCCCAGGCCCAAAGCCCTTACTTCTTCTGCAGGTGGGCAGCCACTTCGGACTTCCGGAAGCCCTCCAGGTGATAGAGGCGGGAGGCCAAGTTCCTGGCCGACTTGTCAGCAGTCCTGACACCATTAGCCAGCTTGCTCCCAGCCAGCGTCTTCTGGCCTTGCTCTGGGGACTGTGCTTGGGGCAAAGGGCTCTCAGGAAGCCTGGAAGAGTCCACCAATGTCCTCAGACTCACACTTGGGGTGGGCATGCAGGAGTTCTGGGCCAAGTGTCCATGCAGGCCAGTCATGGAAGGGGGTGCCCTGAGCTCAGGATTAGAGCTGGACCCAAACCCTCACCCAGGGAGAGAGGGAGTCACTTCCTGCCATACAGGAGGTGTTCATGGAAGACCACAGGGCTAGGTCCCAGCTGGGTGCCTTGCACTTTCTAAGCTTTCTCACCTGGAGTGACAGGTGCAGCCCTTCCAGGTACCCACTGGTGTTCCTCAACCAAGGTGGGTGGAGTGTTTCTCTCACCTGAGCCAAGCCTGTCCCCAGCCCCAGCCCCCATCCCGGCCAAGAAAGGGGAAGACTGGGCTGTAAACAGGGATTTAGACTGGCTTTGGGAGGTGACAAAGGGGAGTCAAAGAGGAGTTTCCAATCTCCCCCTCCCACGCCTGGCAGCCCTCACCGCAGGGAGACTGGCAGGTGAGCTAAGCCAAGTGACACTGAGCACAACACCAAGACTCTGAGAAGTCACTCAGCCCCATCTCTATCTGACTCTTCCATGTTCCCTGCAAAGTCACTCCCAGGTGTGTGGTGTCCTGGTCATTTACATATTCATGAGCAAGTCAGCAGAGTCACTGAATTGCACAGAAAGGAAATGTCATCACAATGTGAAAATGGTCATCTGCAACCTGAGCGCTGATTAGACTCCCCTGATGGCCCTCTCCACCTCCCATGAACAGGTCAACTCTTTGCTGATAACTTTTCTGCTTCCTGAAGCCCCTAAACATCCCATAATGCAGGATAAACATAACAAAAACTGAAAAGTGAAAAGACAAATCTTGCAAAAACATGTAGGATTTCATGAAGTCCATGAAGGTGATCCTGGAAGACTCCAGAAAGCCACGGACAGATGGAGACTGCAAGAGTTAGTCCCCCCAAAAACTGAAGAGGAGGAAATAGAAATAATGACACAATTGTCCAATTAAGGAGAACTACATGAATAACAAGCTGATAAAGAGCCAGCCACAGTGGGGCATACCTGTAATCCCAGCGGCTCAGGAGGCTGAGGCAGGAGGATCACAAGTTCAGACAACCTCAGCAATTTAGCAAGGCCCTAAGCAACTCAGTGAGACCCTATCTAATAAAAATATAAAAAAGAGCTGGAGATGTGGCTCAGTGATTAAGCACCTCTGGGTTCAATCCCTGGTACCAAAAAAAAAAAAAAAAAAGTGATCTTTAATCTTTGTGATCTCACTATAAAGGTGGTATAAATGAAAGAGGCCACCAAAGCTGTGTCAAGAAAACTGAACTTCCTACACTTAGTCAAATGCAAGATTAAATAAATTTATTTATATAATGTTTAGCCAAGATAAAACCATTCACCAAGATAAAGCCCAACTAAACTTTTTTCACTATCTATTTGCCATGAAACTACAGTTGTCATTTCAAGTGGACCTCCTTTTGCTTTGGGTTGGACTAACTAATCTTTGGTGTCTCCAGCCTCCTTTTTTGGAGGCTGAGATTTCTCTGGTTACCTGGCCTCTGAACAGCCCCACAGCAGGGCAATTTCCAGAAGCATAAGGAAAGCATTTTGTTCTTTTGGTTTCTGGCTCTGCAGATGTTTGTCACCTTAATCTAAGCACTGAGATGGGAATGGGGCTGACCCTCCATGTCTGCACCTTCCAGTCCAATATGCCCTATTTAGCCAACTCCCCTGCTGAGTTCCCAGGAGCCAGGAGTCTTGCTGCAGCCTTGAGGACTGGTAGACAACCAGGTCAGCTTCCCAGAGGTGAAGCCTGCCTCTGGCCACAGTCCTAAGGTTACACCGTTGTGTGATGGCCCCAAGAGCCATTCACTAAGTCCTCAGTGGAACTCCCTTCTGCGAGATCCAAGCCAGCACCCTGGCCTAGCCTCTTAAGTGAATTTCTCCCAAACACTTCCTCAAGTCCTAAGCCATCTCTAATCCTACATCACAAGCTCCGAACTACTCTCCCCTAAGCCCACCCACAACCCTGGTCAGGTTCCCTCAATACCTCCCTACCTGCCTTTGCACCTAGCATCCAACTGTGGGCACTCCCCACAGCCAGTCCTCTGCACACTTCTGCCTCCCCCCATGATCATTGGTTCCTTGTGCTTCTAAACCCTCCAGTCTTCATCAGATCTCTACGAATGCCCATTCAAATAATCCTACACAACTCACACAATACAGTCATGAAGACTAGTAAGGATTATTATGCTAAATATTTTTCAGGCTCCATTCAGAGTAAGGTTTGGGGAGTTTGGGGGATTGAGCACAAGTTTTCTCTTATCGCTAAGCTGCTATATTTATTTTATTTTGAGACTTACCAAATTGCCCAAGCTGGCCTTGAACTTGCAGTCTGCCCACTTCAGCCTCCTGAGTAGCTGGGATCCCATGCCCAGTTCCATGCTAAGGTCCTCTTAATGCAACCCAAACCAGGAGCCCTGGAACCAGTTAGTCTGAGACTCACCCCTCTGCAGAAGTGGAGTCCTCACCAGGCTCAGCACCTGCAGCCTCTGGGGGCTGGGCGGTGCCTTCATGCTGTGCCTCCTGCCCTGGGTGTGGAGCTTCGCCTGTCACCTCTTTCTTCAGGGAGCTAGGCTCTGCCCCATCCGACTCCAGAAGAGAAGGGTGCGAAGCATCTAGTGACCACTTGGGAGAAGTGCCAGGGCCATGGCGCTGGGGCTGTGGGCTGCTCTCTGGAGAGGTGGAGGGACTGGGCCTGGGGCCGAGGCCTCTGCACTCAGACTCTGGGCTCCCCCAGGGGCCAGGGGCCAAGATCCAGCGGGTAGGCTCCTGGGGACACCTAGCATCCCTTCCACCTGAGGAAGAGTGAGGAATGAGCAGGCACAAGGCAGGAGGCCCAGCCCAGCAGGCCTCCCACCCTGGGTGACCCCATTAGAGCCAGGCAGTCTCATCCTCCCTCAGCTGTGGCCTCTCCCACACAGGGAGCAGCTACCAGGACTCCAGCCCCAAGGCAACTAAGGGCCCCAAACTTTTGCTGAACCAGTGCCACCCAGGCATCAGGAATGATAGACCTTGAAAAACCCCTTTTATGGAAGATCCAGGCAAAGGCTGGATTCAACCCAATATGTGCCTGGCTCCAACAGGATACAATAAATCCAAGAACCACCTGTCTCCACCCAGAATCACAAAGCCTTCCACCACCAGACCCCTGCATTGGGTCTCACCTCTGTCCTGAGAGATAAGGGGCTCCTGGGGCCAGGAAAGACCCTCTTCTGTCTGCCAGGCCTCAGGGGTGGGTGGTACCTGTTGAGAAACACACAGCTTTCCCATAGGTCCCGGAGAGAGAGGGAGCGGGAAGGACAGGAGAGAAGAATGCTGGGGTACACCAAAGCCCCTCCCTCCTTGCAGACCCCCCTCCAACAGAACGAATACACAGGCACCAATTTGGGCTCTCAGTTCTGAAGAGGAATCCAGGATGGTAGAAGACCCCCATCCTAGGAGTGTAGAGATCAGTAGGTTCACGTTCCTCCTTCACAGATAGAGAAGGTGAGGCCCAGAGAGGGGAAGTGACTTGCCCAAGGCTGCACAGGAGGTGTGGCAGAACTAAGGTCAGATCCATGGCATGCTGTCTCCCAGGTCAATGCCCTGTCTTCACATGGTGTGGCAAGTGAGGCCAGACCCGACTGGTCTTCCAGAGAAGACTAAGAGAGGATGAGGGGAGCAGAAGAGAGGTTTCACCAGAAGGAAATTGTTCCCACCCCATGAGCCTCCTCACTTCACAAGATGGCCCCACTCAGACAGTACCTGCCCTAGAGGGGCTGTGGTACGAGGAGGGTGCTGGCCCTGGGGCACTGGGCTGGGTGGGCTCTGCCAGCAGGGAGGCAAGCCCCAGCTCTGCATTGGAGCTCCCAGGCTTCTTCTGAGGTCCCAAGGGAGCAGCCTCCCCCGCAGGACCCAGCCAAGCTGCCCCAGGGGCCCCACCTGCTGCAGCTCCTCCAACTCCATTGTTCTCAAAGAATGGAGAGATTAGGAAGTTACAGTCTCCTCTGCCATCTTGAGCCTCCTTATCTCTGAAGTGAGGCCTCCTTGGGAAAACTGCTCCCTACTGTCTCACATAACATGTCCCCAGGCCTGGGGGACATCACCTGTCCCCTGCCATTGTCATAGGAGCCTGATCTATTGACTATGGACAGGGGTCAGTGGAAGGTGGTAAGCTACAAGTAACAAAACCCCCAAATCCCTCAAGACACCCTTCTGTTAGGGGGGAGGTTGGGCCTGGTTGGCCAGCCTGCTTAAATTTGGAAGTCTGGGAGGTGGGAGGAGAAGATTCTGGGACTGGCCTGGAAGGCCCTGCAGTTGGAGGAGCTGTTTGTTCTTCAAATGTATCTAGATACAGCCCCCGGGGAGGTGGGGGAGTGAGATGGAGACTTTGTGGACTTAATTACCATCCTGTTCAGCTGACATCATGGCATTGATAAAATTTCCCATAATTCTGAAGGACACACTGGTCCTGATGGTCAGCAGTATGCCTCAGGTAACCAAAGGGGCCCTGCATCAGAAGAGTGTTCTGGGCCTGGAGGCCCTTGAGGAAAGCCCTCCTCTCCAAGTCCCTGTGGCAGCCTTGGGATAGTTTCCAGGAAAGGACTCACCTCACCCTCCTGAGCAGCAGGGTCTTTGGGAGCCCCCTGGGTGGCAGATGCTGAGGCCCAGCAGGAGGGGTGTGGCTTGTAGGAAGGCACAGGGAATGGAGGGGTGGCACGCCCACTGGACTCAGCAGTGCTGTCCCTCAATTCTGGCTCACTTCCCAGGTGCCAGGGCCCTGTGCCTCCCAGGAGTAGAGGCTCCAGAGTCTGTGGGCTGTCAGGCCTCGTCCTCACATCGGTGGCGCAAGAGTCGGGGAACCCCCAGGAAAAGCATTCCCCAGAGGCACTGGTATCTGAGCAGGGGCTCTCCAGGAAAAGGGGGTTGTCGAAGAACACGCTCTCCTCCTCGGCACCCCACTCCGGGGAGGAGTCTTCTGGCCCCTCCTTGGGCCAGACCTGGTTCTCCCCCTCAGGCCCACTGCTGTCTTCCCCGGAGTCCTCCTCCACTGCTGGGCTAGGACACAGGCCCTTCTTGTCAGGGAGGCCTGGGGGGCATGAGGGGATGCAGCTCCTCAGCTCAGCCCTGAGCCCTTCTGTCTTCTCCAGCTCCTCTTCCAGGTCCAGGACACACATCTGGGCCTGCAGGATGCCAGCCCAGAATACCACCTGCGTGGATGAGCTCTGGTTCTGTCGTGGGCTCCCTGTGGGACAGCTGCTCCCTGGAGCCCCTGCTGAAGAGCAGCTTCCCATGTGTGCAGGCTCCACACCAGAGACCCCGGCAGGAGCATCAGGCCTGGTGGACTCAGGAGAGCCCAAGTCCCAGGTGTGTCCCCTGCAAGGTTCAGGAGGGCCTGGCTGGCCACGTGTCTCCCTCTGGCACGCTCCTGGGTGGGGCTGCAGGTTGTCTCCCAGACAGAAGTTGAGCAGTCCCACAGGCTGGGGGTGGTCTGGGAGTCCGCTGTCCCCCATCACGCACAGCTCAAGCCGCACAGGAGCCTCCAGGAGTGTCGATGTTCACCATCCCATCATGTGGAATAGGGGGTGTGCCAGCCACAGGGGCCACCGGGAGACAACCTCTGCCCTGGAAATGCCCAAAGGAGTGCAAGTTAGAGACACACCATGTCCCGGAAGCACATGTCTGGAGTGTCTGATATGTCTGGAGGGCCTGCCATGTCTAAGGTGCTGGAAATGAACACTGCCCTCAGCCCTGCCACTGAAACAAAGTGTCCTGCACATGCTATCCGATCCACAATCTCAAATGGGCACCAGGGCAGCACCTGCCCCAAAGATACCCATCTGCTAGTTGAAGGAACACCATGTGGGTTAGCCAAGGGCAAACTGGCTGGGAGCATTGTGACAGCAGTGTCCAGTAAGAAGGAAATGCAAACCAAATATGCAGGAGACACAGAAGCCAGGGGAAGGGAGTGGCCTGGCAGGAGAGCAGGCACCCGGGAGAGAGGCCCCAGCCTGCCTGACCTTGACTGTGCCAGGGGCCTTCCTTGGGGCTACACCATTCCCAAAGCTACTCCCAAGGTTACTCCCAAGACTGGGTCTCTGTTCCTTGCATTCTGTAAACAGCTGTGCAGTGGCAGCGGCAAGAGCAAGGAGCTCCCCACTAAGCTCAGCCAGGGGCTCCTAGAGGAAGAAGCTCCAGCCCTTCTGCTCACAGAGCAGCCACCTGCAGCCTCGGGAAGAGACGCTTGCTTTCTGGGAGGGGGAGGTTTGGGAAGCTGTCCACCCACTCAGGAAGAGCCCTTACCAGATGCAACCACAGACCTTCACAGGTGTACCCCAGGAGCATGCGTTCACATGACCTCCACACTTACAGTGAGGAATGACTTCAAATACCCAGGAATGACAGCCCCTTCCACCTGTCCAGTCAGCCAAGCCCATCCTCAGCTTCCACTCACCAACCTGGCACCTGGAAGGTCAGCAGGCACCTGCTGTGCCCTGTTTCACAGGTGAGGAAACCTGAGGCTGGCTCAATGTCCCAACTGGGAATAGAGGCCAGACCACCCACACTCCAGTCCATGGCTCCCTGGGCCCTCCCCCTGCTGCAGGAGCCTCCCTCTTACACAGAGGGGGTACTGCCAGATGGCCTCCCCAGCCCAGCCTCCCATAGCACCATGGCCTGTCCTTGTCCAGGGCTTCACCCAGGCAGGCTATTAGAGCGTAGGGTCAGACCTGGTGCACAGGTCTTCAACAAACCATGGGGGTGACTTCTCCGTGCCTGGGAGTAGACAGCAAGGGCCTGGCCTCTCAATCCCCTCCCTTTTAAAGCTGAGTGACAGCCAGGAAGCACCTCAACCTTGTGGGGCCCAACTTGGAGGGGAGCTGGGGGAGTTGACTGTCAGCCCAGGCTCAGCCCACCACTGTACACCAAGAAGTGGAAACCCTAAGACCTCACCCAGAAAGGTTAGGCAGGGCCCACGTACTGTTTAAGGTCACCAGAGCCAGGGGCGGTGGCACAGGCCTAAAATCCCAGCACCTAGGGAGACTGAGGCAGGAGGATCTGAAGTTCAAGGCCCACCTCAACAACTTAGTGAGACTCTGTCTCAAAAAAAAATTTAAGAAAGTTTGGGGATGTAGCTCAGTGCATGAGGCCCTGATTTAATCTCTAGTACTAGAAAAAGAAAAGCCCCAGCTTCCGAGAACTGAGGTAATATTAACATGAATGTCAGCTTCAAAGTATTCTCCTTAAACTTCCCCAAAGACAGAATCCCCTACTGGGTTTTTACCCACCTCTGTTCCAGCCCTATGTACCTCACTTTCAGTAGAACACAAATCTGGGCTTGCTGACGTTTCAGCCACTAAGAAAGGTCCTGGCAAGCCCGAGTGTCCTTTTATCCATTAGTGATAAGTCAGCTCCTGTTCCCAGTGCCCTTCCCTCCCCAGGCTCTCCAGATCCACAGGCCCTGAGATCTCTGTTCTGACTAACTGTGGAAAGGCAGGGCCAGTTCTTATGCTACTCTTGCATCTGATGCTCTGAACCAAACAAGGAAACGGGTCTTGCCTGTCACTCTTCTGTTCAGCTAGGACTCCACTCACCAATCGCCCTCTCCTGCCCCACGCCCACCCCAAGTCTGAGGGGCAATACCTGCAACCTTTCTCCACCCTCCCCAAGAGCTGCCCACTGTTCAACCTCACTGCTTTCAAGTAAGAGGCTGGGACAGTCCTAATTCCAATGGGGAAGGGTCATGTGGGCCTTGGGTCCTGCCAAGGTTTGGATCTGCAATGGCCCCCAAAGTCTCCAGCTTGGTGCTACTGGGAGATGGTAGAAATTTAAGAATCGGGGCCAGTGAGAGGTCTTTGGGTGACTAGGGGTGGGGTTGTGGGACCCTGGTCTCTCCTCTCTTTTGATCCCCAGTCATGAGGCAAAGAGTGTTGATCCCATGTGCTCCTGCATGATGTGCTGCCCTGACACAGGCCCAAAGCAAAGGTGCCGATCAGTCATGGACTAAAACTGTGAGCCAAGTGAAAGTTTTTCTCTTCTCTTCACAAGTTGATTGTCTCAGGCATTCATTCCAGTGATGGGAAGCAGATTAGCATGGACCCATGAGCACTGTCCCTCCCCAGGCCTGCTGGGGGACAATGACCACGTGATAGCCAGAGGTGAAACAGTGCCCTGCTGTTCTCCTCTCAGGCTGAAAGCCCCCAGGGTACAGGACAGGACCTGGAGCTAGAGGGCAGAGGAAGGTCCTGGACTTGTAGAACCCAGCTCCACCCTTCTCCAGTCCAGACCTAAGGCTGCCTCCCATCCACTCCCTCCCTGCTGAGACCTATTTATCTGTGTCCACTGAGTTCCTCCCACACACCATCCCTGCTACCTCCTCCCATCCTCATCTCCAGGCCTGACACGTTGCATCTGAACGTGTGCCAGCCTCATATCTCCGTGGGCATCACAGCATTGACATCAACTCACTGGAGAGGACAATTTCACAAGCCAATAATGGGACTGGGAACAGGGGCAGGGCAGGGAGATGGGCTCCCTGGATTTTTATAAGACCAGAAGGAGCCCCATGTGGCTCTTTTTGCAACTGTGTACTTAGACATAAGGGTGTGTGAACAGAAGCACTTAGGAACTTGTTAGTGGCTCTTCTGGACATTGGTGAGTGTTGGAATTGCCTTCCTCAAAGAAACCCGATTTTCAGAGGAGGAAATAAATCAGAGAAACATTAATCACTTTTCAGAGACCAGAGAGAACAGAGATCCCTGGGGCCTGTAGAGTCTAAAGAGCCTGGAGAGGAAGGAGGCTGGGAAATGGAGGGGAGCCCCACACACTAGAAGGGGAGGCGTGTTAGAGAAAGATGATGGACAGCGTGTTTGGTGGGGAAGGCAGGGAGCGGGACTGGGCCAGACTTCTAAGTCATGTAAACAACCTGACAAGGTTCCACCCTCACTGATTCCAGAGCTCCCCTCCCAGTCAGGTTCCTTGTGACACCAAGGCAGGTTTTTTGTGTTCCCAGCTCCCTGCCATCTCAGCACTCCATGTGGCTATCTGTCATCCCCACTCCCACCCACAAAGTTCTAGGGACCCAGAACTTTGGGTGGATCTGAAAATTACATGTGAATGCTGACTTGAGAAGTTCAGGTCCACCCATGAGCTGCCTGGGTTCCACAGAGACCACCCCATGTGGACAACACACACCTTCAAGGTAGGGTTGCCAAGAGTAGCCATAAATGTATTAGGATGCCCAACATCGGGGACATACCTGTGCTAAAAGTTTATTCATGGTTTATCAGAAATTCAGATTAACTGGGCAAACCAACCCCAAGGGAAGGTAAAAATAATATCATGAAGTCCCTACTGTGTGCCAGCTTTACAGCCGATTCATCTCTCTTCCTAACCACCCCACCATGAGACAAGTGGTGATGTCCCTTCCTAACCAAGAAGCTAAGGCTCAGAGAGGTTCTGAAATTTGCCCCAGGTAACTCAGCCAGTAAGCAGGGGAGCAGAGGTCTGAACCCAGGTCCACAGCTCTCTTAACCAGAGCCCTCTTCCCACCCACGAATCAATCCCCTTGGACAACTATGAGGTTCATGAAGGGAAAAGTGCTTCCCCTTTCTTTTCTTTTTAAATTTGTCCCTCCATTCAGGTGGAAAAGCCTGAGGGTGTGATCACTTCTGATGGGCATTGAGGTGTCCTACCAGTCACCTGGGTGAGGCCAGAGACCAACCTTTGCTTCCTAGAGGTAGAATGGTCCCTCTTAGGCAGAGGCAGACCAGGAACCCATGTCTTACGCCTGCATCTAGAATTTTCTTATTTGACATGTTTTTCTCAGGCCTAGTGTTCAGTAAAAAACCTCTTTTGAAATTTCGTTTGTCCAGTACCTAACAAAGCAGGGAGGCAGGGATTCAGCAATAGAAAAATCTGGCACCTGCCTTGTCTGGTGAATTCTGTCATCTAACATAAAGTGGCCCTTTGCTTTTCTGAGCACTGTGATGGCTCAGGAAGTTCCAGGATAAATTCTGGGAGGTGTGGCCTGGCTCTGCAGAATCCAGGAAAGAGATCTGTTGCAGTGAGGAGCAGGGCAGTGAGGGGGCTGAGGTGGAGAAGAGGGAACAGCCCAGCTCATCTGCGGTGGGTCCCAGCCCAACTCTTGAGCTCACAGAGGACCCTCCAGGGGATTCACCCTGGGAGGAGGGTGTTTCTCATGAAAACACAGCAGGTCCAAGGAAAGTGATGCCAGGGACCAGGAGACAAAGTCCCTCCCACTCCCACCCCAGGCTGTCATACAGTTTCCTTTCGATCTTATAGGGCAGGAGGGAGCCCAGGAGACGCTGGACTGTATTTTTTATCAATGGGTTTGCTCTTTACCCGTGGCTTGGGGGATAAGCCTAGTACTCTGACTGAAGAATGGGGAGGCCCAGGGCTGAGGTGCAGCTCCCTCGTGGAGCACTTGCCTCGCACCTAGCATGCACAAGGCCCTGGGGACTGTCCTCTGCACACAGAATAAAAAGGAATGGAAAGGCCAGGCACAGAGGCAGGCGGATAGCCTTCCTGACTTGAGAGGCAAGAGGCTTGGGAACTTGGCCCACCTGACCAGGTGACGGAGAGGAAAACATCACTGGGTTCCTTAGCTGTAAAGTAAGGAAATAAGATGGAGTGAAGCACCCTCCAGCTTTGTCACCAGTGGGAAGGCCTCTGAGTGCAGATGCTGGGCCTGGCCCCTTGCAGAAACTTAGGTCCTGCTCTGCTGAACCCTGTTGCTGTGCCAACCCCCAGAAGCCAGAATGCCCAAAGAAACAGCAACCCCACTCTTGGTCAGCCTCAGCCTGTCTCATTGTCTGCTTCAGCCTCCGGGGGGAGGAGCCCCATCTTCTACCAGGAGTATGTCTGCTTCTCTCTCCTCTAAGCTTCCTTCCTTCTACCCCGGAAGTGTTCTCATGCCTCTCCAGGGCTTGGGAGGTGGGCAGCCCTGTCCTGCGCAGCCTGACCAGGGGAAGGTATCTCCAGTGGAATTTCCTGGTCTGGAACTGCAGGGCAGAGGCCCCTGCCTGAATGGGACCTGAAGCCCTGAGAGAACTCATCTGGGGAGGCCCACATCCTGCCTGAGCAAAGGAGCCTTCATGCAAATGTGCACAGGGAGGGAGGAGGGATAGAGAGGTGGGGGGACCCTGGGCGGAACCAGCTGGGGCTCAGGAAGAGAGCAAAAATGTGGGGGAGGAGGTGGGGCTGGGGTGTGAACCAGAGAGCCCCAGAACACCTGGGACTGTCCCCTCATCAGAACTTTGGATGTCTCCGCTGCCCCCCATGAAGACCCCAGCAGCTGGTGCTCATCCCTATGCTGGGTGGCTCCTTAGCCACAGGAGGGGCTATGAGCAGCCTGGGAGGTGGGGGGACAGGCCCAGTGGGGCCCCCGTCTTTCCAGCCTGTCTGAGTTCCAGCTGTCCTGAGGGGCACTTATGGTCAGCTGAGGACAGGTCATCTTCCCAGCCTCCTAGCAGGGCAGTGACCCCAGCCTCTGGAGTATGGGGGCAGTGACTGAGGCCTTCCCTCCATGAGATTCCTTTGACCTTCAGGGTAATAAGTGGCCTTAGACTATCTCAAACAGGGACACTGAGAGTGTTCCTCTTGTACATCAGGACAACAGGCCTAAATCAGAGAAATCAGACAGACCACCCCCACCCTAACCTGAGCTTCTGGGTGGGGCCCGAGATGCAAGTTGAAGTGTCCCCTAATGTCAGAGCCCACATTGCCAACCTTACAGCAACCACACCCGGAGCCACCCCAGCCCCAAGGCCTGGAGCTTCCCTCCCTGGGGGTCTAGGGTCAGGGCTTGCTTGGGGCCTCAGCCACAGAAGTCCCTGAGGCTTTGGGAAGGCGCCTCAGCCCCTGTGCCCTTCACTGCTGCACACACCTCTGGGGGCTCTGGGGACAGGGAACATCAGAGAAGGATCAGAGGAGGGTGGTGAGGGAGGGGCACCGAGAGGAGGAAGGGTGGGGAAGGTGCAGGTGCAGGCCAGGTGCACACAGTGGGTGCACACAGTGTGGGCAGGCCATGGCCCACTTCCTGCTCACCTGTCCCCAGCTCCCGTCACAAGGGCCCCACATATGGTTCACATTCTAGCCGCCCCCATCCCTCTCAGATCCTCCCCAAGCAGGTAATCCCAGCTCACCTCCAAAGGGCCCAGAAGTGGGGAGCTGTCCTGGGCCCCCGAGTCTTGGGAGCACTTCCTGTCCAACAGCCGTCCGCCCCACAAATGTGGTGGCTGGCGCTTCCGACTTCCGCTCTCCTCATCACGGTGACACATACCCCTCCTGCTCCCCAGGGCTCCCCAATGCTCCGCACCTCGCACTTCCTGCCCACAGCCCAGGCCTCTGCACCCAGCTGCAGTGCCTGGGCCCTTCCCCATGACGGGCTCCCTGGAGGCCCTTCCCATCCCAGGAAGAACCTGCCCTTGGTCTGGCCTTCCCACCATGGAAGGCCTGGAGAGGGAAAGGGAAGGTACTGAGTCCACGCCCCTTCTCCTTCCTCCCTGTGGTTCTGTCCCAGCTCCCCAGCCCCAGCTCAGTCACCTGCAAGGCACCCTGTCAGAGACAGGAGGATTCCAAGCCAGGCAACTGTTCTTTTCCATTTTTAACATGACATTTCAATTTTTGCATGGCTACTGCTCAAATCACTGGTGAAAATGACACCTGATACAATTACCTTGTAGTTACAGAGTGTCCCCAACCATTCCTCCGCGGGTCCTCCCACCTACTTATGAAGCTTTTACTCTACCCCTAAAACAGATCTGGAGACAGGCTCAGAGAGGTCAAGCCACCACTCAGGGTTGCACAGCTGGGGAGTCACAAAGCCGGGTTTGAACTCAGAGTCTCTGAAAACAGTAGCCAACCCCTGTCCCATCCTTTCCTTGCACAGATTCTTGATGCAGAAGCTAAAAGGGAGCCATGCCCACTGTCCCATTCTCTTTTCCCAATATACTGTCTACTTGTCCAGCCTCAGCCCCCACTGACTTCTCTGCTGATGGTCCAAAGATCCCACCCCACCCTTAGCTCTAGACCTCAGAGTCCATCTCACTGCCCAGGAGCCACTTTCTCCAGCAGGTCCACAGGGTCGTGCCTTCAGCCCCAGGCCACCTTGTCCATTGTTGAGAGGGCTCCATTCTAGCCACACCCCTCCTCAGGGCACAAGGGAGTCCAGAGGGCCCCCTGGAGCCCACACACTCCATTCTTCCACTACACTGGTGCCCAGGATCCTGGAACATGCTGCCTCTGAAGCTCTGTGGCCTCCTCTTCCCAAAGCCTAAGGCCTTGCCACTGTCTTCAGCCCCTACTGGGGTGAGGGAGGCCAGAACACTGACTGCAGGGCCAGCAGGGGCCTGCGGGTGGACAGAACTTGGGAGGCCGTGGCCAGGTCTCCATCCTGGTATACTTGCAATAGGAGGCAGGGTGGAGAAGAGGGGGAGGTGAGGCTGCAGGAGAGGCCACATTCACAGGAGGCCCAGATTCTAGCTGATACCCGGCCTCTGGGCTGCTGTGAAGTGAGGCGGGAGATCAGGTAGAACAGGACAGGCCTCTCCTTCCACGACAGGTCTTCAGCCTCACTTATATCCCTTACTTTCTGAGATGGAAGGGCAGACCTATCTCACAAACCCTCAAGCTGTGTGACGCAGGCAATTCCTCACACAGCCGCCATCTCACAACTCAGGCAAGCCAGACCTGGTCACTGGACCTTCATGCAAACCCTCCTCTCAGGCCCCAGGCCCCAGGGGCCTCTGCAATACCTGCTCAGGCCAGCACCTGCCCTGAGCATCCCTTTATTAGAAGCTGCTCATCAGGGTGGAATGAAAACCCAGGACTCTGTCCTTGGGGAGCTTCCAATCCAGTGACAGAATGAACGAGCAAGCAGGCTGATCATGAACGGTGATGAAGGCTGGGGAGAAATGATGGCAGGGCCGAGCTAGCTGTGGATGGAGGTCAGGGAGGCCCCTCTGCCGCCTGCGGGCAGAGGGAACACAGGTCTCACTCTTGCCTGGAATGGGCAAGGTCTCCACGTGTTCAAAGAACAGAAAGCAGGCCCCAGGAGAAGAAGTTGCAGGCCCCTGGGCCCGCAGGGTCAGAACCCACTACGCCCCACCAGGTCTACAAAGTAAGCCTAGGCACCTGTCCAGGTGCGCAAATCCCAGGTCAGAAAGCAGTCGTGTAGCTGGGAATTTGTTTTGAAGAGCATCGGTCTGCTGTGTGGAGAATGGCTGGCTAGTAAGAGCAAGGAGACCTGTCTCACCAGCTAAGGAGGGACTGCCCAGTAGGGTTGGTGGAGGAGGACAGGCGTGGGACTTGGAATATACACTCAGGACCACTGGGCAGACTTCCCGCTCAAAGGGGAGGCATGAAGATGGGTGAGGTGTCAAGGCAATTCCCAGGATCCAGCCTGAGCTGTTAAGTGACATTTACAGAAATAGGAAGAACTGGGGAGGGAAGGCCCAGGGCTGAATGCTACGTACTGACTTTGAGCTAGTTGAAAAATTCAAGGCGGAACTGGAAATCACACCTGGAGCTTACAGCATGTGTGGACCAGCAGAAAGATCATTGCAGCCAGGGGTGGCAGAGCCCACCAGGACCAGAGGGGAGAATCTGCAAAGGCGACGACAGATCAGGGACCACAAAGACAGTAGCAGAGACAGCACTGTCACTAAGACACTGTCACTCAGAAGGCTGCTTCAGAAGGAGGAAGTGGCTGGCTTTGTGGAAAGCTACTGCAAAGTGGAGCAAGATGAGAAGCGGAAGTGATGGATTGAGAGTGGCCGCGCGGAGGGTGGGACATGCCAGGCTGGAGGGGACAACGGAGGAGAAGTCGAGTGGCCCCACCTCCTCACCCAGGCCACGCCCCTCAGGTCCAGCTTCCCCAGCCATCCAGAGCACCCTGCTCCTCAAAGCTGGGCAGGGTCACTGGGAAGGATCTGTGCCCCTCCCCAGACCCACTTGGTCCTGGGTCCACAGCTCACCTTGACTGTGAGCGTCTCAAGGGCAAGGACTGGGCCATCATGTGCAGCAGAGGGCCTGCCTGATACATGTTTGATGAGTGACTAAAATGTGAGTCACTTCAAGACACCACGAGCAACAGAATTGCCTGTCCTTGCCTTCCAGGCCATGGTCTATGTGTGCCCCGTGCGCTGGAGGTGAACCGAGAGGTTGCTGCTTACACCAAACTTTAGGATGACCCTGCCAGTCCTGCAGCACGAGGCTCATTCCTGTCTGCTGTGACTTTTGCCTCCTTCCCAGGACGTCATGGAGCAACGCCCAGGCAGAGGATCCTTGGCGGAGGCCAGCAGGGCCTCCAGTGAGGGGCATGTAGTGAGTGGTTCCCATGCCAGAGCTCCCCAGCTGGCAGCTTTGGTGCCGGGTCATCCTTCCCAACTCCTGGGCTCTCTCCTCAGCCCTCCTGCACCCCTCCCCAGGACCAGAGGACACGCGGCCTCCTGCCTGGCCATGCAGAGGTGCCCACAGCCCTGGTGAGCCACTTCCTGTTTGCCTGCAGAGGAAGCTGCTCAGCAAGGTGGTGGTAAAGGTGGCTTCTCACATGATGAGCCAGGAAGGGGAGCAGGCCATCTATGAAGGAACCCTGGGGGTTTCAGCACAGTCTGGGAGGCAGAAGGGAAAGAGCAGGGGGCAGCAGAGGAAGGGGAATGGGCACTTGACTTACACCACCCTTTTCCGAGGCCCCTGTGTGCTGACTCTCACCAGGCCCTCTGTAGCACCATGACCAGGTTCTCTGGGTGTGTGTGGGAGGAGGAGTGTCTGAAGCCACCACAGACAGATGAGGAGACTGAGGGTCACAGCAGTCACTCAAGCTCACACAGGCAGTAAGTAGAAAAGTTGGGATTTGAACCTAGGAACCTGACCTCACCAAGGACACCTTCTGCTCTTCCAGTTACCACCCACATGCTACAGATGAGCAAACTGGGGCAACCCTTCTCTCCAAACCAGCAGAGATACTATACTTACACAGTGGTATAAGCCTGCAGCTGTTTCCTCTCAACTCAGTAGCTTACTATAGCTCTCAAGCTGATGGAGCTTAAATACTGACCTTCCGGTCAGCCGCCTGGTTGGGCGAGGAGGAGGCCTGAAGCAACTTAAAGGGGGCGCCTGAATTTGACACTGTCAAAGTTTTTTCCCTTAGGGAAGCCTGAGTGTAAGGCAGCCAGCGGCTTCCTTCTCCAGCTGTTCTGCCTCTGCAAACCCAGGCCCCGAGCAAGGCAGCCGGGAACCCGCCCCCCTGCATAGCCCTCTGCTGAGTTAGATGTTTACCACCCATGGACCTCTGATGGTGGACTCCCAGGGGCCTCAGCAGGGAGCTGCGGGTAGACCTGAGGGGACAAAGCCACCCTCTGGAGGAGAGTTCTCTTAGAGGTAGGACAGGGAGGAAAGGGAACAGTCCAGGGGTAAAACACTGCCCAACTCCCAACACGCAGGAGTGCACAGGCTGGAGAAGGGCAGGAAACCATCATCCAAGTGAAAGACGGGCCACTATGGCTGCACCTGGTTGCCCAACCCTAACAAGGAGACTATCTCTGCCCTGCCACGCAAACAGAAGAGCCCTGTGTCTGCAGGTGGCTGCCTGGGGACAGAGCACCTGGACCTATGCACTGGGCTCACGGCCCTAGCATGAAGGTTTGCCTCTGGCCTCCCCTCTGGGCCTCTCCCAACATTATGAGTTTTAAAGATGGGCATTTGCCCTGCAGCCACTAGTTGTGGGTCGGTCCCCCTAACACAGGCAGTGGGTTGGGCTCTAGTTATTCACCCTCCATCTCCCAGTCCCCCTGGCACCAGAAGTCACCCACAAAACAGCTCCTCAAGTGCATGTGTGCATCGTTATTCACAGCACCACAAAACGCTCAGGCCTTCGATATCCACAATCAGGAATCAGAAAAATGGTTGGGGGTGGGGTGGTCACATGGCCACGTGCAGACCCAGGCACCCTCTAGCAATCTAGTTTTTGAAGAGTATTTAGTGAAGTGGAAAGATGCTTATAGCATATTAAGTAAGAAAACTATTTATATATTCATATTTTCTCTATTTTTTAAAAGCTTGTTTATTTAGGCAATAAAATGGGAAAACAGTAATTGATAATTGGCATGGTAACCGAATAGGTAGCTTTAATTTCTTTATGTTTCTTTGGAATGTACCTAATTTTAAAAAATCATTATGTGTTTATCTTCAGCAAAATAATAAAGGTATTAGCAAATTAAATTCATTGAATTAAATAGTGATTTGATTCCTCCGTTTACTTGAAGGCTGACAAGTCCTTTCACAGTCTCTGTCCCCCCATTGCTGATGGAAGTTGAGGATTATGGAGAGACAGGCAGCCGGTGTCCAGAAGGTGTGCACAGGTGGGTTTTGTTTTGTTTTTGTGGCACTGGCGGTTGAACCCAAAGCTGCTGACCAGTGAGCTACATCCCCAGCCCTTTTTGTTTTATTTTGAGACAGGGTCTCGCTAAGTTGCTCAGATAGTCTTGAACTTGTGATCCTCCTGCTCAGCCTCCAGAGTAGCTGTGATTACCGGCATGCACTGGCAGTGCTTGCTCCACTTGATCTTACCTATCACTGTCTCTTGGGTGCTTGCCAATGTGACCTCTCTGATGTCAGTGTGGGAATCGACTTGGAAGCCCAGAGTTGGCAAAAAAAAAAAAAAAAACTATTTAAAGGTGAGGATATTTGAGATTTGACAGCTACAGAAAGGAGCCTTCCTGGAGTTTTTCTTACATGACTCCAAGCAGCAACCTCTGCAGGTTACCATAAAGTTCCTTCTTTAGGGAGTAGCTAGTCCCAAAGGGAGTCCCAAAGGGAGAACAGAAGTAAAGCCCACTCCTGATCCCTTCCCTGGAAGCGATTTATAGCTCTGAAGGCAGTGGGAAGATCATGTCTGCCCAAACATTACCAATAACTCTCTCATCTGTTCTCCTGAAAATCCACCATTTTTCCTACAGAAACCTATTTTCTTCCCATAGAAGGTTTTGTCTGCCTCTGTTGATGTGTCTTTTGTCAGTTTAATTCACAGATCCCAGCTACTAAGTCTAAGAGGGTAGAGGAAAGGGTTGGGGAGGAAGCACCTGGCTGGGAGCACCTCCTCCACATATCTTAAGCTCTGTGCTTACCTAACATGAACTGGACAAAAAACAAGTGGTGCAGCAAACCTCTAATTCCATAGATACACAGTAAAGTGCTGATGCCCACTTGATGTGAATTCAAGGAAAAATATTAAATAATATAAAGGAGAAAAACTCTTGTATCAAATATCATGAGCAGGGTCGGTAAATGAGCTGACACCTGGTACAGCGGGATCTGACATTTCCATTGTTGGGAGAAGGAATAGGAAGTCGCCCTGATGAAGACCATCAGCCCTGATAGGCCATCAATCACGGAGCAGGAACCCAGGTGTGCATGAGGAGCAGGCAGGAGTTATCAAGTAGAACAGGTGTGCTTTGATGAGGCCCAGCAGGCACCACTCAGAACAGGGCGATTCCTAGGTCCCACATTCTCCTGGATATGCCCATGCTCAAGCTGGCCCCTAGCAACAAAACCCCAGAGCCCAAGTTTTCCAGAGCCCTTTGCACAGTCAGCCTTGGGGGACAAAGGGGCAGCCTGGCTGGGCAGCTCTCAGCAGAGACAGTGCTGGAGCCTCTGAGTTCCTGCCCAGGGGCCTGAACCTCACGCCTGAGCTGCCCGAGGCTACCTGCGTCCTCTCTGCCTCAGCACATCCATGCCTTCCTCAGGGTGTACCCTGGGGCTGTACCTCTGGCCTCCTGGGAGGCAGAACCCTTCCTTGGGCTTTGTTATGTAGAACCCCCACCGCTCTGCCCAAGACCCCGGATGCTAGCGAACTGGTTCTGGGAGGGTGCTTTCCTAACCCCTTAGCCAGGAAAGACTGTTTAGAAAGCTTCCAGTCGCCTGGGCTGGCTCAGCCTGTCCACTCCCGCCTCTCCACCTGCCTACCCCTGGCTCTGTTCTGGCCTTTTTTCTCTGGCCCCTCACACTCTTCTGGGGTGACTTTACTCCCACGTGTCCACCTCCCACAACTCACTGAAGAGCCACAAACCCCTCTCCAGCCCAGAGTCCCAACTGCCTGCAGGAAACTCCAGCAGGATTCTGACCTCGCCGCCTCTGCAAGTGTCCTGAGTGCCTCCCCAGCCCTGCACCAGGCCCCTCTGGGTCCTCACATCTGTGCCCTTTCTGTGGGCCGAGCCCACAGCTTCAGCCTCCTTGCAGGCCCGCTCCCAACCCTGGCACAGCCTCTGATCTGGAGAACTGGGGGGACCCCCACCCCTGGAGTTCACATCCTCAGTCCACCTCAATTCGCCACTGCAGGGAGATGGCTTCTGCCCTGAAAAATCCTACGACTGGACCCCCTCCACCCCACTGCCTCTCTGAGACCCTCTGAGATCATCTGAGACCTCCACCTCCTCCCCTAAGATGACCCTCCCCGTCCCCTACCCTGAGCCCCAGCAGTAAATGACCCTTCCTTTAAAGTCCCAGTACGTGTCCTCACGCCAACCCTCCATCCATCCAATCCTCTCCGTCACTCAAGGCTCCCAGAACACCACTTCTCCAAACAACCTTTCTAGACAAGAGCCGGCTGCTGCAGTAATTCCATTAGCTCCAGCTCTAGCACAGTTTGACCTTCAGAAGCAACAAGTTGAGTATACACCTAGCAGTCAGATACGTCTGTTTAAAAGCATTGTCTTGAGCTGGGCACGGTGATGCATGTGTGTAATCCCAGTGGCCTGGGAGGCTGAGGCAGGAGGATCACGAGTTCAAAAACAGCCTCAGCAACTTAAGGAGGCTCTGTCTCTAAATCAGATATAAAAAAGGCTGGGGATGGTGCTCAGTGGTTAAGTGCCCCTGGGTTCAATCCCCAGTTCCAAAAAAGAAAAGCATTGACTTTAAAAAGTAAGAAAAAGTGTTGATCTATAGCACAATACAACTTATTATATAAGTTTAAAATACATGCAATTAATCAGAACAAATAAAAAAATACATGCATATAAATCAACACCATCTGTTTTTCTAAAATACATCCAGCTCCAAGGATAAGCCAATCAGAAACAAACCAGAACATATGAGTAGAAGAGGGGGACTACAGACATGAGGACATTTGTGGGGACCAGGGATCTGCGAGGAAAGACCTCTCATATTTAACAATCAGTCATGGAGACTGAAGTCTAATTTAACACATAGGCCAAGTGCTACAGTCCCCCAGTCCCATGTGTTAAAGGCTCAGTCCACCATCCATGGTGCTATTGGGAGGTGGTACGGCCTTTAAGAGGGAGGCCGTGTGGAAGGATTTAGGTGTCACAGGTGAGATAATGGCACCTCAGCCCTTTCTTCTCTCTCTCTCTCTCTCTCCCTCTCTCTCTTTCTCTTTCTCTCTCTCTCTCCTTCTCTCACTTTGCTCAACGATGTGCTCCTCCTAGGATGTGTTGCCTCACCACAGGCCCAAAACAGTAGGGCCAACTGAGCTGGGGCAGAGACCTCCAAAACTGCAAGCCAGAATAAACCTTTCTTCTTTATAAGTTGGTTGTCTGAGGTATTTTGTTACAGTAATAGAAAACTAACCTACCAAGGATATGAACAGTACACAGAAAGACAAATAGCTAAAAATTTACATAAGACTCACTAGAAAGAAATGCCCATCAAAACTATAGAGTGATAACAATTTTTTTTTTTTTTTTTTTTTTTTTTGCAGTGCTGGGGATTGAACCCAGGGCCTTGTGCTTGCAAGGCAAGCACTCTACCAACTGAGCTATATCCCCAGCCCATGATAGCATTTTTTATCTGTCACACTAGCAAGAAAAGAAGGTTGGTGATACAGTGAGTTGGTGGTACTGTGGGGAATCAGCACTCTCATAAGTACAGAGTCATGTGCATCTTTGGAAAGCAGACTGGCAGCATCAGCCACAATCTAGAACACACATAACCTGCATTTATGTATAAACCACATTTATGAGTTCTCCTGCTGGAACAGACACAGAAGTGAGAGAGGTTAGGTACAGGCAGGCATAACTCATTTTGTCTATCAAAACAAACAAATAAAAATAGGGAAAACAACTATAAATCCATGTGACAGGCTCCATAAACACGGTATATCCCTTCAATAAGATATTCTACCCTTCCTGAAAAAGCATGAAATCCATCAGCATGTCTTGAAGATGGATAGTTGAGAATGATTTAGTTACTTGAGTATTAAGTCCTGATATTTATGAACAAGTACATGGATCTTGGACTTCCCTACCTCCAGAACTAAGAGGAACTAAGTGAACATTTAATCTTTATAATTTTCCCAGTCTCAGGTATTTTGTTATAGAACAGAAAACAGACTAAGGTATCAACTGCCTCCAGACCACTGTTCCCCGCCCTTAGCTAAACTGCAATGGTGTCCCTGATCCAGGTGTCCCAGAGTGGACTGGGGGAGAAAGTATGGTGGGAACAGGGCTGACACCTAAGGCAGACATGAGATGACAGCTGAGGGTTGCAATAGCCACAGGGAAACTGAGCTCTGGGTACCAGACTGGGCCTCACGCTGGGGCAGAACTGAAGAGAACTTACCACTGACCTGGTGCGTGCTTTATAGTGTTCACTGTGTACCCATGTCCTTGCCCCTGGCTGCAACCAGCAGATGTAGGAATAAGCCACACAGCCACAACTACTTTATAAAGGAATCAACTGCATGTACCTCTCTAAAACTGGGCCAGCAGAAGGAACCGCCCTTGCTAGAATCTCTCCATGTGGACTCTTTCACAGCATGAGCCTGAGGATGGCTCTCTGACATTAAAACAGTAGGGTGGCTAAGAGCACTGGCTCAAAAGCTGTGCCACCCAATGACGAGTTCTGATTCTTTACTCACCTGCCTTGAAATCTTGGGCATCCATCTTAGCATTTCTGGGCCCCTTTTCTCATTTGTGAAATGGGAGAGCAGGAGAATATACCTCACAGACCTGCTGGGAGAATGATTTGCTTTCACTGCACATAAGGTGCTTAAAGGAGGGCCTGGCACGTGCTCAATAAATGTCAATCACTACATGCTTTTCAGCTAGATTTTTTGCGGGGAGGGGATAAAGTCTCCCAATAAGATCACAAAATTAGCTTTAAGACAAAAGATGAGATTACTGGAATTGTCCCAGAAGATAATCTCCAATTCTCAGGGTCTTTACTGGTTCCCAAACCTTGGGATCTGCTTCATACTCTCTGTGTGAACCCATGATATGTGGACGAACTCTTCCACCATAAGGCATGCTGTCCACCTCTGGTGACCACTTATACCTTGGTGTGAACTAGCAGGCCTGACTGGGAGTCTCTGCACAGCCCCTGAGGGCACCATCTGCTTTGGGCATGGGCTGAGCTGGCTTCTGCCTCCTTCCAGAGCTCTCTTAGATCCTGCTGGCCTCCCAGAACCCACGGGCCTTCACCATACTCCTCCAGACATCCAGCTGGTTCAAGCCTCCCTGTTCCCTCTGGGGGCAATCTTCCCCCGCCCCAGACTCATGTGACTGTGTCCTACCCTCATTCAGGTCTCTCTGCTCAAATTCCACCTCCTCTTCTTGGCCTGTTCTGACCACCCCCTTGACCACAGCAGCCCAGAAACCTTCAAATACTTGTTCTTCCCATACCATTCATCTGACCTAGCATGAAAATCATTGTTTTTTGTTTTTTGGGTTTTTTTTGTCCATTTCTCCCCAACAGAAAATAAGGTCCCAGGGGCAGGGGCAGAAGGGGGGGGGGGGGTCTTGTTCACTACTGTACCTTTAAAACCTGGACTAGTACCTGGTACATATAGGCCAGCGATAAACATGCTGAATGAAGAAATGAGTGACAGAAGGGCCCTGCAGAGCATGTCCTCAAGGATACATAGACCTCCACGTCCAGCTGCAGCCTTCCAACAAGACGCACTCTCAGAACTTCAGAGAGGGCTCTCACCTCTCGCCCACCACTGTAGGCTCCCCTACAGGCAGCCTCCAGGTCCCCACTCACGGGAACAGAGGACATTCTGTCCTGTGCCTCCAGATTTGTAGGGCCTGAGAATGGTTCCACTTCCCCACCTCATCTAGAAGGGCTGCTGGCTGCCCTTCCTTGCTCTGGGCCAATCTCCCTCCTGTGTTTCACTGTCTTGATGTTTTGTTCGTTGTCCTTTTGTCTTTGCAGCACTTATCACTCTCTGAAATAATGTGGTTATCTGCTCGCTTGCTCCTTTCTCTCTCCTGCACCCTGCATGTCAGTGAAAGTGAGTTCCCAGTGCCTACGTGCCTAAGGCCTGCAGTTGGCACTGGGTACATGTGTCTTGAGTAGATGAATGAGGAATGACTGCACACTCTCCACCAGAAGGAAATGCCACGTGGGGAAGGGAAGAATGAATCACAGCACTACAGGTTGTCCACACTTGACCTCAGCATGTTTCTCAAGTAGACGGGTTCACAGACATCCAATTAATTGCTAATTACATTCAATCAGCTCTGGGCCTGGGGAGGAGCAGGCTAATGAGATTCAAGGGCAGGTGGAGCCTGGACTTGTCCAGGACTTCACTCCTGACCTGGAATCACAGACCTTAGACACCGGGATCAGGTGTGCACATTGACCAGGCAGCAAAATCCATCTTGCGCCTTGGAAAAACCCAGCAGAGAACTCATATCCCTGCTTCGACCATACACCCATCGAAAGGCCAGGCAAGCAACAATTCTAGGGTCAGTAAGGGATCCCAGAGAGAATGGGAGCTTATCGACTGAGCTGACACTGGTTACCTTCCCAGGTCTCTGATGCCTTCTGGCCAGACATACCAAGTGAGGCAGGGACAAGGGGCCTGCCAGGGCACCCAGCACGTGGGGAAAACACCCAGCTCACCCCAGTGCGCAGCCCCACAGCTCCCACCCAGTAGCACCTAGCCTGGTGGCTGGCATAGGGACCGCTGGGGAGATAGGGAGCAAAGCCCTCTGGGTTGGGATACTGAGCTCTAAAGGCTCCCTGCTCTGCAGCAGGGCTTGGAGCTCCCCATCCAGGCCCAGACTGAAGGGGAGCAGCCAAGCTCTCCTTATATCCCAGTACCCAACATCCGGCTAGGTTGGATTCTCACGGTCCCCTGAGCTCTTGACCCTCCTGCAACCTTTCCAGCTCCAGGCCTCTGCTTCTCTTTGACCCAACCAGACGGCGGCAGGGCAGGTGTTCCCCGGCTCAGCTCAACCATACAAGGCACAGTAACTATGCAGGGCGGCGGGGACACCCCGGATCGGCCCGGCCAGCCCTCCCCGAGTGCCCTTACCCCTGTCCCGCCGGGCTCCTGCTCCCGCCTCCCGCCGGCCGGGCGCACCATGGCTCTGCGCCCAGGCGCGGGCGGACCCGGGAGGGCTGCGGGCTGCTGCGCGGCGGGGCCAGTGCGCTCGGGAGCTGGCGGGAGGGACGCGCTTCCGGGAGGCCGGGCGATCCGGGCGGCGCCGGGCGAAGCCGTCGGACTGGTCTGGGCGGCAGCGCAAGGCCGGGCCGGGCCTGGACGGGCAGGGCAGGGCCTCCTGCACAGCCTGCCCGCGGCTTGCGCTCCTGCCCCGTGAGCCGCAGGCACTCCTGGGCGCTCATCTGCTTTGTTTTTCCAGCACATACACCGGAAACTGAGGCCAGACCCTGATACGTGCATGCCTGGGCCAGGGCGATAACTGAGTTCCTACAAATCCATTATTTGCTACTGATTTGGGGGGCACACACGCAAAAATAAATGCTTTATTTGGGTTTAGAATCTCAGCCCTGTAACTGTTGACATAAGGCGAAATTTTCCTAATTGGCTTGGGAATTGGTGGCATACTGGCAAATTGTTGTGACTTGAAAGTTGAACATATTCTTGCAAACATATCCTCAGACAGATTGACCACGGGGAGAAGCACTTATTTTACAATACCCCACTTGATGGCACTGTTGGCTTCTATTTCTGCTACTACAAAAGGCACCCATGTGTGAAAATCTGAGTTAAGTGATTGCATATTTTCTGTATACCTAGTGATACTTTAGCTCCCCTACAAATTTGCAACCTGGAAAAGCCTATCTTGTAATTTGAGGCTATCTAATATGGAGCTGGCCAGACTCTGGATAGGCAACAATAGCCACCAGGACATCTAGTGTTTATTGAGTACCAAGTGCTAGGTCATAAGCACTCGGTCTTAACAGGTTTAATCCTCCCAGCAATACTGTGAGGTAGGATGCTTTTCACATAATGAGGAAACTGAGGTATCAGAAATTGAGTCAGCGTCACACTGTGAGACCCTCAGGACCTAGACGCCATGCTCTGCATCACTGCATGACACCTGCTTTGTCTAAGATGGGACCGTGAAGCTAGGCCCCTAGTCCTGTATTCTTTGTGCACCTGCTACACACATGCCAGGCATTATGGGAAAGAAGGCTGAACCAAACACTCGGAAAGCTACAGTGGTAAGATATAAATGTGCTGGGGTGGGCAGCTAGGAAACTCCCTAAGAGGGAGCCCTGGAAAGGAGGGAGGCAGAAGAGGGGAGGGCAACACATGCATCCAGACTCTTTTCAAATCTGTGGAAGACCCTGAATGAATAGGCATGAGGCAAGAATCCAAATAACTCAAAGGAAACAGCAGTGGGCAAAGCTTCAGTGGTCAGCTGCCTGCCACCAGGGGATGGACTTCAAGGCCTGACCTCTTAGAAGGGCTTCAGAAAAACTCCAGCTTTCCAATGAAGTTCCAGAACAGTCGCATCCAGGGAAAAAAGACTACAACTCAGGATTAGGAGCTCTATTCCAGGATTCACGATAAAATGAACAGAAATCCATCCAAAGTATATACCCAAGCCTCTGTGAAACCAAGGTGAGCTTCCAGTTAGTTCATTTCCCATGAGAATAAGACTTGATGCTCTTCAGAGGAGAATAACACAGCGGGAAGTATCTTCAGTGACTCTTGCAATGTTCACCATACAGCGTGTTTTTTGAATAAAATATTAGACAGCCAATGAAACAGAAAAATGTGAATCATTGTCAAGAGGAAAAACAACAGCTGTCAATGGAGGACAACAGCCCAGACAACCAGGATGGTGAAATGAAGGAATACGGAATTCAAAACTGTGACAAATATAATCAAACCAAGTGAGAGCTAAATAAATCTGCTCCAGTGAGGATGATATCTCTAACTGTATTACCTTGGAATGAAGAGACATCTTAAGTTTTGCCCTCCCCAGAGAAGGCTGAGCAGATCTTCCCATAGCCCCTAGATAAGACAAGGGCTTCCTGCTATTGGAGTTCTTCTCCTATGGCTACTCCACTGGGCCTCTCCTATGGCTGGCTAACACCAGGTGTCATGACAGCTTTCCATCTGCGGCAAAGTCCCTGTCAACAACTTCAGAGGAGGAAGGTTTCTTTTGGCCCATGGTTTCAGAGGTTTTAGTCTGTGCTCCCTTGGCCCTGCTGCCTTGGACCTGCCAAGGTGGCAGGGAGGCTGCGCACCTCATGGCGACTACTCAACAGAAGAGAGAAGAAAATGCCGCCCCCGGTATTCCCTTCAAAGACACACCCACCATGACCTAACTTCCCTCCACCAGACCCCGCCTCCTGAAGACTCTGCCACCTCCAGCAGCACCATAGGCCAGCAACGGAGCCTTTAGAACATGGGCCTTTGGGTGACATTTAGGATCCAGACCATCGCAAGCACTGCTGCTGAAAGAGGGCTCAGGGAGTCTGCAGTGGTGTTTCTCTGATATTTCACTAATTACCCTCTGCTACCTCCTGTCAGAACCTGAGACTGGGACAGGTTGACTGATTATTTTGCCAGCAGAACAAAGACTTGGACCCTTTTCATGGTTGCCGACTTAATAAAGAAAAAACTCTTAAAAGCATCCAGGGGCAGGCACGGTGGCTCATGCTTGTCATCCCAGCAACTCAGGAGGCTGAGGCAGGAGGATCACGAGTTCAAAGTCAGCCTCAGCAACTTAGCGAGACCCTAAGCAATTTAGAAAGACCCTGTTAAAAATAAGAAAAAAAAAGGGCTGGGGATGTGGCTCAGTGGTTGAGCACCTCTAGGTTCAAGGTTCAATCCCTGGTACCAAAAAAAAAAAAAAAATCCAGAGAAAATACATAATTGCTCTAGGGAATTATGGCTAACTTCTCGTCAGAAACCATGCTGGCCAGGCCACACTGGAATGCCTTCTTCAAAGGTTGGAAGAGAAAGTAATCTGCCGACTTATTGTTCTGTATCTGGTTTTTGTTTTGTTTTGTTTTGTTTTGTTTTTATAGGAAACAAGATGTTTTCAAATAAACAAAATCTGAGAATATCATAAGAAAATTAAACAAATATTTCAAGATGAAAGGAATGATATCAAATAAAAATGAGAATCTACAATAAAAGAACAAGGAGCAGCAAATACGTGGATAAATATGGGACTGTCTTGTTTGTATTATTATTGAAAGTTCGATGACTAATGTGAAAATAGTAACATGTTGAAAGGTTTATTAATATAGTAGAAACAAAACACATAATGTGAAAAGCACCAAGTACAGGAGGGAAAGACAGAAGGGAAGTTCTTACATTATATGTGAAGTTTTATGATATTAATTCAGAGTAAAATCCAATAGAGGACATAAAACAAATCACTAAAGAATAACTAACCCAAGAGATCAAGTGCAAAAAAAGAATAGAGGTTCATATGAGACAAATAGAAAAATTTATCAATAGTGACATTGCAAGATCAAAAAAATTAGTAGTGACATTAAGGCAGTACTACGTAGTGTTTAAAGGAGCCAACTACATAGTGTTTACAGGAG